>CM076577.1:274369210-274696384 GCA_034641835.2 Pinus albicaulis | reverse complement strand
CTCTGTTATGTGGTGATGCAGGCGCCTTGGCGTAATACCACCGTCTGTATTGACTGCTTTTAATGTGAAAAACCTACGTTTTCCTTAACTTAATTTGGTTTGAGGATCGTTACAAGGCTGTGTAGAGGCCTACTCAGTGAGGTTACGTGTATTAATGTATATATTTTCATTTTCATTTCTTTTAGCGATCATTGTATCATAACCCATTACATGTTCATATTTCATAGTTGTTTCATTTCTGTTCATACATTTCTGTAATTTCCATTGCATTCCTGTCTTTTGTGTTTTTATGATTGTTAAAACACTGATCAGTTTTCTTGTGCAGGTTTTAGGTAGACAGCCCGGGGCATTTTCATAGTATTTTTGCTAATGATATGAAACTAACATTATTCTGCTGCTAGTTTTCTTTCCACAGTCTTTGTTTAACTTCAGTCTTGTCTTGTGCACTTCAATTTTGCTTATCTGATTCAGTAGTTAAAATTAGACATATTAAGCTACTCATAGTGTCTTCAACTACCTCCGAAAGCCACAGCTGGACTGATGGTGAGGGGCTGCATGATGAAATGTGTAGTTTAGTATTAGTTTCCTTTCTGCAAAATTAGATATATTAAGCTGCTCTTAGCGTCTTCAGTTACCTCAGAAAGCCACAGCTGGACTGATGGTGAGGGGCTGCATGATGAAATGTGTAGTTTAGTATTAGTTTCTTTTACGCAAATTAAATAATCAGTTACACAAGTTGTTTATGATTACTTCCGCAAGTCATAATTTGGTCTACTGATGAAGAGTGGAAAATGAATTGATGTAATCTGGTTTAGATTTCTTTCATTGCAACTCTGAATTTCCATAAGCGTAGTTTCTTTTGTGTTCAGTTAGCAGCAAGAATAGTTTAGTTTTCATATTCACTAGTTTCTTGTTTTGATTCATTAGATTAACAGCACTTTCCATTTCAGCAGTTTACTTTCTTTTGTCTTTGTAATTTCAATTTGCTTTTGAAGTTTCGAGATTGGTAAATCATTATAGGGGATATCACTTCCTTGAACAATTATAACCAAGCTTGTTTTTCACTTTAGAATTTCCATTTCACCTTAGAAAGACCTTAAACGACAAAAAGTTAAGAAAGAGGTTATCTTGCACATATAGTGCGCCGCACTTCATCAGCTTACGATTCCCGGATTGACAATTAAATGCGGCAATTTAGGACACACTAAATTGACCAAACCCCTAGTATAAAGTGCCCTCCCTTCAGGATGGAGTTTGGGTTGGGTTAGTCCATATGGTGGGTTATTCCATATGGATGCAATAGAGTTTCCCGGAGGCATGCTACTACTTGCATAGTTTGACAACGGCATAGACCCTACACCTATATTTGAACCACTTAAGGGAATAGTATTAACAATAGGTTGTCTCGTTTTTCCTAAGGATTGTAGGGGAAGTGAAATTTTCCATGCTACCTGCATGCTAGTGACACTGCCCCCTGGTATAGTGGCCAAGGGGTTTGAACTCAGCAAAGGGTTCCAACCGAAAGGGTTGCTAAAAGGAATCGAAGTAGTCACACTCGTGGGAGGAGCAACCATGGGTCCCAACATGGTCACAGTATGGGTAGATCCCAAAGGATTCGGCGAGCTACTAACAGTTGTGATGACCGTACAGTTGGGATTAGGTATATGTTGACTACTAGGGTTACCAAGTGATGGCATAGAACTGACGACCGGCGGGGAGGATGGTGGCGAACCTGGGAGGGTTGCCATTGGCATCGACCTTGTGGATGCCGGTTGTGAAATGGATGTTTGTGCGGCCGAAGACATGTCTTGGCATGGTGGAATCTGAACTATCACAGGCTCCAACGGATTAGTGAGTGGAGGATTGTAATGAGGTACAACCCCTTCTGTGAAAGGGTCCTCCAGAAATTCCGTATGATATGAGGCTATGTGAAAATCAGGTTTTGTCAATGGAGACTACTCTTCCGCAGAAGGCACGGGTTCACTAAGGTTCAGTTCTTCTTTAAGAGTCAGAGGAGGTAGACCTTGCTGTCGTCGAGATAGACGGCGTGGGTCAGATGACGCCACGGTGACCTGTTTATTTTTAACAAATTTTAATAAATTGTGATGTATTATAAAGTCTCAATGACAGTAACCACACACCTAAAAAATAAAAAAGGACTCTCTAAAATCAATCAGCAAGCAGCCAGAATAGGGTGCCATGTCTGAGTACTACCGTTTTTTGGTGATGAAAGCTAGTATCACAATAGTATACAGAGAGGGTTGGTCAAAAGTACAGTTACGGTCACTCTAGAGCTTCGCCCGAACCTCAGACGATAGGTGTAAGCACTCTTGTGAAGACAAGTACCCTCCTAAAGATTGAAGACAGAGTGGGTCTGTCTGTTTCAGGTACCAGGACAGCCCGTCCCAGTCACCTTGTGTAAGTCCCTAAAAAGTATGGCCACTAAAGATACCTCAAATCACAGACATCATCAGGGGGGTCCACGGTCAAGGACAGCATGCTATATGGGTAGAATACCTAGATCCCCGATCTAGTTACGACATCCCTGAAGGGAACCCCAATATATAACACACCCACCAGATGCAGTCGAACGCGAGCTACCTTCTTGTGCACCCAAGTGTTGTCTCGCGCTGAGCTCCGGTAAAGGAACGGTCCCGATAATGTGAGTTCAGTAGGATTTCACTCGTTAATGACTCTAGTTTCAATTTTTGAGATCTTGGGTGATTTTCTCACTTTTCCTAACCCAATATCCTAGCCTGAACTACTGTTGGTGTGATCTCAAAAAGATTAATGTGATTGATTTTATTATCGCTTGATTCTTAGTGTACTTGATTATTAGTCTTGCAGAGGGGGAGTGGACGTATGAAATGTAATGATACTCTGACTCAAGAAACCATGCAAAATATGCTCTAAATATTCAATTCGTTGAAGAGTATTTCTACAAGGAGAGGTTTCTTTTCAACATCCATGCACTAACATTCAAATAGCACAGTTCAACTTTAAAGATTCAGACTTCTATCTACCTCTTATTAACAGTCTATGAACTGAAATTTTCAAAATTAACTCAGCTAGATGCAGAAAAACTAAAAAAAAAAATTCTTCTCTAAAAATTAAACGCTTTTGACACTAAATTTTCAAACAAGAGCAAACAAACAGAAATGCCAGCTTAGTAAACAAGCATAGGGATTCAGTCAAGGAGAGATACTGATGGCCAAAAAACTCTGCAACCAAAACACAATCACAACAGTGAACAGCAAATTTTGGCTGAGTAACGCACTGTCTCTGAGTAAAGACAGCGTTAATCCAGAAACTAACGCACTGTATTTAAGCATAGGCAGCGTCATAACGCACTGGAAAACCCACAGAGGTAGCGTTATCCAGGGTAAAGTTCTTCAGATGGTCAAACATAAACAAGATTGAACTCTGCGAGGTTTTGAAATGTCTACTGGGCATAAATATTGGTCGGAAGGGTCTGTGAACAGAGGAAAGAAGAAAGGAGGAAAGAAATAGTCCGGAAACTATGGGGAAACTCCCCAGTGGAGTCGCCAATTCTGCTATAGGGTAAAATGCTTGGGTTGTTGGTTATCGAATATCCCTCTCAGGGCTTTCCGGTGCCCAAGGCAGACAGTAATATTAGTTGTATAGTTCACAAAGATGGCACATACATGTTCATATTAACTTAAAACAACTTGATAGAATAAGATAGAATATTACCTCTTTAATGATCTTGGAGTCCCTTGGAGAGCACTAGGTAACGAAGCAGGAGTTCTCTTTCACCAGCTCCAAATCTTGGCCCTGCAATCAATTAAAGCACCCGTGTAATTTCTACCATAACATATATTTCCTATCAATTAAGCCAATATATAATAAACATTTAAACTATGCACATCTAAGCCATTCATCTCATGCTATATAAGTGATTAAATAATAATGACAATATCAACGCATAGAATGGAAAAAAAAGATACAGTTCTATTGATTTATAAAAAGGAGGATTACAACCGTCAGTTGTACCAAGCCCTCCTCAGCCTTCCAATCTCTCTATCTCTCAAAGTGGTGATGTCTTGATCAACAAGTTCTCAATGAACCTCTTTGACCTTTGACCTTCACACTACAACAATGATCTCTACTTCACAAGTATTCAAAAACTTTGACAATCCTTCGACCTTGAACCAAGAGCCTTCAACTCCATTTTATAGAAGATGGAGAGAGCAATCATTGCCCTTCTCTTTCCACCAGTTCTGAATAGAAAAAACCAAGATGTTTCCTCAACCTCCATGCTTTTTCCTTCTTTGAGAGTTCAGTTGTTTATGGCAAGGCCCAATAGGAGTTAGTGCTTTGTAGTTTCCTTTTTGTATTGACTCTCTTGTGAGAAAAAGCTGGAGATTCAAATCATTCTTCGCGGGTTTTTCCCATTTCAAAATTAAAACACGGGTAATGCTGCCCTCTAGTGTAAACAGAGCGTTTCCCTAGCCACTAACGCGGCCTATTCACTGATCAGCTGCGTTATAACGCTCTTGTGTTGTTATAGTGAGGCGTTACCTTGGAAGAAATAGGTTTAATTTAGGTCTTTGTATTCCTTCCATATTTATCTTCTCCTCTGAGCTGATGAGGAGCTATTTTCACCTGTAACACCTATCGATGTCACCTAAATCCATAAGATGCAGCTAAAAAAGAGAAGCAATCATTCATTTCGATGAAAACTACGTTAATTGGGGAGAAGTAATTCATAAAATCAATGCAGAAAACAAAAAAAATGCATGGAATGAAATTCACTTTTTTCTTCAAGTGCACAGTCCTAAAGCGAAATGAAAAAATCTTTTCAATTTCTTTCCTTTCACTAAATGCACTATAAGCGAATCAAAATGAAACTTTTCATTTTTTTAAAGCAAAACGAAACAAAAATCTTTTTGTATTTTTTCTATAAGCACAATGCAAAATGTAGAATGTAAATCAAAAGAAATCACCCTCTTTGAGTACTAATGAAATCTCTCAAAACGCTACAAGAGACAAAGATCTAAAAATCAAAGAGAGACCCAAACCAATTTTTTCAAAACAAGACACTCTTCATTTCTACACTAATCGACACTAAAAGAAAAATAAACTTCAATCGAAAGCAAGCAATTGAGATCTATGCTTGATGGTGAAAAGAGACCCAAATGCACGCAAGGTTAACACTTGAAAGATCTAATCATGAGAACCGACCGAATGAAAAACTCAACCAAACAAAAATGTTGAAAGATACTATAAGATTTGACTGAACAAGAAGTTTGGAAATCAACAAAGCACACAACCGTTCGTATGACCCGCAGACACCTAGAAACCCTAGGATGATAAGGATGCACTTGCTTCACAAAAGAGAAAACCACAGATGGAGAAATTGAATAAAAAATTTCATTGAACAGAGAAGAACAAGATCTATCTAAATAGTAGAGAAAAATTAGAAGTATAAGGCACACTGGCTACCAAATAAAAATAAACCATAAAAAATGTACACAGAAATCGACGCAGCTGTTAGGTTGCAACCTGTGCTGGAAGAGGAAAAGCACTAATGTGGAAATGCATTCAACGCCGATCGATGCGACTGTAGACCGAAAAAGAGGAATCGGCGCGAGTGAGACAGCCAGAGGGAACACCACTCTAGATAAACATGTTTTTAAGGAGTTGCTTCAGGGATGGTTAACAGAGAGTTTGTTCAGTATAATGTAAAGGATATAATGACACATTTTCATGATGGAAAATAGACACAGGGGTCACTGTTAAAGGTCCTCTAGGATCCACTAACAGGGAGTACAGGGATAATGACAAATTTCTGTGTAACACCTACCCCTTACATCGATCAAATTGTTGATGATTTTTCTAGAAACGAAATATTTTTGTTTATGGATGGATTTTAATGCTACCATCAAATAAAAAAACTCCTTGCTGATAAGCCTAAAACAACATTTATATGTCCATGGGGAACATTTTCATACTGTAAATTACCATTTGGACTAAAAATTTTGGCACAAATTTTCAAAGAGCTATGTCTTACGCATTTCATGATATCAAACACATTGTACAACCCTACTTGAATGACTTACCTACTCATTCTTTATGCAGACAAGATCATCCTACGCATTTATGTGCCATCTTTATGCGATGTAGGCATTAAAAAATTTGTTTGAATCCACACAAATGTGTTTTTTGTGTACAATCTGGATGCTTACTTGGGTTCATTGTTTCAAAAGAAGGTATTCGTGTCAACCCATTAAAGGTTGAGGCCATTGTTAATTTACCTCCTCCTTCCACTCTTCGCCAACTCCAGATTTTTCTGGGGAAAGCAACATTTTTGCGTCGTTTTATCTCAAACTATTCAGATTTAACTAAAGGTTTCACTCGGTTTTTAAAACATGATGTTCCATTCATTTGGTACGAGCTTGCTGATAAAGATTTTGATGAACTCAAACACACGTTGGCCCATGGACCATTGTTTCATCCACCTGATTATCACCGAGATTACTTTTTGTATTTAGCTGCGTCTGATTCCACGATTGGAATGGTTTTGGTTCAAGAGAATGACTCCAAAAATTAACATGTGATTTATTACCTAAGTTGGAATCTCACCCCGACAGAGATCAAGTATTCACATGTGGAGAAATTGGCCTTGGCAGCCGTTCAAGCTATCCAATGATTCCGTTATTACATATTGTTACGTAAAACCACAATGATATCTAATTGCAACCCGATGATGTACATTTTGACAAAACAATTTATTGGGGGAAAATACTCCAAATGGATAGTTATCCTACAAGAGTATGATTTGGAGTTCGAGAAATCCAAGTCTAAGAAATCACTAGTTTTTGTTGAACTTATGTGTGATTTTCCCTATACTGAATCCGAAACAATGGCAGAGGACCATATTGCTAATGAATTTCTTTTTCTAATCAGTACATTAGATCCTTAGTATGGATATATCATTATATATCTTCAAACCCAAACCTTTGAGCCAGATATTTCACGATATGATCGACATAGAATATGATACCAATCTCAACAACACAATATTGTTGGTGACACTCTTTATCATCGTGGTGCCAATTTTGTTTTTAGATGTTGTATAAATCATGAAGAAGTCGAAAGGGTCTTAAATAACTTCCATTTTGTAGCATGTGGTGGTCATATGTTTGGATTTTCCACATCCCAAAATATATTTCTCGTTGGCTAATTCTAGCCGTCACTATTCAAAGACTCTATTCTTGTGGTTAGGAAATGCCACAATTTCCATATTTTTGATCGAAATATGCGTGCACCTCCAACTCCTCTTCATCCAATAATTTCTATCGGTCCTTTCGCCAAATGGGGCATTGATTTCGTCACATGTAACCCTCACTTGACTGGGGGAATGGGTATATTATTCTCGCCATGGATTACTTTACTAAATGGGTCGAGGCGATGCCTACATTCGCAGCTGATGGAAAAACTACAGCAATTTTCATATTCAAACACGTAATTTCTAGGTGTTATTAATCAATATTTTTCACTATTTGTAGATGACTAGAGATTGGTCCTAGATTTCTAAAAACAACATTCCTAGAATATTGTGAGTTTCAGAAATATCATTGCCTTCATTATCCTTATAGAAACTTTTTCACTATTCTATCAATTTTCCATTTCATGGTCACCCTGTCACTCCTAAAAGACTCCTTATGGGCTTATGCCTCTCATCTCCATCCTTCTTTCCTGCCTATGACCTCATTACCCTATTTTCCCTTGCCCATAACTCCACTTTCCCTCTAGGGATTCATATATCCAACTCATTCCCATGTTCCCCAAGTTCCTCAAGAATTGATGGTCTCAAAACTATCTCTGTAGGCTCTTTAGATAAATCAAGTACAAAGGTTTTGGACCTTTAATACATCACATTGACAAACACTCTGTTTTCACTTAAGAGGTCTCCAAGCCAAATTTCAATCAAGATCAGGTCAAAGGACCCTCCCACTAGGTCATTAGGGTTTCACATGTTGTAATGTCACTATTGGATGTTTCAGGCACTGCTTTTCCTTTGCTAGAATCTGGCTCAGATGTAATAGAATGTCAAGACATGGTTATTCAAGGAGGACTTGAAGGAGTTCCAAAGAATACTATCCATTTAGTTTCAGAGTCTGCACATGAGGAAAATGGACAAAATTTTGCACTTCTATAGGAGTGTTGAAGTTTCCATCAGCAGAAGGTATTGATAAGGTAGATGGTCTGCTCCTAAGTGAAGACAACTTACAACAGAAGAAAGGGAAACAATTTGGTCTTAAGGAGAACTAGGTTTTTGAGCTTGATGGCCCAGTTGAGTGCTAAAACAGTGACCACTTGTAGAAATGACCCGGAGGAGACACATAAAGCCAAACATGATGAAATTCTAGCAAAAAAGATTGATAAGATAGGGAAAAAGGTGAAGTGACAAAAGTGAATGAACTTGAAAGGGCTATAGAGAACGTAGAAGATAACACTGATGGTTGTTGTGAAGATTGCAAACACCTAGGGTTTTGGGAAAATGGCCAGTCAAAGTGGAAAGATGAGTTGAGTTTCATGATGAAAGAAAAAAGTATTTTGAAGATGTCACTGTTTGATCAGATCCCAAACTTGTCAAAATGAGTTTGTCATGCCTAAATGATCAAAGGATGAGTTGAACTCCATGGTACAAGCAAAAGAGGGTTTTGAAGGTGCAGCTATGTGAAATCCTCCCAAAGGTTTTTAATGAGCTTTTAATGCCAAAATGAGCAAAGGAGAAGTCAAATTCATCATTTTAGAAAACCTGCATGCAAAAAATGTAAAAGGGTTAGTGAAAAAAGGTGAAAAGTTGAGTTAAACTTCTTGATGGAAACCACAAAAGGTTTGAGGATGCTGGTATGTAAAATCATCACAAAATTATTAAAATAAACATGTCAAGTCTCAAAGACCAAAAGAAAGGCTAATTTAGTGATTTCAGTAGCCTACAGACAAAAGTATAAAGGAACATCAGTGAAAAAGAAAAAATACTTGTAAACATTAGGAAGATGGTTTCAAAGATTAAATTAAAATTCCCAAGTCTATAAAATCCCATTATACACTTCAAACAAATCATTATTGCCTTGTAAAATCATTAGCGCATTCAGGAGTGAAGAATTTTGGAATTTTCAAGTCAAAATTGGGTGAATTTGTGTGGCACCGCGCGCTCAGCTTGGCGCTACTGCCCAGGATCGGGCGCTGCGCCCTTGGAAACTCTCCTCCATACAAATTACAAAGGTACTGTGCACCTAGAAGTGAGCGTCGTGCGACGGGGAAGGCGTTGCGCCCTTACCCGACAGGCCCGGTGAAGAAAATCTTTGGCACTACGTGCCTAGGATTGAGCATTGTGCACCTGGGATTGAGCGTTGCGCCCTCTGCCTGGCACTGAATGCTTGGGAAGGAAGGATTGCGAAGCCCTACAAGCACTCCAATGACTTCAAACTTGCTTCAAGTCACTGCCAAGAGTTCTCCAAGCACTGGTAGGGGTAAGTATAGGTCCTTAAGACATTTTCAAGCCTTTTTATCATCATTTAATTGAAATAAATTGAAACCCTAAGAGGCAACCCTAAGGCTTAAAATTGACATCATTATTTACCTTGTTTCATCTGCTTATAAAGAGAATCAATAATAGAAAGAGGGGTTACATTGTTTGGAGGATGTTCATTCACTTATGCTGTCCCTACACCCATTCCATTCATTCAATCAATCCCTCCAATTGCAAAGGCTGCCATTTCGTTATCCCTTCATCTCATTTCCATTTACAATCCTAGGGTTTTCTCAAGGCAGAGTTTACAATGTCAAAATACATTGGTAGTGGAGGAGAGGCCCAAATGCCAAGGAGGCATGAGCACAAAGGTGGAAAGATAAGCATATTTGAACCCCCAAACACAAGGGATCTAATCGCCTCTCCCTTTACTGTTTCCTGTTTCAAGCATGTAGGATGCTATGAATTTTGTGAAAAGGTGCAGTAGGTGCAAAACCACCCTGGGCTAATTATATTATTTATCATTAACTTGCATGAAAAACAAGTTAACCTTGTAGGGGTCACCTTTGAGCTATCTAAAAATGCCATTGCTGATGCCACAAACATACCTAGTGTAGGGGAGAAATGGTTCAAGCAAGCTAACCTAGACATGAGCTACTTTTAACCCTATCTAAAACATAGGTATAAGGATCACCACAAATATATCTTTCCTTTTTCACATTTTCTTGATAGATATGCACCCATGATGAGGATCATTATGAAATATTTCACATGTGAAGGAAGATTCTCCTGCCTTTACTCATACCACATCAGGCTGCTTATGCATTTTACTAGGGTGAGGATGCTGCACATACCCTATTACCTCTAGAGAAGCATTGAAAAAATGGTCTATATAGTGCAAAAAAAATATTTCCCTCTGCAGATTCAAAGCCTATTCCATCACTCACTGATCAAAATGGTTGTTATGCACCAACTACAACAGAAAGGCATTCCTTGGGAGACCTTTATTGCCAATGAGGTGTTCACCACTCCACAAGGCCAACGGTAGCAAGATGTCCCTTCATCTTCTCATCCTCCCATTCCTCCTTCACCATCACACCCCACTACACATGCCTCACCATCCACTCACATTCCCTCACCTCATGATGACTCTTCCACCTCACCATCTACTCACATTCCTTCACCTCAGGATAATCCTCCTTCATCACCCTCTCACAATCCTCACCATCATATCATGGTACTAGTGCATCAAAAAGTGAGGGATATGGCAATGAGAAATCAAACAATGAAGAAGAAAGTATTAAGGGAGATGATAATGAGGAAGAAAATAGTGAGGAAAATGTCAGCAAGGAAGATGCCAATGGGGAAGAAAGCAGTAAGGTAGATGGAAATGAGGAATCAAACAATGAGAAATTAGTTAGTGAGGAAAAGAGAAGTGAGGGCAGTGAGGCAAATAGTAGTGAGGCACATATCAGTGAAGTAGAGGGAAATGAGGCGACAAGCAGTGAGGAAAATGGGAGTGAAAATGGCAGTGATGAAGGCCGTGATGATGGCAGTGAGACAGATGGCACTGAGATGAGTAACATTGAGCCTTTTTATTTGACCTACCAAAGGGGTAATAGGCATGTGTTTGCTGCCCTCAAAAGGCAAGGGGCCATGCCTTATACATCAACCAAGTAGCTTGACAAAGGTAAGGAAAAGGTCATTGATGAAAAAGAAGAAGACAAGCATGAAACTAAACAAGACTTTCAACTTATTCCCATTGACAGTGATGATGAAAATGAGCAGAGGATCACTAACATGCTGCTTAAAAGCAAATATGCTCAGATTAAAGAACTGCAAACCAATATAGGTAGGGCTAAGAATGTGATCCACTTTTTTGAGGTTGAAAACAAGCAGTTGGAGGCAGAGAAGGCTATCTATGTAATCAGAGCTATCAGAGCTCAAAAAGAGGCTAGAAAAGACAAGGCAGAGCTAGATGAGGTCTTGGGCACTCATGATTACACTGAAGAAGAGGAAGAACAACTTCTTAGGAAGAGGCCAAGGACAATTGGATTGAGAAAGGCCTTAACCAAAGAATGAGAGCAAGAGACAACATTGGCAGAGAAACTCACTCCAAGTGAGCTTCTTGCCATGGAAATAGACTATGATAGGGAATCTTGGCTAGAGAGGGAAAATGTGCACTTAGAGGATCAGCTAGAGAAGAAAAAGAGAGACCTTGACATGAAAAAGAAGATGGAAAGGCATTATGCCTTAAGAAACAAGATTGCAAGGGAAAAGCTCAAAAGAGCCCTTGAAAATATTCAATCCCTAAAGGAGAAAAAATACAAAGAAAAACTTGACATTGTTGCTGATGCATCCCTACAAGCATCCTAAACATGAGCAACAAGACATATCCAAACTTTGGCACATTTTTAAAGATTTTGAGTTTTTCACTATTTGGAAGGGCTAAGCACGCAACAAAATTGGTGCTATGCTCTTTTTTGGGGCATCCATTGGAGGAAAACTTTGTATTTTTGTTTTCGTCAGGCCAAGGAAATCACTCATAGAAAATTTTAGCTCATTTGGAGCAAAATTGGTCCTCCAAAAGATCCAAAAACAAGCGAAAAATCACCTTTCTGCCCTCTTTTCAGCACTGGCGCTGTGCCCTTAGCAGTCTTATAAAAAGTGAGTTTTTGAGTAGGTAAATGGACTGCAATCTAGAAACCAAAGGAAATTTTGGAAACTAGACATGACAGGCTTTCCAATGAGCTATCATGGAGCTCATTTGGACATAGGGAAGGCCTCCAAATATTAGCTACAAAACAAATGTTTTTCCTAGTGTTGGCACTGCACCCTTGAACCTTGGCACTATGCCCTTGCCTGGAAAGTCAAAAAAACACATAAGGAATTAATGAAAAAGATATTTTGATGGCTTAATAGACAAATATCTCTATATTTAGCTTAGAATTTATGTAAGAAGTTATTTTTTCAGTTGGCCCTATTTGTGCCTCACGCCTTGCATGGTCTCAATTGTCAAATGCATTTATGACATAGTTAATGAAATTTTGGAACCTTAGCTAGGGTTTTGATCCTCCTTTGCAAGTTAAATACTGCATGGAGGCTTCATTGTTTTTGTTGGTTGTTTTTTGAGTTGAGCATAAAATCTGAGTTTTAACGAAGTTTGGATTTGGAGCCATGTAAATCTCTTGGACTGAATATCAATGAAACCAACACATTCCTAGGATTCATGAGCTTTGTTAGATGGGGATGTTATTCCACCCTTGTCAATTTTTTCCTTTTTTTACATTATGTTCATGGTTTCTCTGTTAATAGGATAGAAATTTTAGAGTTGGATATGTTATCTTGGCACTCTAATTCTGTCTGCATCCTTTTATCTCTAAGTTTTCTTCTTTGAAGTTTAATTAAAGAATCCTTAAATGCTCTTTAATTTCATTGAAATGTTATCTTAAAAGTTCTCTTTGCCTAAAATTAATATTTAGAGAATTCCTAACTGCTCTCTAGGATTACTTGATTGTTGTTTTGAGGTTTGTTTAGTGAAGTCTAGTTGAATAATTCTTAACTGCTCTTCAGTTTTACTATGCTATCATTCTGAAATATTTTCTTGTTTTAGTATGTCGAAGGATCCTTAGTTTCCATTTAAACCTACTGCATTCACAACTTCATGTTCATTTCACACTCACTAAACCTATTTAGATCCATTTGGCTTTGTTAACTTACCCTATGAAACACCCTTGACCTATTGTTATACTTTTCAAGACCTTTTGTAGACTCCATAGCCCAATGGTTTATGTTTCTCTACTCTATTTGTTCTTCTTGACAACCTAACCAACCAAAAAAAACAAATAAACAAACCCTATCACTATAACTAGCCTAAAATCAAAACCCTAAAATCAATCAAGTTACATCTTTTTACACAAATATAGAGAGAGCCCTCTCTGAGCCCAAGAAGGCTAGGTCCTAGGGCTCCAAAGTTGGTTTGATGTTACCCTTATTCAATTTGGTCTTGCCAATCTGACAAATTACAGGGACCTAACATAATGGCGACTCCACTGGGGAACTTTGAGTAAGTAAGAAGCTTAGACATTCCTTAAGAACTCATAAATCCCATGTCAAACTTAGACAAATCAAGTGTTAGCCAAGAGTGATATCTAGTTGATTCATCATACTAGCACCATGGTGAATATACTGGAGAACACTTATTGAAAATCTTAGTGTTACATAAAGAACTCAGAAAACCCAAAAACATCTCTTAGATTGGTATTTAGTGTTGATGGTGCACAAAAGGTACATCCTCAAAACAATAAGCATCATCCACCTGGTGACTCCACTGGTCTTCAGTAGCCCTGTTGACCCCGCTAGTTCTCACAGAATCCCCTGGGAATGTATCAATCAATCATAACATTGTAAAGAATAGTTACATACTGTGTGAACTTAGTACCCTTACAGATAGGTCTGTTTTTCAAAACCATCATAAAATTTCATCCTTTCTGTGTTTTGGGTCTGAAATATGGCTTCACAAAGAATCAACACCAGATCTCACCTTGACCCAAACCCTCCTACCATAGTTGATGACCCAGAAATAATCTTATGGAAAACTTCTAGGATTGAAGACTTAACTATTGTTATACCCATTCACAAAGCAAGTTCTGTCCCTAAAAGCCTCACAACCTTGCAAGATACGCAATTTGACTTACACCATAGAAGAAACCTATTCAGAACTAAGTCTCATAGTGGGATAGACCAGACAGACCTTGAGCCTATAGAATTGCATCAAAGTCCTAGTAGAGAAGCCTCTCCTTCCATTCCTCCTGATTTTCAGCTTCTCCAACACTTTGACTCCTTTCGATTCAGATCTGCTCAATCTCAGCTTGCTGGTCCAAGTACATATGCCACCCCCATTCATACATCCACTATGCAAACCAGTCCACTTCATCCTCCACCTCCACTCATAAACGCTCCTCTTGGAAATCTTCCTTGGATTCCATTACCTCCCATCATGGCAGCATGGTATGCCCCTAGTGCTACCACAACCTTTACTACCTATGCCCCAAGACTATCAATCTAAAATCCCTCACTTTACTGGAGCTGACTCTACAACTGCCCAACAACATGTAGAAAAGATGAATGATGCTTTTGAATACCAAGAAATAGAAGAGGAGACCATAAAAATGAGAATGTTTTCCCAAAGTCTAGGAGGAGAAGCAAAGAAATGGTTCTAGAAATTAACTCCCAACATCATTCATATCTCCCTTTCCTTTATCAAACATTCATAAACAAGTGGGAGACTAAGAAAAATCCTCTTCAAATCCTCTTAGAGTATAATAACCTTAAGAGAAATTTTGGGGAAAGTGTCCAAGACTACAGCACTAGGTTCAATAGTGTATACAATGCACTCCCACTTCACATGAAACCCTCACAAGGCCTAGCCTTAATAAAGTTTCTAGATTGATTTGATGCCAAAATGGCCTAGTGTAAACTTATAAGACACGCAAAGGGGAGCTGTGAGTGTAGAAGCCAATCTAATTAAGAATAGGACTAGGATGAGGACAAAAAAGAAGGTTACATACAAAGAGGAAACTATGGCCTCCACATCTGACGCTAAAATTGAAAACCTAGTTAGGACAATGGAAAGAATGATGGAGAGCATCAACTTAAATGAAAGGGAACCTCCTAGGGAAAACCAAGAAAATCCTCAAAACATAAATAGAAACCAAAACTTCAGAAGGGATCCTCAAATCAGACAAAGAGATAACGACCATCAAATTATACCTCCTTTCCAAGAAAACTATGTAGATGAAGAAGAAAGAGAAATTGAGGAGCTAGAATAAAATCATGTCAATCTAATAGACTCCAATAATGAGGATGATGTTTTTCTCACAGAAGAAGAACAAGGTCTATTTTCCTCAAACCAAATTGAAAGAAACTATGAGTATATTGAAGAGTACAAGCTAGGATTTGAAAATGCTATCATGGAGGTTCATAGGCAGTATGACCTTAGTAGTAAGAAAACCCAAGTTGCCTCCAAGAAAAAAAAACCAGAGATTTCTACTAGAAATACCCCTAAAAAAATTCTCAAAAAGACATTAGAAAACACAACAGAATGGCTAAAAATCATAATCAAAACAAAGACAAAACCAACCAACATAATGGTGACCAAAGCTGCCCTAGTACATCAATTAGTGGCCCCGGAAAAACTTCTCTAATTGACATTCCAAATAAAACTCAGCAAAATAAAGTTGTTGAAAAGACCATGTATGATAAAACTAATGTAAATATTCCAAAACACCAGCACCATTCAGTTTTGAGAGTGAAATTGCCAAGATCAAAATAGCCATACCTCTTATTGAACTAGTGACTCAAGATGTATATAGATCCCAAGTTTTGAAGGCTTTGAACATAGGAAATGACAATAATACTCTGAATATAATTGATGACAAACCAATGTTGTTGTTTGGACCTGAGGTAGAGGGAAAATATCAAGAAGGAGCTGTACCTCCATTTTATGTCAGTTTGAATATTCATGACAAAATCCTACACAATGCTATGCTAGACTCTGGTGCTTCACACAACCTTATGCCAAAATTAGTGATGGATATATTAGGCCTCAAAATAAAAAAACCTTACAAAGACTTATACTCTTTTGATTTAAGTAGAGTTAAATGTGTAGTTCTGATCAAATATCTGTGTCAATGTGGCACAAATACTAGCTAAGAGCCTAGTCATGGACATTGTAGTGGCTGACATTCCCCCGAAGTATGGCATGATTTTATCTAGATCATGGGGAGCCAAACTCCAAGGAAACCTCCAAATGGACATGATAGACGCTACCATTCTAGTCTTTAACCAAACAAGAAGACTGTACAAAGAATCTCACATGACATGGTAAGCAGCCAAGATAGGCCAAACAACACCCCTCTATATTCTATCCATTCAGACCTTGACTCATTTATCTTGTACAATGAATATGACATTAATGAACAAGTAAATGAAAAGGAGGAAGAGCTAGGCTATCAGAATAGTCAAACCAAACACAAAATGAAGAACTTGACAACCAAAACTCTAGCAGCCATGAACAACAACGTAATGGAAAATATGAACTTGAAACACTTTGGAACATGAGCTTTGATGGCTCTTGTGGCAAAGATGGTTCAGGAGCAGGTGTTTGGATACAAAAAACCAATGAAGTTCACTCTTACAAGCTAGATTTTCCATGTACAAACAATATTTCAGAGTATGAAGCTCTTCTCTTAGGGTTACAAATGCTGAAAACTATAGGAGCTAAGAGGATTTCTGTTCAAGGAGATTCTGAGCTAATCATTAGACAAATCAAAGGAGAATATTCAGCCAAGAATCTTAGGCTAAGAGAATATAGGAATGTTGCCTTAGACCTCCTAAAGACATTTGAAAAATATGAACTTACCTCTATCCCAAGGACTAAAAACAACCTTGCAAATTAACTAGCCTTTGCTGCTAGCACTTGCCAACTACCTCATGCCAATGAACAATACATAGTAAAGGTCAAGTGCAGACCAAAAGTCCCTGATAACATAGATTATTGGCAAGTATTTGAAAATGAAAAACAGATTGAAGACTTCTTGCAGCCCAAAACCAAGTTTGAAATCTCGAAGTCAGACTTAAACCATCAAGAGGACTATTTTGCTGAAGAACAAACACACAAAACAGAGCTGCCTTGTATAGCTGATATAAATTTTCTAGAACACCTTCTTGAGGCAAAATTGTGTGAAGATTTAGATCAAAAATACCTTGAGGTATTGCAATACAAAGATAACTCATTACCAAGAGGTCTTGCCCTCTTAGAAGAATTGTTTGACTTCAATGATGTTGCTAGGAAGCCAAAAATGGAATCCACCGAGAATATTGTAGAAGAATGCAACACAGGCATTATGGAAGAACCCAAAATGATAAAGCTATCCAAAACTCTGCCATATGACATAAAATAGAAATACATTGAGCTGCTCAAAGAATTTAAAGATGTGTTTGCATGGGGTTATGAGGACTTGAAGTCTTATGATACAAACATCATTTAGCATAAGATTCCTCTCAAGGAAAACCAGAAATAATTCAAGCAGAAATTAAGAAGGATAAACCCTGTCCTAGTGCCTCTGGTTGAGAAGGAAATAAAGAAGATATATTATGATGGAATCATAGTCCCACTCAGATACTCAGAATGGGTTTCAAACCTTGTGTCAGTAAGAAAGAAAACATGGGAGATTAGGCTATGCATAGACTTTAGAAACTTAAATAAAGCCTCCCTGAAAGACAACCACTCTTTACCTAAGATGGATCTTATACTACAAAAGGTAGTAGGCTCTAAAAGAATATCATTGCTTGATGGTTTTTCAGGTTACAATCAGGTGCTAGTACTTCCAAGTGATCATCACAAAACTGCCTTCACTACACCTTGGGCACCTACATGTATGTCAAAATGCCTTTTGGGTTAATGAATGTGGTGGCTACATTTCAAAGAGCCATGGACATTGATTTTTTTGAAGACATAGGTTACTTCATCATGATATACCTTGATGACATCACTGTCTATTCTAAAACCGATGAAGAACACCTAGTTCACTTGAGAAAGGTATTTAAAAGTGTAGGAAGTATGGTCTATCTTTGAATCCTAAGAAAACTTTGTTTGGTCTTAAAGAAGGAAAAATATTATGCCACATCATATCTGAAGAATGGATTAAGATAGACCCGAAAAATATTGAGGGTATATTGTAGATCAGCCACCCTAGGAAAATTAAAGAGCTACAATATTTCATTGGAAAGATTAACTTCCTAAGGAGGTTCATACCAAACCTGGCATAACTCCTAAGAAACATTAAAAACATGCTGAAAAAAGAAATAGGAGTCAAGTGAACCACAGAAGCCAAACAATCCTTTGAACTGGTAAAATAGGCACTTACCCAAACACCAGTTCTAATCAACGCTGACTTTACCAAGGATTTCTTCATTTTCTCATTTGCATTGAAACACACTATTGCTGCAGTGTTGCTACAAAATAACATGATGGGATGAGAACAACCCATATCTTTCTTCAACAAGGCACTAAGAGATGCCCCTCTGAAATATAAAATTATGGAGAAATAAGTCTTTTCCTTAATCAAAGCATTAAAGGTTTCAGAGTTTACATCTTGCATTCACATGTCATTGTTTTTGTTCCGCACACAGTTGTTAAAGACACACTGAATCAAGATCTTGATGGTAAAAGAGGTAAGTGGATTGCTGTCATCTTAGAATATGATCTAGAAATTATGCCCACTAAACTGATCAAAGGACAAGGACTTGACAAACTCATGGCTGAAGCAAAATTTCAAGCACTAGACATAAACATGATACATTCCTTAAAAGAACAAGAGGAATCGACGTTCCCATGTTGGTGCCCCAAGTGCTACGTAAGGGTGTGATTCATCAAATACTAAGGCATCTATATCCTGTAGAGCTTCGTCGAGCGCCTCCGTTCCACCTAACAACCCAAATTTCCCGACAAACTCATCCTTCAATGTTTCCCAGTGGCAGGTGCACTGGTGTAGCTCTGCATCTAAATACCATGCAGCGGGGATTGGCCCCAATGCATGAATAAACATGTGAACCCATTATTCCGTAGTTTTTTCACACCATTTCTCCATCTAAGAGAACAAGTGCTCACACGGGTCCCCTGGGCCAAGGAAATTATTTACGCGTAGGTGAACTAGAGGTTCAAATCTTAGGACCATAATATCTCGACATGCTTCCCAATCCTGGAACGTCCCTTTATGTGTGTCCCACCACCTCGTAGGTGTTGCATGCATGGATATATTAAGAGCCCATAACCTTCACTCTATTGGGACCATAGCTTAAAATTCTCACAGAAATTCTCTAATACTACCATAACCATCAAAGTAGGGAAATTCTCTTACCTCTGAGGAGATGCATCAGAATTTATTTGTGATTCTAAGACATCGCATTATAGATACATCATGTAGCCAATTCTGCCAATTTTCCATCTCCATGTCGAAGTCAGAGAAACATTCACTGTCCTTTTCCCATCAAAGCATATCTTCAGCCATATGATTGATCCAATCTTCATCTTGAGCAGTCAAATTGTAGATGTGATCCACATCCTCTTCTTCGTGCATTGGTTTTGTATACTATTCTCCTTCCGCAAGGTCTAGCAGGACTATCACCCTCGTACCTTCATTCTCAAAAACCATGCTTTAAACCTTTGTACATTCTGCGTAGGTGTCTGCTATTTTTCCTGCATTTTTTCTATTAGAATTGGACAATATTCAATCACGTGGTCCAGTTGCCTGCAATAACGGAAACATTATCGTGCAGGGTTCAGAAAATCCCTCGCAAAGTGCCCTATCTCCCCACAGTTGTAAAAAATCAATTGTCCTCTCCCCCGACCTGCGCTTCCACCCCTTCCCCCTCCCTTGCCCTTAGCTGGGGAGCCTCCTCTACTTGAGGGAGATAGTGCTAAAGAAGGGACAGCCTGCACCCTGTATAGGTTTCCTCGATCTATCATCAAATAATAGGTTTGGAAATTATGCTCGTCATGCCCTACAGAGGAGAAAAATCGACCACAATGTTGCTTCAATTATGGAATGTAACCACCCAGGCGGGGATAGTAGTTAGTGTCATGTAGCCCCCACTACTCAGTCCCATAGCCTCCTTAGGACATAATGGGCTAGGTCCTCCAGCCTGCATATAATCTGCCATCAAGGGAAACTGATCCTTGGTATGAACTGACACACTGCATCTTATGCACCATATGTATGGACTAGCCTCTTTTCCTTGTTCCTTTTGCAGGTTCTGTATTTCAATGTGCATTGCCTCCAACTGTCCCTGGATCTGTTGTACCCCAAACTGAGCATCGTCCCTCGATGCAGCCTCTAGTTTCATAGCAATCTCCAAATTCATCTCCTGTGTTGCGATCGATTGATGACCCATAGGTCTGTGCAGGTGAGGTAGCATCATAGCGATAAATCATTCTTTGTGCTGCCTATCATCATACTGAAATTCCCCATCTCTGATAACCTTTTTCAATCACTGATCAACTTCCCATATTGATTCAGTGGGTCCTTGTCTAAAGTATTTTAAGTCAACCACTATTTGTGAGTAGGACTTAGGCTTTCGAAACTGTTGTTTTAATGTTGCCTTGATCTCGGGGATAGATGGATCCATGTGCTGTCCTACATATCCCATATACCAATCAAATGCCCTTCCTTCAAAGGATAGCTGTGGTCTCTTTACAATGTCGCTAGCCACATTCTACGCAACCCATACTGATTCTGCGACAAACCAAAATTGGTCCATATCTTTATCCCCTACACCCTTGAAGGTAGGTAGCTTCATGTGCGCGGCCATATCTTCTTTTGGTAGTGGTGGAGGTATGGGTGAGTTTCTACCCCTATGCTGACTTGACGGTGGTGTAGCTGGAGGGCTGTGCATAGATGATTCTCTTACTGGACTATAGACAGATCTATCTCCTTCTTGATTAGTATGGTAGTACTTACCACTTCATGTTTTTCTTTCACCCAGATTGGAGGTCATTCGCTCGGTGTGGCTGCACAGAATGCCTTTTTCACACAGCAAAATTTTGATTAATAATGGCAGTGTTTTCAGAAACCTACCCTAGAAACCCTTGAAGAACCTCTCCTCTACCTCAAAATAGGACACGAACTGATCGACTGCGAACTCTATCACAAATCCTCCTAGTACGCTATCCACCTAGTGATCTACTATACGGGTGATGGTATTATCAGTTATTTCTAACTACTAGAACAAATCTGGAGTCCACTGTGTGACCTGCTCATCCTTCCAACACGTCTGGAAATCTACGAGCCTCGCCAACCATTTCTGAAGCTTGCTCGCAAATATTACAAAGAAAATTTCATAGACATCAGTGAAGATGTACTTATTCTTCCACTTTTTAGTCGTCAACTTCGTGCTGCGATTCTCCTTCACAGCAAATTCTTGAACCTATTTTTCAAGCCACTCTTCAATTTTCACCCTCTCAGGTCTCCAATGTTCCCTTGGCATTACTTGATATTTCTCTCAAAATTCTCCCGATCCTGGAAATGGAACCATTTTTTGGCTCGAGGGGTCCTGACCCAGGTTCAGAGTTTAAGGTTTTCCAACAAACCCATATACTACCAGCCCTTTCGGAAGTGACCTACTTGCATAGGCCAAAGTCTCACTCGAAGCAGTATGGGAGGGTGCTGGAACTAGGTTTCCGCACCTTGAGAGAGAGTAGGTAAGTCAAGCAGATCTGTGTTCGCAACTTATTGGGTTTGCACAAAACAAGTCTATTCGCAGGTTTATTAACAACATAATCCATAATTAATCATAACAGAGTTATTACCATGCACATATATAGTCAGTACCTTTGCATCCATGTACATATCAACAATTTACCAGCTCTTACTATCATAAACACAATAGATCCAGATAACACAGAGATACTTCAATTATATCCGCATATATTAGCATCCAAAACCTAGTTACACTCCGAAACACAGCCTGCGCACACAACCAACAAGGTCAGCACATAGCAGGACTAAGGATCTCCATGCACACAGCCAGCAGGAGTCCTTACCCAAACCAACCCAAAAAATATCTAACAATTCACATGTAGCATCAGACTCAATTCTTGTCTACTTCTTAGACTCAAAATGCTCATCTATTTATAACGACTTAGCCTACACTTTCTTGTGGTCCGAAAACCGTGGTTTGCGGACTCTAGGTCTATCCTTGACCCATTAAAATGCATTCGGGGCTTTGAACCACTCAAAACCCCTGTGTTTAGACTAATTAATATGAAAAATATAAAAAATTGTACAAAATTCACAGCTTTAGGGGACCCTGTTCCAGCAAAGGCCGATCCTAACACTGAAGATCTCACCCTCCAAATAAAGCATTGAAACCTCCACTGCAAATTCTCACTGAAACAACGCAGTCAAAGAGGGAATATTTGGTGTAGATGGTGGGAATAGGTTGGCCTAGTGCCAAGATGTGAAAGAAAGCTCAAGAACCTCCTTTTTTGATCTCCCAATGAGAAGAATGCTTCCTCCCCTGAAAGAATAGCTCAGAAAGTGGGTTTCTCAACCCTCCACTGCAACACCCTGCAACACAACACAAATATGAGAAGAAAATGCACTTTAGTTGAAGACTAAAGCTTGGCCCTAATGATGAATGTGTGGAAATGATAGTACAATACCCTTCCAAGAGGCTACCTTAAGGGAAGAGGTGGGATCCCTGCTCAGGAACACCTTGTGCTAAATAACACTGTAATCTCAACTAAACAGCTGAAGGATGCAAGAAGTCATACAGACCATAAAATCAATAATCAATAACATAACCCACTATGGCTACCTTTCCCTCCTTATAAACAATGTGAGCCTTCTCACTTTGGGTCGCACTCATTAGGGTTTCCACTATCATGGAGTCTTCCTTCCATTCACACTGCACTGTCTCTCATTGATGATCCACTCCCTCCATACCAGCACTGTTGACTTGGTCAAAATTGACCTTGTCCACATGCATTAGCCCTTGTTCACACATGAAGGTGCTTTATCCAGCTATGAATGTGATCCATTTTCACATTAAGAGGGATTTTATGCCTATTAAGGAAATTTATGGGCATCCCTACCCATTTATTCATCTAACTAAATAACAAGAGAAAAATTAATATTCCAATTAACTGCATGCTAATTTAGGAATATTACAAAAAGCCTAAGGTGGTAGCAGTAGATCATGTGATACCTCCCTTCACAGGTGAAGTACTTCTGAATAATCAACACTAGCTTTGAGTAATTTTCCTTCACGTAGCTCCTTGGGATAGCATTTGTGAGATCAATTTCACTATGCTTTGTCTTGATGAATTATTTACAGTTCTACAAGGTGAAATTAATACCTTTGAACCATTGCTTTCCTCCTCTAGGGATTCCTGTTGCTACTGCAATGGTTTTTGGTGTTACTATGAGATTTAACATTCCCACCTTTGAAGCTGATCCAGTAAAATTCTTAGCAAACTTCTTTGAAACCTGCAAATGAAAACCCTGCAGCCTTTGGCAGAATTCCAAAAACCCTGGTCTTCTAAACACTTCCAATGTAGTGGGGTATTTATTTAGCAAATTCATTTCCATTGGCTCATATCTAAGGCAATGACCACCTTTGTTGGTCTTCTTCTTTGTAGCCATGGTGATTTTATACCTTCTCTGCCTTGCTTGATTAGTGACACCTGCAAATTTTGAAAATACCATCAACCAGCTTGGCTTGGTGAAACAGCTCTCCAGAACTCAATAACATGTAAAGATGAAGTAGAGAATGGAAAATACTCAATTATTTAATTTTTTAAAGTGTCGATGACAACTTATTCCTTAATCATGCCCCATACATGCTAAAAATAGTAATGATGACCTCAGACATGACCTTTGTACCTTGATTTAACCCTAACTGACTCGAATGACATCCACCCTAACTATTTTAATCTTGGAATGACACCTTGCACTGGATTTGAAAAGACGTACAGAAAAACCATTTTTAGTAGCATGGCTAGTTCATTTTCTAACAGTTTCGCTATGAAACTATTAGGCAGTTTCGTAGCGAAAACTACCTTTTTATAGTGTAAAATGCTACGAAAAGAAGAAAAACTGGCTAAAGTGACCTTTTTGAATTCAAAATATTGGGAAATGAAATATTTCAGCAAATGTTGACTGATGGGACATGATATGACTTGAATGGAGGTGGATTTGAACCTTAGGATAGGTTAATATGAAAAAAATTAAATATTCCTTTACCAACTGGTGACAAATGAACTCTATGACCATGTCAAATAATGTTTCACTTTTTCTGAGTGATAACACTTCCAACACAAGCTTGTTCACCAAATATTTCAAGGCCGAATGGTCCGTGAAGAACCTGAAAGCCCCCTCAGAAGGTGGTGACGGAACTTTTGAAGTGAATATACCATTGCAAGTGCCTCCCACTCTATTGTCATAGAACTCTTCTCTATTGTTGACAATTTTAGACGGGCGAAGTATGTTGGATGATCAAGGTTCCCTTCTCTAAGCTGGGCCAACACTATTCCCAATGCGATCCCTGATGCATCAATGTGTACATAAAATTTCTTTTTCCAATCAGGATAGATCAAGATTGGTGCACTCACAAACTTCTCCTTTAGTATGCTTCACATACATTCCTTAGACCATATGAACTATTCAATTTTCTTGAGTAGTTTTCCATTGGAGAAATGGTCAAATCATAGTTGTGGATAAACCTCATATAATAGCCATTTCGTCCCAACAAGGATATGAGTCGCTTGAAATTTGTTGGAAGATCCATGTTTACAATTTACGCAACCTTGGAGATGTCCACACACACTCCTCCCTTACATACAATATTCCCTAGTAGTGTTCCAAAGGGAACGCTAAACATACACTTCTTCTCGTTCAATGAGATTTGTAATTGTCTACATCGGTCAAACATGACTCAGAGAAAGCTAGAGTGTTTCTTCAGTAAAATATAAATGGTCCAATCATCCATGTAGACCTCAAGAAATCTGTGTATATAATCCTTGAATGTAGTTATCATGATCCGTGATAATACTGTTGGTGCATTATTGAGCCCAAAAGGCATGACATGGTATGCATATGAACCCCATTCTGTGGTAAAATTAGTCTTCTTCATATATTCTTCTATAATTCTGACCTGATGGTAGCTTGAAAATACATCCATGAAAGAGTAAGGCTCATTTCCTACCACATTAACTAGAACTTCATCACAGAAAGGTGTGGGGAAGGGGTCATGAACACAAGCATTATTTAAATTGTGGTAATCCACAAAGACCCTAATATCTATTTCATCCTTCTTGTTTAGTATCACAATTGGGCTAACCCATTAAACTTCATTAACATGGAATATCAGTCCTGCATCCAACATATTATCTGTCTCTTTCTTCAGTTTCTCCTTCACCTTCAGATTTAGTCTATAGGGTCAGTGATTTACTAGTTTTTCTTCTCATTTGAGGATGATCTTCATTTCTCCCAAATCCCCTTTGATTCCTTTTAATTCCGCAACAAATGAAGTAAATATTTCCTCGTATTCCTTTAGAAGATCAAATATTTCCTTAGTGGTTTGATCATCCCAATAACCCCCAATTGAGGCTATATTTGGCTATTATTTACTTCCTATGTTGAGTTTCTTCACCTTTAGTGGAAGTAGGTGAGGTCCTTTAGTTGCAGGTCAATATCTAACCCCTCGTTACCCTTCCATTTCATTGAAAGATAGATGCCTCAAGTCTTCTAAATAATATTCATTTGGCTCTTTATCTACTTTCCCACAAGATACCGCTTCATTGTAGGTTGACTCATATGTTTTCCAGCGTATCCTAGTCTATGGTTCCTTCTATCAACTTCCCGATTGTAAGTAGATTTTTCTTAACATCTTGCAGAGCATCTATAATCCTTTTATCGGTTTCTTCAAAAGAAAAACTACTCAAAAATGTACTTGATAATCAATCCCAATCTCCAATTTGTCTTCGCACTTCCTCTTTAACATACCATGCTTTGGGGAAGGTTCCCAATGTATGCACAAAATCATGCACCCATAATTCCTTTGGGAAAAATTCTCTATTCCATCTATCTTCACAGTCCTTTACGTGTTGCTGAGGATCTGAGCTACCTATCTACCTCAGAAATAGTTTCCAGTCTCCATACTATCGAAATTTGACTCTCAATGTTGTTGAAATTTCATCCCATTCCCTGAGATTGTTGCGATGGACTCCCCACTACCTAGACAATGTTGCTTGTCAGGGAAAATTCATTAGTGGCACCTTATGATCCTTAGGAACAATGGCATCAACCTTATTAATATAGTTATTGAGTGGGCCCATACCATTAATAGTGGGATATCCTCTTACCTTTGTTCTGATCTAGTTGTCTCCCTGGACTGTTACACATATTTTGGTGTTGACCTCATATCCCCTTGCTGCTAATCATCCCACACAACTTCTGATCCAACCTATGATCTATGAATGCTACACCAGTTGACTGACCCTTCTACTATTGGATTGATGCAATATTCCCTCTTCCCTGCTTCTAGTTGGTACAACTAGTCTAGTATTCCTGGCTCTTCGCTATCATCTATTGGTTCTATGAATCTTGGACCTTGATAGGATCTAGGGGTTGGATTACTCTAACCCCTTATACTTCAAAAATCATCAGCTATTTTTTAAAAGAAATCACCGCATAATTATCGAATGCCCAATCTATCCCAAGAAGTGCTAGACATGGATCCTTATCTCCCATTATATCTATTACTTTGAAATCTGCATAAGTCTCGACCCACACAATGTCAACCTCTACATCCTATAACCTCCAAACTAGAGGAACACAATATTGGTTTTCCATACGTAGTTGAATTGGTGAGAATGCTAGCTTGGGTCTATCCAAGGCTTCCCACATCTTTCTTGGTAGAATATTGACATGTGAGCCTAAATATAACATGGTATCCTTTATATGGGAATCAATCCTAAACTTCTTCCCTACTCATCTTTTATTCCTTTAACTCTTCTTGAATGTATCTCTGGTAAGTTGGAAAATATTTCTCCATCTTGCTCTGTCCCCTCCTTGATGGTTGACTTCGGAATCTCCCGCAACTGCCCAAGAATTCATTCATTATTCATGATGTGTAGGGAAAATTTGAACCATTCTTCTATGGGCTACAACAAATCTGGGCCTTTTTATTTCCCAGCCATTGGCTGCACTCCTTGTGACTCTTTACTCAGGTTTAACATGATGAACATTTCCACTACTTCTTTGTAATATTGCTTTTGTGTCTCTAGATTGTATGAGTGCTTCGGCGAGGCCAATCTTATAATATTGAATTTTTCTATTTCTCTTGCATCATCCCTGACCTTTTCCCTCCTCGAGTCACTATAAATACATTTGAGAGAGGGGAAGTTTCCAGAATCCTTGGTTCCACATTAATTAAATTTTTTCCCCTCTATCGATTGCGCTCCTCCCATATTTTAATCAATTATGGGAAATATTTTGTGGAATGCGTGTTGACTCTAGATTGACAACACCATGGCCTTATAGGTAGTGGAAAATCCCACACAACATGACCTTATTTTTCATAGTTGTTACATCGTACAGTGCCTCACCCTCTCATCCTGCCCCCCCTTGTTCCTCCTCCTCATTTTCCTCGATGAGTTTCATTGATCCGATATGTTGTTTGGTCTAGTCGGTCAGCCAATGCATCCAAAACTCTACATTGGTTAGTGTCATGAGTAGGTGAAGCAAAAAATTCACAATAAATGTTGTTAGGGACATTTGAGTATTTCTATAAAATGGGGTAGAGGTGTTGAAGATATCCATATGATCTATAAATCTCACAGTAATCAATTCATGATGGATTTTGTTGATTTAGAAACCCATGGAATTGTGTTTGGCCTTGATATATACCTTGTATTCCTATCTGTGAAAATATCACAGTAGAAGGGGTTCCAGAGGGCTCCACTGGTTTGGATGCACCCCCTGATCCCTGCAACCTCGGGCACTTGAGACTAGATGACCTTCAACCAAACAATGTGTACACCACACATTTAGTCTCATAGGTTGTGCTGGCTACATGTCTTTCAAATTTTCTATAAAAATTGCAATATGATGTTGCAGGCCCAATATAGAGGGGTCATGAAGCGTTGTTTCACCTCGATATTCATGTGGCTATCCTGTCATGGCTTCAATCCTTGTTTCCTATTCTAAAGCATCTTTCAACGTGTCAATATTTTGCTGGGTCAACAGTGTATGGGTAAGAGGAAATAATTATTTGATAAACTAGTCTCATTAGTTATTCATTTCTATGTGATAGATTATTTTTCCAATTGCATATTTAAATCTATGGTCAACTCCCAAAATGTTTATCCTTCCCATTGTTTAATTTCCCATAATTTAGAAAACCCCTGTTGGTTCGTCTAAGGAAGTTTGAATTCTTGCACGAATTCTATTTTAACATCATCTACTATTGGATTATGGTGTAGCTCTGACCATTTGATGAACCATCTCAAGGCTCTCTCCCTAAGAGTGGTTTGAAACTCAATTAGTTTTGCAACATCTGGGATTTGGCAGGCCCTCCATACAGTTTCGCACAAATACCAATTATGTTCCACATCGTCATTCAATTTTCTAGAAAACTCAGGATATCAGGTGAATGATCCCGCCATATCTAACTGAGCTTAAGGAAGAAGCACAAATCCTTGAGATCCAGGTTGCGATGATCCTTGTGGGATCTTCCCAATATTACCAATTCCACTGCCACTAGTACTAGCTTTATACGTGGTATGCACACTATGAATTATAATAACTTTAATTAAATTTGACAAGAACTTATCAGGATTTGGATAAAGTACTAGGGTAAGGTTGGGGGAGATGCTAACTAAACATGGGGAGATCATATTCGCTTTTATCTTAGATGCATCGTTATCCACAAATAAACTTCTTAACACGATGTGCATGTCATCATCTGGGTCTTCTTTTGACCTTGCACCTTCTATTCTGTCTGAAATTTCTACTTATGCGGATTAGGATGGGCCCCTATTATCCTCTTGGTTATCAACCCCTGAAACATACCCTTCTTTTCCTGTTGGTGCCACTTCTATTTATTCTCCTATTAGACTTCGCAACACCACTCTTGCTTGGTGTACATCCTTTTTTTGACTATTGATTTCCTGCATTTCCCTTTCCTGCCATCTATCCACTATTTTTTCTCTTCGTTGTGCTCTAAGATCCTTAGATTTCTTGAATTCATTTGCATCCATTTCTTCAATCCCTTCATAGCTCCACATTCCGTAACATCCCTCCCTTTAGATCCTTCCCCTAGTACTTGGTGTTTAGGCTTCCATGCTGGGGTTTTGGAATACCAAAAATTTCTTCCACCATTAGAACCTTAATCCACAACCTTTAATAGTTTTCCCCACGACCATGATTTGAATAGGTCCTTAGCCTTAGAAAAATACTGGTGGATTTCTACAGAAAACGCAATGATATATCCTTCTAGTGTAGTCCCCACCCAAAAATTTACACCTCGAGTCAGATCGATGTCCTATCGATGTAGTTCCAACAGGCCTGCTTGAGTCTAGGTATGACAAGATTTGTTTTGTTCACCAGATTTCCCTTTTATCTGCATTCTCCACAACCAATTGTAGAGATCTTCTAGAAATTTACACCAAAATATCTTGTACTGGTCACTAGCCAATCTGCATAAAAGACATGATCCTTCAACTTGTCATCTGAGCTGAGCTTGTTGCAAGATGAAGTGATTTATGTGGTCATACCACCAACCTTGTAATTATTTCTTCAAAATCCTTGATATAATATTCCAACCCCCTGTTATATTTTAGATCCTAGCAATGGAACCATTTTTTGGTTAAAAATAATTATCGTGTTAATACCCAAGTTCAGGCACAAGGGCTAACAATGCTCCATTGTAGTCTAGGACACCACCGACATTTTCACCTTACCCAAGGCTGGGCAAGGAGTCTCACCAGAGATGTGTCACAACCTTATTTAGATGAGGGAGTTGCGATTTAATACCAAGATAACAACCATATATAAGCCCAACCTTAGGGCATTCTCAACACTATGAAGCATATGTCCATCCACAAAAAACTATGTATATTGTTAAGCAAAGAGTACTGAAAGCCCCATATAAAAGCAATTAACAACTAAATGACCATACACTCATAACATAACAAGCAACTACTCAAACACAACACATGAGCCCAAGAATGGCCTCTTTCCATTAAATTCTTCATATAATATTAAATTAGGCACAATAGGCGTTTCACACAGTATCTCCTAAAGACTAAAAAATACAAGATTACATAATAGACTCATTATAGAGTGTTTCTGGTCACTCCGCAACAACATTCCATGATTCTATATCCTCTTTCATATTTCTCTACCCTTCTTTCCTTATCTCATCCTGCCCACCTGAACTTCCAATTTCTCCCACCACCTTCCTCGCTCCTCTTTCTTCGCTGCTCAGTTGTCAACTACTCTTTCCTGCTCGGCTATATTTATCTTCCTCCCGCTGGTCTTCTAAAACTCCTAGTTATCTTCTAGTTGACTCTTCGTCTTATCTACAACATCCAAAAATTCCTTAACTTTTCAAAAATGAAGGCCCCACAACACACCCATATATATCGTCCCCTCTTCCATTTTCCCATAGGCCTCTTCAGGAGCTCATGACCTCAGTTCATGAAACCATCATCGATATTGGGATCAAGACATCCTTACCTACATCATGGTGCCCTCCATTTCATTTCAGAAGCATAATCATTTTCAGGCCCATTTCACTTATTAGAGTACCCATCAGGTGCTCCTTTCCATGTTTATTGGTTCATTTTGTTTAGCACATTTCAATTTACACAGTTTCATCAAGATGTTTTCACTTGTGGAATTGGTCGTTGAAATTTCAAGTTACCCTTAGTTTCTCAATAGAATCAGTCCCTTGGTGGAAATTGACAATTAAGGTATCATTCTTCACACATCATGATAGGCTTCCTTTAAATATTTTCATATCCTGACATAACTTCTATGAAATAAACCATAGGATCCATCATCTCAACCACGTTTACCACCACCCTCCACTTGCAAACGTCCACGTTAGTCGATAACAGTACTTCCCCTACATGGATTAGCACATTTTATAGTTAAAATTACACTATTGAAATCCATGAACATTCTCGCAGGACCGAAAGCCATCTCATACATATGTTTTGAAGATAAATCTCATTCTCCTCCTCTTTACTCAATTCTTACCAACCCCACTCCCAGGTCACCATATTTATTCATTATCAGATTGTGGAAATTTAACAATCGATATGTTATTCACCGAGATTCTCCTGATCACACACTATTTTAGCTTCATGCATAATACAGAATCTCTTCTACCATTGATCATCACATGCGGAAATAAAATCAATTGCATGCACACATTAAAGCCATAAAATTCACACATATGAACACAATATTTCATGGGAAAGCTTAAAGCTGAAAACCCCCAACTATCTGTATATTATACATGTCATGGAGATCATGTAACAATCATAGTACAAAGCTCTTTGCAAGCTCTCATGCACTACCTCCCTTGCTACACACTATCAAGCTAGATCTAGCAAAACTCATGCTCCAAACTTTAGCCACTTGATAGCCAACCTAAATTGTGTTTTCAAGCTATGGGATGGCCTCTTTATATAGATAAACCACCCATCTTGAACTGCGCAATCCTCATGGGTTACTCCACCCATCCGTGTGTTGCAAATAGCAATAGTATAGTCACAACCGATAGTTAACCTGCTCTTTCACCTATTTCTGCACTGGTCTCCACTGAAACTGTCCATGCACTGAAGTTAACCGATGTATTCTTTAGTTGATTTATGAGTTTATAATTAGTGAATTAATTAATAATTAATTCACACCACTCTCACTAATTGTATCTATTAGTTAACTTGGATACAAAAGCTCAACTATGTTTAGATTAGTTAAACTGAATACAACTCCACTAACTTCCTCAATCAACTCCACCAAACTCTGTCACATGAGTTCTAACTGAAGTCATCATGCAATAGCTTCACTTAAACCCTAGGAAAAGTGTATTTCCTTCTGTTAGCTACATGTGCCACATCCAGGCATCAAACTGAAGTGCTTCAAGAGAATAAGATAATGTTTATAGTCCAAATATTATTAAGAGCTAATAATATTCGACTTCCCTATTTTTAGGATAGGCAGTCTAAAAATAGACTTCGACCTGTATGTCTAAAAATAGATGTCCATCTATTTTTTACCAACTTGACCAATCATCCAAGAATAGCATCCCGCAACTCCTAGACCATGCTCCATATGTCTAAAAATAGACATAGTCTAAAAATAGACTTTTCGACAAAATCACATGTGTGGTCCCCACCTAGTTTAGGTGATCACTTTCCAACTAGGATCAGGAAAGATGTTTCAGGAGGCCTCCTTCACTGTTTCTTGTTTCCATTTTCAACACTCCCTCTCAACAAGAAAGGACTATCTTTGCATGCAACATGCAACTCCATGCATTCGCCCTGCAACCTTCACAAGCGCCATGCAACTCCATGCATGCGACATGCAACTCCATGCATTCACCATGCACCCTTTGCATGTGCCATGCAAACTCATGCATGCACCATGCAACTCCATGCATCTGCTCTGCAACTCCTCTGAAACTGAATAGGCTCCAAACAACTCAATCAATCTTGATGCATCTAGCATCTATCATCAAAGTCTTCAACTTCTGCTTGGCCAACTGCACATGTCATCAGGAACTACTGCGCTGTTGAACTCTTGCACCCATGCACTCTTGCACTTGCTGTCAACTCTGATCCGCGCTCCAGTATCCGACACTGTCACTTTGATCTGCCTGCATCACTCCAACTGATCTTGCTACTTGCATGCTGTGGGCACCTCGTAGCCAGGTTAAATCCATGAGATCCACACCATCTCATGAATCTACCCAGAAATCTCCTCATGGGATTACTCATGCATGTCGCCCCACCTCATACCTGGTGGTATAGCTGCATGCACTCCCTCTGCCCGTCTGGCACGAAATTTCTCTGCATGAGTGGTCTCTTCCACTCCATGATCCTCTTGTGGCTGCTCCACATCCCAAGGTTCACTATCACCTGCATGCAAAACTTGCTCCCTCTCAAGCTTCAATTGCATGTCTTTCTCCCGCTTCCCAATAGTAGGAAGCTCCGTAGAAATCCCATCTACATCAAATCTATAAAGATTCTTCTGCATCTCCAGTTGTGGCTGCTCCACAACCTTCCGAGACTGCTTCTCACGCTGCATGTTGAGAGGATCCCTCTCAACCACCAAGTCACTAACCTCTGCTTTGCACCTCAAAGCTTTGCATGCATCTTGTACCTTAGTGCATGTAGATTCTTGGCTCGCGCACATTGCAATTGTCCCGCCGTCGCAAAATTTTCTAACAAAAGAGCTGATATTAAATCGATGATATCTCCCTCATCCGAGCTCCGATTCGACCGATTTTTTTTTTTCAATTTGGGTATTTTTTCGCAAGGAATCCAAATATGCTATTTGTTTCTGAAAATATTTCACCAAAAAATTTCAGATATTCCCTACAAACTCGCGCACCCAAAAATTCTCTCTCTCATTCCATGTAGAAAATTATATACAATATGCATGTATATTTCCGGCTTTCTCCATCTTTATGTTTCTTGAGTTTATCCTAAAACTCAACCGCTTCAATGCTTTGCAATTGCTCCAATGATCAATATCACTCCGATACCATGTAGAAATTTGAATAACTGATATGTTATCCACCGAGATTCTCCTGATCACACACTATTTTAGCTTCATGCATAATACAGAATCTCTTCTACCATTGATCATCACATGCGGAATAAAATCAATTGCATGCACACATTAAAGCCATAAAAATTCACACATATGAACACAGTATTTCATGGGAAAGCTTAAAGCTGAAAACCCCCAACTATCTGTATATTATACATGCCATGGAGATCATGTAACAATCATAGTACAAAGCTCTTTGTAAGCTCTCATGCACTACCTCCCTTGCTACACACTATCAAGCTAGATCTAGCAAAACTCATGCTCCAACCTTTAGCCACTTGATAGCAAACCTGAATTGCGTGTTTCAATGCTATGGGATGGTCTCTTTATATAGATAAACCACCTAGATTGAACTGCACAATCCTCATTGATAACTCCACCTATCTGTGTGTTGCAAATAGCAACAGTATAGTCACAACTGATAGTTAACCTGCTCTTTCACCTATTTCTGCACTGGTCTCCACTGAAACTGTCCATGCACTGAAGTTAACTGATGTATTCTTTAGTTGATTATGAGTTTATAATTAGTGAATTAATTAATAATTAATTCACACCACTCTCACTAGTGTATCAATCAGTTAGACTAGATACAACTAGCTCAACTATGTTTAACTTAGTTAAACTGAACACAACTCCATTAACTTCCTCAATCAACTCCACCAAACTCTCTCACATGAGTTCTAATTGAAGTCTTCATGCAATAGCTCCACTTAACCCTTAGGAATAGCGTAATTCCTTCTGTCAGCTCCTGTGCCACATCTGTGCACTTAACTGAAGTGCTCCAAGAGAATAAGTTAATATTTATAGTCCAAATATTATTAAGAGCTAATAATATTCGACATATCTATTTTTAGACTGGAAATCTAAAAATAGATTCCGCCCAATATGTCTAAAAATAGAAGTCCATCTATTTTAACCAACATGACTTGATCATCAAAGAATACTTATCTGAAGCTCACAGGTCCATGCTCCATGTGTCTAAAAATAGACATAGTCTAAAAATAGACTTTTCGACAAAAATCACATGTGTGGTCCCCACCTAGTTTAGGTGATCACTTTCCAACTAGGATCAAGAAAGATGTTTCAGGAGGCCTCCTTCACTATTTCTTGTTTCCATTTTCAACATCAACTCCACGAAATGTGAAATCAGGAAAAGCGTGTATGGTGAAATTGTGGCTATATCAAGTCGAGCACCAAATGACATATATGTTCTGGATGAAGCAACTAAAGCATGTCTAATAGCTAAAGAGGGTGATACAATAATTGGTAGCAATGATGATCGACTAAGTAAGAAGTTTGCTACAAAGGTGCAAAGTGATTTCGAGATGTCTTTACTTGGTGAGCTGACATACTTCTTAGGGCTTCAAATATCTCAGCAAGAAAGGAATATTTATATGACAAGCCAAGTACATCAAGGAAATGCTCAAGAAATTTAAAATGGAAGATTGCAAACCAATCCTTACTCCAATGGTAACAGGTTGCAAATTGAGCATAGACGACTCATCTAAGGATGTGGATCAAAGGTTGTATAGATCTATGATTATTAGTCTTCTATATGTAACAGCCTCCCGACCAGATGTTATGCAAGCAGTTGGACAAGTAGCAGGTGCTTGACTGCAGTCACATATTAAATGTTCGCCGGCATTGGAATATCTTCGCAAAGAAGCTTGGGATTCTCCCAGTTCTCATTGGAAATAATCTTTTGAGAATATAAAGGGGAGTGTAAGTGTGTCTACAGATCTGCCCGGGGAATGATTTAGTAATGTCGAAGTGGAAGTGTGCAATTAAGCGGGATGGTTGTGTTTCAAGGGGAGTTACCCTTTGCCATTGATGTCAAATGGGGAGAGAATGTTGTAGGAAGAGGTGTCATGATCGCAGGGGGAGTACTTGTGTTGCCATCAATGCCAAAAGGGGAGATTGTTGATCAGTGGTTGTCATTGATGTCAACCCAAGCAGCACCAGGGGCTAACCCAATATTGCATGGGAATTTTGACCTACCAAATTAATATATTTTGGGTCAATAATGCTTTTTATGGTTTCTACTTGTCGAGATGTTTCCGTTGATATATGGCACGCCATGTAATTGTTCACGGTTTGAGAGATATTCATGTTTGAAGTTTGTACCCCCAGTTAATGGGCTAAAACCCCATGGGGTTGGGGCATGGGTCATTGAAAAGTCATAATTAATATTTTTTAAGCTCCTAAATTCCCTCCCACGTTCACTTGTTGAAGCCCCTCTCAACTTAAGCATTTATATAAATTGAAAGGAATACTAATTCACCCCCACCCTCTCAGTATTTCCAACAGAGGTGAATTTTTCCAAAATGTTCTACCAAAATTAAGGTATGTGTCATAATATAACTGAAATTCCACATGATAACGGCAACAACAAGTGTCGCGTACGGTGATAAGTTTTACATACCATGGTTTTTGTTGAACAAAAGCACTAATTGAGACATGAATTTCATTATTCTCTTCTTTGAACTTGTTGAACAACTCTATCTGAGTGGTGTCCAAGAAAATTTTTTTATGTTCTTCACACTGATTTCATATTATTCTTCTTCGCATCACATCCCTTACATTTGGCGAAACACATGAATTTTTCTTCCAATATTCATATATTGTTTTTTTAACATTTTCTCCAAGTCTATCTTTGTATGGTTTCCTACAAATAGCTCTCCAACAAGCGAATTCATCATTTACATCTATTTGCTACCAAAATTTTCGATGTTTGTGCAAAGTTTTTCGTGAGGTTCCTAATGCTCGTGCCATATATTTTACCAAGCGATTCTCTTTAGTATTTGATAAAACCATTGCCATATGTATTGCTCTACGTACAACTGAAACATTTTTCTGTCTAGATCTTCTAATTGAATTTATAGCACTATTTATATTTTGTATCACATTTTCCTTCATTTTTTTTTATCTTTTGTTGATTTTTGAATACCCAATAAAGTCGTAGCTTCTTTTAATTTCATTAATGATAGGAGACCTTTCAATTTTTGGCTTGAACTATCACATTTTCCTTTATGAAGTACGTATAAAAAATGCATTTAACATGATATCATATAACATAGTCAACTCTTTTATCTCCTATGTGTGAGTGTCAACATTTTCTAACATCTCATCATCGACATTGATTTCATCTGTACATATTCGAATGAATAGTACATAATAAGTTTACATATTCAATAAATAACTAAATTAATAAATATTTATAATTTCAATAATGCGTGCATGTGTTCAAAATATATATATATATATATATATATATATATATATATATATATATACCTTGTGATTCCATTTCTTCACTTGAATTTCTTTCAACATTTTTACCATCTTCAATCATTGGTTCAATATCTCTTTCACTTTCTCTTTCAAAATTTTGTATCTCATCATCAATGTTTTGAGGAATATCTCTCTCTGTTTACATTGCAAAATATTTTTCAAATTAGTTCATCAAATATAAATTAAGCTTCACATTTTTACACTAGGAAAATTTTAAATATTAAATTCATAATATTTACATTTGCATACTTGCTTCAACTTCTAATTGAGGTTGATTTTCCCTTTCAATATTTGAGAGTGTTTCTCTCTTTCTTTTGCGAGATTATCTCCCCTCTTCTCTACATTCCTCAGGGTCTCTTGTTCAATCAAATTTTCTCGTGCAATTCCTTTGATTTCCCATGATAATAGAGTATGAAGTTCAAAAATTTTCCTTCAAAAATTTAGACAAAAACTCAATTAAAAAAAACATCACAAAAGATTTAATTTAAAAAAATAAAAATCATTTTTTTTTTCAAAAAATACATACTTTAATCCAAAACACTTACTTTAAAAAATCCGAGAAAAAAATGTCTTATAAAAATGAAATGAAACTCAAAATATTTCCTTCCAAGTCCTGCAAAAAAATTTCATTTAAAAATTTAGACAAAAACTCATTTTAAAAAATCATTATAAAAGATTTACTTTAACCCAAAACACGTACTCTAAAAAAACGTCACTTCAAAAAATACCTAAAAAAAATGTCCATTGAAAATTAATGCCAACTTCTTAAAAAATGACACTTTAAAAAATACTTAAAAAAAGCCTCTAAAAAATATCACTTTAAAAAATACCTCCAAAAAATGTCTTTTGAATATTAAGCCTAAAAAGAGTCCTTTCAAAATTGAGTCCAAAAAATGTCTTCTAGAAATTAAGCCCAAAAACCTCTAAAAACAAAATAAATCCAAAAAATTGTCCTTTGAAAATTAAGCCCAAAACCTCTAAAAACAATGATAATTAAGCCCAAAACTTCTAAAAACAAAATACTTAAAATCAAAAAAAGTCTTTTGGAAATTAAGCCCAAAAACCTCTAAAAAAAATACATTCAAAAAAATGTTCTTTGAAAATTAAGCCTAAAACTTCTAAAAACAAAATACTTTAAAAAAAAATCAATAAAAATTAAGCCCAAAACTTCTAAAAAAACAATGAAAATTAAGCCCAAAACCTCTAAAAGCAAAATACCTTCAAAAAAAATGAAGCCCAAAAAAATCCAAAAAATGTATCACATATCTCCAAGAAATGTCCTTTGAATGTACCTCCAAGAAAAGGCCTTAAACCCAAAACAATCCTTTGCAAAAATTTCCTTTGAATGTACCTCCATGAAAAGTCCTTAGACCCAAAACAATCCTTTGCAAAATCAGACCAAATGAAGAAATGTGTGAAATTATGTGAAAATAATGAATGCTTTTACGTCAATTTATATTGCCGCGAAATGTTTTTTGGAGGGGCTTCGTTGTATTTTCCGGCCGACAGAAAGTCAAGTAAAATTTCGGCCAAACTTTTATAAGAAATTTGACTAAACTTTTGTGTCGTTAGACGGGCCGTCGATGCAAAAAACAATTCGACCGAACTTGTTTAAAAGTTTGGCCGAACTAACACGTATGCAATTATGCAGATCCAAGCTCTAAATATATATCTTCAACTTTGGACTGATTAAACTCCATGAAACATTCTGAATTAACTGTCGGAACCAAGACAAGCATTTTTAGAATTTAATCTACTTTCAGGAAATATGACTTTTATGGAATTTCATTAATATTTGCTAATTTTAATTAATTTTGTAATAAAATGGGTGCAAACAATTTCTAAAGGTCATTACGATTGAGTGAAATCAATATTCTATATCTTCCAAAATACACAGTAAAAAAAAATTGAAAAAATTATGGTGCATTACATTGGTCTATCGTCTATAATGGGTAGTTTTTAGATTTTTAGTTTATAACATATATGTTGAGAAATTTCGTGCGTCACGAAACATATTCAAAATATGCAATTTTTTCATATTGGATCACTTCAAAAAATTCTAGTAATTATGATATGCATCAGTTGGTTTTGTAAATATAACGAAACCGAAGTAGACTCTATCTAGATTGTTGTAACACATTTTGTTTCTCAAAAAAACAAAGTTTCAAAGAATACAACAACGCGTGTTAACATGACTTTTTATGAATCCGTTGATTGTTAAAAAACACACACTCAAAGAAACGCTAAGTTGACATATCAAATGTGTATAAAAAATTTCCAAAAAATAAGTAATAGAAATATCATAAAATTCTAAACAGAAAAATTGTTTTGGTTTGCAGAAAGTTGAAGAATAGAAAAAAAAAATGATTTTTTTTTCTCAAAAAAGAAAAAAAAGTGTAACCCAACTTCACATTTGCACTAAATTTTGTGAATCCTCAAGAGAATAACTGGAATATATTATGTGTTTAACAATAAACTATTTAGGAATGTTATGAGAATCAACAACAAGGCACTCAACCCTGTGCCACCAACCATCCCGTCCCCTCCTCTGTCCTATATCTATTTATAGTTTTACAATAGATCTACCAACAAGGCTTAGACCTTCGGATTCCTTTCATAACAATTTAACAGAAAACAAATAAGAAGGAGAAAAAGTAGACTGTCTACTATTTCTAGCCATTTGTAATCCTAACAAAACTCTTATGGAATTAATCATATTGACAAAATGTCTTTGAGCTTTACGAAGAGATTGTTATTTTCTTATAGGTGTCGAATCTTTACAGCCTTTGCTGTCGGATTTTCTGTAAACCTGTGACTGTTTCTTGAATGCTTCCTGGTGCCTTGTGGAAACTTGCTGGTGTTGGCTGTCATGATGGCCATTCTGTTTTTAACTGCCTCTGTCTTTGCTGTGTTGGTTACTGTCACAACGGAGTTTAAAACGAAAAACCCACTGGATTGGCAGGGAAGGGCGACGTGGAGCAGTGGTGGCAGGAGTAGGTAGGTGGACGTGGAGTAGTCGCAACGGGGAACGACATGATGCAGCAAAGAGGTGGGCCCGCCCACAGCTCGTAGATCGGCGCTTTTGTTATGAGTGGTGGGGAGGTAAATGTTAAACTCTGCGAAGTACGAAGTGCAACGGGCAGAAATGACGTGGCAAGGAAAGGTGGGTCCCTTTGATATCACATTGCAACATACAAACCTTAACTTGCGACAACTTAACAATAAACATAAAAATTGCCGATTGCGATGTGCGATGGGTGGTGGGGAATGAGTGACGTGGTGGGAAGGGTCCCACTATATCAGAATCGGGGAAAAGGAAAGGCGGAGGTGAATGGAAAAGGTAAGTAATGTTACGAACTTGCGATGCGAAAAGGTGATGGACCCCATTGCGGGCTTTTAAAAGTAGACAAGTGAGAATTTAGTTAAGTAATGGTAATATGATAAATGTTGCTTGAACCATAACATAAATGATTTCAAAGCATTTGAGGCGTATACAAGGGAAATAAGGGTCCCACTAATCCCGCAAATCGCATTTTGGTGGGTTTTGCAGGAGATGGAAATTGTGATATGTATGAAGTTCGGATCTGTGAAACGCCGATTTCGATGAAAGGTAAGGGTTTCCATATGTTTGAGTGCGGAAAGTGACATATATGATATCATATATGTAATATATGATATGTATCAGAGGCTGGCTATGGGGGCGAAGCTGCGGTAAATGACATAAGTGGCAAGTTTTAAGGGATATCTGATACAGTTCTTAATGGGTGGGAGGAGCTACTTTTTTTTAACTATAAAACTTGAATTTTAATAGTTAAAAAGGGGTTTCGAAAGAATTGAATCATAAGGAGCTGGAGGCCAAAAAAAATGATAGAGAGGGTGGCTTTGAAAGGAATAAAAAACAATGCTAACACGTTGCATGATTTTTAAGGCCCCATGGTTTAAGTGTCCCTTGCGTCTGTGTTGCATAGTATTTTGTCACTGTCCCTGAAATCCACATCCCGAACATTGGAGGACCTTTTCATTGATTTCTGTGTATTGTCATACCTTGCTACAAGTGTCATTGCATCCCTTGGCATGTCAAGAACATTTTCTCTGTTGATCATTCCTCAAGCAGACTCTCAAAAACATGTGATTTTGGGTTGGTGCTAGTAGGGAGTTATGGCCTCATGCCCATGGAAAAATTAACACTAGACCCCATGCCTATTGGTGCTTTGTCTCAGAAGGGCACTCGCGCCGAGCTGTTTTTGGAATTTTTTTTAAAATAGAAACGAAGTTTCCATGCCTAACAACTTCGTGAGCGGAGTCATCATGGTTTTTTCGACTGAATAATGTTGAATTCCTCCCTTTGGCTTCTTATTTCCTACAATTGTGAAACTCCCCAAAGGGATAGACCTCTCTTCCACCTTATGAGGGATCCCAAACCACCTCCTCCTCTACTATAGATACTTCCTTCTGACATTGTTTCAGCTAGCTGAGCAGTCATTAATATAGCTGGTGTGTATAATAAGGCAGAGAGGAATCCATTATTGAGAGAGATTTTAGGCCCATTTCCTGATCAAGTCTGATCCCAAACAAATGCTTGAGATGCGCCCGACTGAACCCATCGAATGAGGCTACAACATCAAGGCACTAAGGTTGTAAACTTCTTTTCTCTATCATTAATACATGATTGGTTTTTTGTTCCAATTTTGTGCTTAAATATATGCAAAATGTTTGATTCTCATTGACCAATCAAATAGCTGTAAATGAAAGTATGGTTTCATATGTTGTCATCGTTCACTTGATCCTTGTGTAGGTACACTGACGTCATCACTGAAGAACTGCGACATGTGAAGGAAAAGGTCGAAAAATCGTTGTTGCAAGCTACGAAAAGAGCGTTGGACCAAGGTAGGTCATCTATCCCAACTCGTTTTTAATTTATAAGCTAGGATTCCAAAATTCCAGCATGTTCCCTTATTGCGAGTCCCACCCTAGGGCTAGAGGGATCGCCTCTGTCCACAAAGGGGATTTTCCTACTCAACAAGTTGGCGACCATACGGGGGATCCATGTGTTTGTCGTCTCTCATTGTTCATCTAGTATTTTTCTTATCCGTCTGACTTTGGTCGTATTTCCTTTTTTCTGCTTTGTTTTACTTGTCTGATTGTTTCCAACCAGCATACTTAGTCTCAGAGTGTTAATTCTGGCCTTTTCTTAGTAGCTTTTTATCCTTTCCTTAGTTTTTCATCTCGACGCTTCTATTTCTGTAACAGTCGTGCCAATTGGTGCTCTCTGCCTGTTTTACAGGAGCGCTTTCCCCTGTTCAACACTGATTACACCTGAACAGTCATGTTGAATCTTGTAGGTTTGGATTTGGGCTTCTTCCTAAGTTTTGCCACTGTGTCTTGCCTCTAGATTGGTTTTTCCCTCCTGAATTAGTCCATTTGAATATCTTTGACTTTCCTATCTCATTTTTCTTAGTTGTTTTCCCTTCATCTGATCAATGTGGTTCGTCAACCTAGAGTTTCTAGGTATCTTCTGATGCTTTTTTGGCCACCTCCTCACTGGGCTTCTGAGTTGTGTATGATTCAGTCTATTCTTTCATCTTTTCAACTTGTTGACTGATTGTTTAATATTTTCTTTTCGATTCTACATGTCATTGGGTCGTTGAACTGTCATATTAGTGTCTGTTTGACCTTTCATCTATCGCCCTGAGCATAGATCACATTGCTCACTGAGTCGATTTGAAAGTCCTCTTTTTGTGTGAAGGGATGCATATCTGTCTTGAGTGTGTTTTACATTCGTATTGAATTGGTATCTTTGATTTGGGTCATTTCAGTCAAGTTTCTCAAAACTAGTATTCATTTTGTCTTTTAGTGTAACACTGCATGATTGCATCTCATTCATCTAAAAGAACAAAATTTTCATTCTTTCTCTCTATTTGAAAATGGAAAGCATTATTTTGCATTAGTATCTTTCTCATTAAAAAGTGAACAACAAGATAATATCCTTTCATTTTCTGCTTTGGTTGTGTTAGAAGCATTAGGAAAAGTTCTTCTTGCATTCGATTGCTTGATGCTTCGTTATGAACTTCTATCCCTCTCTTAGATAGTTATTCATTGAATTGAAATTATTTTATTTCGCATATAGTTGTGCATTAAAGATTCAATATTACATTAGGTAAGGCCTTGAAACTATAATATTAATTCAAGATCAACTTCAAAATGAACTCAATCAAGCTAAGGAAGCATTGAAACTTAACGTTCACATTTAGAGGTCTAGTCTAGTGACGTGTTCCAGTGTCGTTCGCCATCTGGCATTAGACAACACTAGCATGAAATTGTGCTCCCCGTACCATCGACTATATAAAGGGAGACCCTCATAGGTTGCAATCATTTATCCATAGGAAACTGAGTCTACTGCCCTGTAACCATGATACATCGAACACAACATTCAGGGAGATTGCCTGCACATACGTTAAGTCCTTGGTCATTTCTCTTTCATTTGATCACCAAGGTGTATATTGCAGTTCACGGGAGCTTGGTACACCCTCTTGCTTAGCTTTCTTGAGTAGTCATTTTGATCTTTCCGTGACTCTAAAAATTGAAAAAATCATCGAGCACTTATCCTTTCATGCTCGTTCAAACTAAAAGTGACTAGAGTCACCTTTTGCCTTTTTCTTAACTCTTAAAATATGAAAAGGCGGAGTTTTGTTTTAGTGTCATTAAATTGATTAACTACGATCACACACCATTTAAAGTTATTTTCTTGGCTTGTTCATAAGTACTTCCTTAGTAATTGGTCTTGAAGCCTCAAATTTCTTATCTTTTTTCTCTCCTACTTTTGAGGCAAAGTCATGGTGGTGGAACCTTGAGTTTCTTCATTACCTCGCAGTGAAGATCCTTCTCCTAAAGATTCTTCGGAGACATCTCAATCTGCTAGGCCTTTAGGTTACTGGCGTTCTATTATTTTGAGTGTTCTACCTCTTGCTACTCGATATCCTCCTGAGGAACCATTTGATATCAATTGGAAACCTCCAGACATTTGGGCCAGTTTCAAGGAAGAAGAAGATCCTCCTTTACCCTCGGAACCGCTTGAATTTCCATTAACGCATGCTTTACTTGCCACTGCTCATCGCCTTTTTGCCGACACCATGTCTTCATCTGACATGGAGGCTACGAGTCCCATCAGTAGTGAAGAGACTTATGTTTCTATGGGAGACTATCAATTCCCTCCAGAGAATTATCCTTATGTCTCGGGTCAACATTCCTCACAACCTTGATCTCTCTTGGATGGTTATCGTTCGTTGATTCAGATCATGTCTGGTGCTACATCTTTGTATCATAATCCGATATGGTTGGGTACATTGACTCCCTTGAAGGGGTCATTTGTATCGGGTCCATCTCCCTCGAATCCCATCATGTCAAAGATCGTTACATCTGTCCCAACCAAGCCCACAGTTTGTGTGGCTTCATCTACACTGTTTGTTAGTGTGATTCCTTCATTACCACCATCTTCTATTGTTCGTGGGACAACTCCTATCGCTTCCATGATACCTATTGGGCCCGCCGTGAGTGGATCATGGCCTCATGTATCGAGAGTCCATCAACCTACTGGTAGTGCGCCTATCTCTTCTAATCTGATTCTTGAAGGTTTGACATATGATCAGTACATGATGGCCATTTAGTAACAGAATTACTTTCCCCGGGGTTCTCAGTAGATGAAAGCTCCCATCAATCCTCTGCATTATTACGATGGGCATGGAAATCACATCTATCACTATGGGCCTCACCCACAAGGTCCATTGTATGTTCAGATGCCTCAAATTCTAGTTTACCACAACCAGTTTACATACCTACAGGGAAAACCCTATGGTCCACAAGGATGACCCTTTCAGGGACAACCCTATGGTCCTACTGGTCAACCTTATGTTCAATAGGGAGCGTATTCTGTTCCCCAAGGGAAAACCTATCCATATCAAGGACAACCTTTTGTACAATAGAACCAGCCTTACGTTCAGAAAGGCCCAACTTCTGTACAACAAGGTCAACCCTCTACTGCTCAGCAGGGCCAACCTGGTCTTCAGGGGAAACCTGGCTCATCTCAACCATGGGGCCAATGTGTTCCTCATGGACAACCCAGTGGATCTCAACATCTAGGCCAACCTGTACCCTAGGGATAGCCTGTCCAATCCCAACATCGAGGCCAACCTCATTAGGGGAATTTTGAGGTCTAAAATGGGCCTCCTAAGGAAATTATAAAATAATAGTGGAAAAAATCTAATAAGATTTGATGACATCATCAAATTTTAGAGGGAAAAATGAAAAAACTACTTTTTCAATTCATATTTTCAACTTATCTCCCAAAGTTTTTACTCAAATTTCAAGCGGGAGTACTCATTGGATGCGGAATTTAATTCCCCATCCAAGGAGTACCCATGTTGCATACTTTCGATGGGTCCTACTACACGAAAAATGAGAAATACATAAAAAAACGTGATTACAATCATGTTTTTTATGTATTTCTCATTTTTCGTGTAGAAGAGTTCATCGAAAGTATGCAACATGGGTACTCCTTGGATGAGGAATTAAATTCCGCATCCAACGAGTACTCCCGCTCGAAATTTGAGTAAAAATTTTGGGAGATAAGTTTAAAATATGAGTTGAAAAAGTAGTTTTATTATTTTATTAATTTTTAATATTTTTATTTTTTTACTCCAAAAATGGTGAATCATCCATTATGGATGACATCATCATCTTGAATCCTATTGGTTGTTATAAAGTTTATTTTTGTTGTACATTTTTCTTATGAGGCCCATTTTAGACCTCAAAATTCCCCTAATGACACCCCAAGAATAGCCTATTCAACCGCAACATCCGGGTCAACCTGCACCCCAGGGGCAACCCGTGTAGCCTCAAAGCCCACGTTTTATTCATCAAGGTCAATCTCAGATGGTACAAGGTCCGCCCCAAGGCACTGCTTACATTTTGCGACAAAATATGTATGTTGTTTAGACAAGACCTCACTGGTTCGCTCAAAATCAATATCCTAGTCCTCAACCGGTGTATGGGAAAAATTATCAACCTTATAACCCCTATGGAAAACATCCTCCGGGACAGAGAATATGGGGTTAGAATTTCTCCCAACCTGGTTGGAATCCCAATACTGGTCTCTATCAAAGTCCTATTATGCCTTTCAATCCGAAATTGTCTTTTCTCGCTACATTGGAACTACTCGATGTGTCAAAGTTGACGAAGGATTCTATCCTTCATAATCCATATTGGCCTCCATTTCTAACTAAAATCCCTGACGATTGTCCCAAATTTGAAGGTAAGTCCGGAGAAGGCCCCCAAGTGCATGTTATGACATACCATATTTGGTGCTCCTCTAACTCTCGGGTTGACAATTAAATTCGACTATGTCTTTTCCAAAGGACTCTCACTGGTGCCACTGCAAAGTGGTACATTGAACTCTCTCGCGGTATCTTTCAATATTTCAAATCTCTTTCCATGGAATTTCTCACACACTTTCAGATGCCATTTTGATATGAAACTGGGACGCACCTCCTAACATCCTTGAAACAAGATCAGGCTACTCATATCTCCGATCATATTCATAAATGGAGGTAGTGTCGTCGTTTGATCAAGTTTGATATTCCTAATCAACTTCTGACTAATTGGTTCACTTCCTCTTTTATCAGTCCAATTGCTAAGGAAATCGCTATGGGGGCCTGTGTTACTGAGGAACAAACCATCGCTCATGCTCAGTACCTCGATCTCGTGTACTCTCAATTCAGCACGTTGTATGAACTCTTGCCTGATGTTCCGTTAGATGAAACTACCAAAGCACTGACAACGCCATCTGTCGATGGTATCATTGGTTCTGTGTCTCAGAATTCTCATAAGTCTTCTCCAATTCCCGCGAAGCAAAAATTTTCTTCTTCCACTAATACTGCTTCTCAGCCACCTCTAAATCCTGGTAAGACTGCAGAATTGAATGTCGCCCAGTCCACTCTGGAAAATAAAGCTTCCAAGGATAAGAAAAATGGAAAAGGTAAGGCCAAAGTTGATGCCCCAAAACAGGATTCTCCGAAACCTAATGCTGATGATGGTTCGAAACATAAACCGAAGTACCCTTGTCTGATTTTTTATGATGAGCATTACACCAAGGACTGTCCATGATGGGCTGAGGTGAGTCGACTGCTCAAAGGCACTCAAGGCACTCTGGTTGTTCTTAAAGAACCTTTCCCATCAAAACAAACTTAGATGGTGGAGAAACCTCAGTCCTCCGCCCCACTTAGCTCTCAGGTTTTCATGACGAATGGTCCTGCACCCATCTCTATTTCTACCCGATCAAAAGATTATACCAAACTACGTCAGGAAGCAGGGAAAGAGATTTTTGATGGTCCTCCTCCCCCGCCTGCTTATGGCCCTCTTCACATTGAGAGGCCCAGTCCTGAGCCCGTTGTGTGGCCACCTTATAAAGTGTACTCCACAAGTCTTCCTAAAACCCAAATTCTCGTGCTTCTCAACACTACAGTATTGTTGAAGATTTGGCTCAGGCACCATCTGCCATGTTTGCGTTGGAAGTACTTCAGAGCTGTCTATCACAATGAAAGGCTTTTCTATCTGCTAATGGAATGGTTGACCCCGCCGATTCCAGCCTTGTCACTTTCGATTTGGAAAATTTCGTCCCACATCTCCCTCACCAACTTGCACTGATCATCCAAGTTGGGATTAGTGGAAAGAATATCCTTCGATCGGTCATGGATGAGGGTGCATCTACTTACATCATGTCTTATACATGTTGGAAAGCCATTAGTTCTCCAACCCTAAATCAATCTCCAAACACTTTAGAGGCTTTTGACGAAAGGGAATCTCACCCTCTTGGTGTTCTTTCTAGTTTACTTATTACGTTAGAAGGGAAAATGATTAACGTTGAGGTTGAAGTCATTGATGCCAAAATCAATTATAATATTATCCTCGGTTGTAGTTGGAATCACGCCATGCTATGCTTTCCTTCCACTCTCTTTCCTATTCTTCGATTTCCGCATGAAGGAAAGATCATCACTATCGATCGATTGTCCTTTTTCACTTCCACGTCTTCCAAGAGCAATGTTTCATAGCTAGATCGTATTCCTTCACCTTATGAGAGCATAGGACCGGGTCTTTTCAAAGATCCTGCCCTAATGGGTCTTTTTTCTCTCCCTCCACCTAACACTGCTTAGGTCAACATGATCTCCACATCTTTTGATCCATGGATCATCCCTTCACCCGAGGAGGTTGATTCGTTTGGTGATGCGATGCCATTAAGCCCAACATAAATTGATTATTGTGAAATTATTTTGACTTTGGATCCTCCTCCCTCTAATCATACTCCTTTGAGTGTGTCTCTTGACACGCATTCTCAATCCCCTTGGTTCGACACTTCAAATTCGCCCGATCCCTTGAATGAGATATTTCCCATAATGAGTCCATCGTGGAAACCATGTCTCTTGAGGATCCTCCTTGGGACGATAGTAATCATCGTTCCTCTTTTATGCCTGGCCTTGGGGCCATGTCTACTTGTCTTGAGAAGTTCGCTTCCCAAGATCCTTCCCATCCGCTTCAAATGCCTATCTTGACACATGAAATTTTCGTGGAAGGTAACCTGAGAAACATTACGCAAATGATGCCTATTGAAATATCCATTAAACCAATGGTTGTCGAGAACATCCACATTGGGGTGACCTATTCTCCTGATGAGATAGAGGTTTATACTAGTCTCTTCCAAGAATTTCAAGACGTTTTCGCTTGGTCCTATGAAGAAATTCCCGGCATCGATCCGAGTATAGCTGTGCACAGGATCCCTACTTATCCTGATGTGAAGCCTGTTCGCCAACGTCTTCATCCTATGCACCCTAGAAAGGAAGCTGCCATCAAGCGAGAATTTGAAAAACTTCTTAAATTTGGCTTCATATATCTGATTCCCTTGACAAAATTGGTTTCTAATATCGTTCCTGTGGATAAAAAGTAGGGTACTATTCGTGTTTGTGTGGATTACCGCGATATCAACCGCACTTGTCCTAAAGATAACTTTACCACTCCTTTTATTGACCAGATCATTAACGAATGTGCTGGGAGTGAGATCTTTTCCCTTATGGACATATTTTCTGTTTACAACCAGATCAATATTCTTTTGGTTGATCAACACAAGACCACCTTTATCTGCCCTTGGGGTACCTTCGCATACAAGAAGCTCCCTTTTGGCCTTAAGAATGTTGGGGCCATGTTTCAGTGAGTGATGTCATATGCTTTCCATGATATTAAGCGCATTGTTCAACCTTACCTAGATGACCTTTTGACTCATTCTGCTAAGCATAAGGACCACCCAAATCATCTCCGTCAAATATTTCTTCGCTGTAGACGCTATAACCTTTGGCTCAATCTGCATAAGTGTGTCTTTTGCGTTGATTCCAGTTGACTCATAGGGTTTATCATCTCTAAAGATGGAATTCATCTCGACCCTCTTAAGATCGAAGCTATTTTCAATCTCCCCTCCCCTTCCTCTTTACATCAGTTGCAGAGTCTGCAAGGGAAAGCCAATTTCCTGTGCCCTTTTATACCGAACTATGCTGAAGTAACTAAAGGATTTACGTGCTTGCTTAGGCAAGGCATCCCGTTCCTCTAGGATGAGATCACCCAAAAATATTTTGATGCACTGAAGACATTTCTTATCAATGCTCCTCTCTTGTGTCCTCCCAATTATCATCGTGATTAATCCCTCTACTTGGCTGCTGCATTTAGCACTATTTCCATGGTTCTGGTACAAGAAGACAACGATGGTGACGAGCACTTCATTTATTATTTGAGCCGCAATATTCTCGATACCGAAACATGTTACGCACATGTCGAGAAATTTCCATTGGTTGTTGTTCAAGCCATCCAACATTTTCGCCATTATATTCTACTTCACACAATAACCATGATTTCCGATTGCAACCCATGACCTATATATTGACTCGACAATTGTTGGGGGGGAATACTCAAAGTGGATCGGGGGGAATACTCAAAGTGGATCGTTATCCTCCAAGAGTTCGATTTGGAATTCATTATCGCCAAATTCAAGAAGTCATTTCTTTTTACCGATTTGATTTTCTCTTTACCATCTCACTCTGCTCCCTCTGGTTCTGAGGAACACATTCCGGACGACACCCTTTTTCTCATTAGCACCCTCGATCCATGGTACAGTGATATCATCGTCTATCTCTAGACTTCCAATTTTTGATCCGAGTTGACGAAGGATGCTTGTCGACGCATCTGCCATCATTTGCAACCTTATTGCATGGTTGGAATATATACTCTATACCGCATCAGAGATGATTATGTTCTCTGTCGGTGTTTAACCCTCGAGGAAGATGAAAAAGTACTCAATGACTGCCATTTTGGTGCATGTGGTGGTCACATTTCTAGATATGATACTGCACAATAAATCCTTCATGCGAGATATTTCTGGCCTACCATTTTTAAATATTGCATTATTGTTGTTCGTAAGTGTTACGATTGCCAGATTTACCAGCACAAGATGCGCACGCCACCCACTCACATCCATCCTATCATTACCGTTGCTCCCTTTTCGAAGTGGAGCATCATTTTTATGATGTGTAACCCTCACTCGATCGGGGGGCATGCTTATATTATTGTAGTTGTGGACTACTTCACTAAATGGGTCGAAGCAAGGCCTACACTCAGAGCTGACGGTAAGAGGGCTGCACAATTTCTGTTAAATCATGTCATTACTAGGTTTGGTGTCCCTCAAGCCATTATCACCGATCATTTCTCTCATTTTTATCGTTACATGATGGCTGAGTTGAATTCCAAGTTGAGTCTGCGTTAGGACAACTCAACACCATACTACCCTCAGGCCAATGGCCAGGATAAAACCGTGAATAAGGTTCTAGTCACCATGCTTCAGCATATGATTGGGATGCACAATTCCAACTAGAATCTCATGTTGGTTTCAAATCTCTGGGCTTATCGAACCTCGGTTAAGGATGCAACTAGATTCACTCCATTCCAACTTGTTCATGGTCTGGAAGCTACCCTTCTGATTGAATGCGAAATCCCTTTTCTCAAGATAGATGTTGAATTACTGCCTAATACCTCGCCAGAGGAAGAGCGTATTCTATATTTGGAGAGGCTTGATGAAACTCGCCGCTTTGCTGCCCTGGTTATAGAAGCAAAAAAAAGTGGGTCAAAGCTCATTTTGATCAGATAGTTTCCCCTCATACCTTTGTAGAAGGAGACCTTATCCTCTTGTATGACCAAGCGCATGATAAGTTGGGGGAAGGAAAATTCGAACCCATGTGGCATGGGCCCTATATCATTAAGTGCGTTTTGCAGAATGGGGCTTATGACCTAATTGACTATGAAGGTTATCCTTTGAATCAACCTAGAAATGGGTTGTACCTCAAAAAATACTATGCATGATTTTTCGTGCATATCCTATTGTACATAAGTGTGTTTTTCATTTTTGTACATTTTTTGGCTTGGTTTGCTTTGCAAGCAGTTTTTCCTTCTTATTATGTCGTTGCTTACTGTGTAGATGTATGACACTCCTTATGTTGGTTTCGTGGCTGGTGCCTCTTGTGGTACCTAGAATATTTCTTCCACAGCCTAGGTGATTTATAATTCTAATGGTGAGTTGATAGACCTTCAAGGTATTTGTCTATGATGAACAAAAAACAATGTCACTGAATACAGTGCCGTCATTGAACTCTTAATCGAGGCCATTTCTTTCGATATTCCTGCATTAATTTTTAACCTAGACTCTCAGCTTGTTGTTCTTCAACTTAATGGGAATTACTCTGTTAGAAATCCTCAGATTTTAAGGTTGTATTTGCGTGTTCGTTTATTAGAAAGGAATTTTGATTATATCACATATTAGCATATTCCTAGACGAATGAATGTGTTAACTGATGCGATAGCCAATATTGTATTAGATAGACATTTACGTAATTTGTAAAAGCATCATCATCACATAATAAGATTTAGACATGAAAATAGGCATATATATATATATATATATATATATATATATATATATATATATATCGAGTGTTTGCATCCACGTGCAACATAAGTTCAAAAAATATGTGTGTTTTGGTTACATCCCGAGACATCACGTCTTTCAAAAATATCCAGAAATAAAAGCCTAGTTGTTTAATCAGCATGATGCTCATGATAGCATGTCACTGTACACACAAGTCACCTCAGTAAATGGTGGATGCGGTTAGACACCCCCGTAGTGTGCTTCTTGTATGCACGAGGAACATCGTCGAATCTTGCATAATCTAGGATTATGACTGGTGAGTCCCTCCAGGTTGCACACGGTCTCCTCTTCCTCACTTCCCTCACCATGAGGGGTTTCCTCAAAAATCATGTGGGACCCTCCGTGCTATTGGAGACATCCATGCAGGTCTCTTTGGGCCAACATCTGCAATACATGGATAAATATCAGAACACACACACACACACACACACACACACACACACACACACATAATCATAATACTCATCAAAATCAAAAAATAAGTTTTACCTAATGCTTCATCCCAATCCTCTCCTTCTGGGAGTGGAAGGTCCGGATCACCCATGAAGTCACTGCTAGTATAGGGCCAGTCCTCCACGATGATGAGTTGTAAGCAGATCCAGTCAAAGAATTCCAGCCTCCATGACATATGTTGATCACCTCCCGATCGAGGCATCAACTCTGCCCAATGAACCATCCATGGCTCTTGTGCTGGTGGTGCAAGTAATATTACCTCCTAGCATTGAAATATTGGAACCCGTTCTAGGATTAATGGTACCAAGATGGACCCATAACCAAATTGTTTTAGCTTGAAGTTATTGCACTTCGTCAACTGTCACTTCAGGTTTATTGTTACGGCCCCTGCCCAATTGAAAATGGTTGGAGTCATAAAATCCACGACATGTTGAAGCTGTGCTTTTGTAGCTTCGTGAGGGGCTTGAGATCTAGTTACTCGTGTTATAGTGTGCAACACTACTTTTAGTGCCAAATCCGGTATTGACTGGATATCTATTTTTCCGCTCTTCAATCCTTTCTTTTCTCTTGGGAAAACTCTGTCTATGAGCATACCCATGATCTCCATCGTAGGACGGGTACTTGTCAAGATTGGTACTGCTCCCCTCCGTGATAACCCAGTGATGAAATATTTTTTAGAGACTTCAATCTCCAACTCTTGGTCATGAATCATAAATCTTTCCCAATCAATGTCCCACACACTGGTCAGATATTGTAGTAATTCTAGCTGAGCTCGAAGACATGGTGCCATGAATAATTTTAAGAGCCCACAGTCTCTTAGGGCATCCATTCATCTCACACTTCTTATGGCTAGCTCATCTTCCTCCCCGTGTTCTCTTTCCTCCCATTCAATGACATTTTTTTCTTTCAATCACCTACAAAAACATCATTGGGACTTTCATTAGTCGAATATCTCACTTTTAAACTATTTAAATGAGACTATTTGAGCAGATTTTCAAGCAAAATTGGTTGTGGTGATTGGCGTGGCTATTTTAGAAACAACAATGCTAGTTGCACCTCCCTGTTAAAATTTTAGGTGGGTTGGCGTGACTTCGTGCCCGGAACCCACGCCGACTGCCGCACCCAACCTTGACCAAAATCCCCCCAAAAGCATAAATTTTTTGAGAATGTAGGCAATTAAATCTAGCTTAAAATGAAGGCAAGGATAAGAGCTCTTACCTAAAGAAAACAGATTTGTGATTGGTCTCCTGGATTTTCCACTCCTAGCTCCACAAGATCACAGTTGAAAATGGTAAATTGCTCACAAGAGGTGAAAAGGTGAAAAGTAATTTATTTTTACTATTTATGTCATTTTATAACCTTTTCAAAACCCTAATTAGGTTTTTGAGCTTATTTTTCAATTATTTTATTATTTTATCTCAAAAAATGGGTTTTACGTGTGTTTCTTGTGCAGCAACAGGTCCTAAACATGATGATGATGAAGTGACGAGTTGTATTTTATTACTTTTTAGACTTGGTAAAAACATGAAAAAGTCACCCCTTGGAGTTATCTTTCAACTCTTTTATGACTCTCTAAAATTGAAAATATTGTTGAGACTCTTTTCATTTTGAACTCGTTAAAGGCTACGAAACGTCATCTACCCAGTATACGTTTACCCCTTTTTCAGGCTGGGATAGATTATTAACGAAAAAGGAATACCTTAGCCAATCATGACTAAGAGGTTCTCCCAGATATTGTTTTATACCTTTTCAGATCTGTGAGACCACTTACGAAAAGGGATCTATTGGAGTTTTATTTTCCATTTCTTTTCAAACTCTCTCAACATGAAAAGATGTCGAGTTCTTCCTTTTTCAGACTCGTTAAAACTTAAATGACATTGGAAATCGTCACCATGACGTAACCAAGTTCCTCCTTCCTATGGCTCATAAAATGTACTAGGATGGATTTGTACGAAGGAAAAACTTATATGACAAGCATATGCTATCCCCTTCAATCTTGTTTTCAAAAATAATTGGGGTACTCGCCAGAAATGGTGGGGGGAAATGGAACCAGTTTTCAGTCGTGTTGGCAGTATGTCGCTCTTGAATATGACACCTGTCTGCAATTCATGTTGGGTTGGGGACATCCCATTCGTCATTTTGCCTGCATGGGTTTGGGTTATCTGTTTTGACGTCTCATATGCTCTTTTCCACATCACCATGACTCTAGATCCTTTGAAGTCAAATACTGCAAAATTCTAGAGTCGTGTCGCCGATATGTTCAAGAGAAGTTTCCTTCTGCAGTTTTCAACCTCTGATACTTTGTTTAGTCCTAATTCACTATCATCTTATTCCTTTGTCTCATGTTGATGATGTGGGAAACATTATGGCTCTCCTTCGACCAGTCACTTCCTTTCGACTTCAGCTCATTATCCAGGAAGCTAATCCAGAGATTCCCTTTCGATACCTTAGAGCTTGCATGCCTCAATGGCAAGTTCTTCACATTCAACGATAGGTCCTCATCATTGGGCTTCGATCGAGTGATTTCATGGGTGTTCAACTCCAGCTCATTGTTCACATTCCGTAGATTGTACTAGCTATACCTTGAGATCCATCATCATTATTGGTGGTTTCTCTCGTGCCAATTAACAGCTTTCATCATTGGCTGGTAATTAGGAAATTTTATTGCATGTTCGACTTTAGCTTACTAATTCACATGCTTGAATTTGTACTTATTCAGGTCGAGATGGAGCGCAAGACCCTGCATTTTGTTTGATAAAATCCAGGCTATGAGACGATTTGGTTTATCATGACTATATGCATGAATCTTCTGATTGGATGGCTGCGACCATACCTGAGTCTATTTGATGATACTTCTTACTGGATGGCTGTGTCCATACCTCAGATCTTGTTATTGTATGTACTCTATTATGGATGGATGCGCCCATACCACATATTAATGTATCAGAGATATTAGTTGTACTTGTTCTTGCAGGTCTTTCGAAGGTGACGTTTTGGTTTGGCATGTTCTCATAAAGCATTTCACCCCTCCCTCTCTCTCATACCTCATGCTTTAGGGGGCATCTGTTACACATTATTTTGTCACCGTCCCTGCAATCCCCATCCCGAACATTGGAGGACCATTTCAGTGACTTCTGTGTATTTTCATACCTTGATATAAGTGTCATTACATCCCTTGGCATGTCAAGAACATTTTCTCTGTTGATCATTCCTCTAGCAAAATCTCAAAAAAATGTGATTTTTGGTCGACATTGGTAGGTTGTTATGGCTTGGTGCCCATGGAAAAATTAACACTATACCTCGTGCCAGTTAGTGCTCTGTCTCAGAAGGGCACCCGCGCCGAGCTATTTTTGGAAAGTTTTTTAAAATAGAAACGAAGTTTCCATGCCTAAAAACTTCGTGAGTGGAGTCATCATGGTTTTTTCAAATGAATAACGTCGAATTATGCCCTTTGGCTTCTTTTTTCCTACAATTGCGCAACTCCTGAAAGAGATAGACCTCTCTTCCACCTTATGAGGGATCCAAAACCACCTCCTCCTCTCCTATTAATACTTCCTTCTCACATTTTTTCAGCTAGCTAAACAGTCATTACTATAGCTGGTGTGTAGAATAAGGCAAAGAAGAATCCATTGTTGAGAGAGAGTTTAGGCCCATTGCCTCATCGAATTTGATCTCGAATGAATGCTTGAGACGCACCCGATTGAACCCGTCGAAGGAGGCTACAACGTCAAGGCACTAAGGTTGTAAACTTCTTTTCTCTATCATTAATACATAACTGGTTTTTGGTTCCAATTTTGTGTTTAATTATATGAATAATGTTTGAATATCCTTGACCGATCGAATAACTGTAAATGAAAATATGTTTTCTTATGCTTTCATCGTTCACTTGATCTTTGTGCAGGTACAGTGACATCATCACTGAAGAACCACGACATGTGAAGACAAAGGTCGAAGGATCGTTGCTACAAGCTACGACAAGAGTGTTTGACCAAGGCAGGTCATCTATCCCAACTCATTTTTTATTTATAAGCTAGGAGTCCAAAATTCCAACATGTCCGCTTGTTGCTAGACCCACCCTAGGGCTAGAGGGATAACCTCTGTCCACAGAGTGGATTTTCCTGCTCAACAGCCTGTGTTATATTTATCCAACATCTTGACTTTTTCCCTCTTCTACCTTTCTATTGAGTGCAACGCAAGCATCCCCCTCAAGTTTGTAGAGATTTTTCACTATAACTTCAATATGTTTCACCTGCCCTGTAGCAACATTCTTCAAAAAAGCTTTTCCCTTACTGAACATAATATCATAAATTTTGTCCTACAATACAGCTACAAAGATCAAATTATTATTCAGCCTAGGTACATACATAACATTTTTCAGATGAAGATGGGATCTTGACTCCCTCTTAAAGGTTAAAATTTCAATTTCTTTGGTATTGTACCTCCCATCATCTCCAAGTTCTATGTGCATTTTGAGATCCTTCTCCCCTAGGCTACTGAAGAATTTTTGCATCCTATCATATGGAACGAGGCACTAGAATATAGGTACAACACACTCCCCATTATATTTCTTTGCATGCATGCAATCAGGGTGAATTTTAATTCAAATTGTGAGGTGTGGGCTTCACCTCTTTCTCCTCCTTAAGCCTTCTTGTTGGATTTATTGTGCAAACACTTAGTTGCATAGTTTCCATATTCATGGTAGTGAAAACATTTTATCTTTTTGAGTTCCTTCTTCTTTCCTATTTTTCTGACTGGATTTAGGCTTGCCTTAGGCCCTCTTTCCCTTGGCTTTATTTCCCTTGAATTCCAAGAAAAAATTATCTTCCTCCTCATCTTTGGATGTTACTCCATCTCTGGTGTTCCTTCGAATTTCTTCCTGCACCAAATCAGACCAAAGTCTCTCCCAATTTGGTAATTTGTCCATTCCATTTATAGATGGTAGTTGTGTTAGGATTTTAGAAGGCTAAGGAGAGATAGACTCACTAGCTCAGAAGGTGGCACATTCTCTTCTACTCCTCCAAGTTCATCTCGAACCTGAGTGACTCTAGAGAGGTAGTGTGGAATGGTTTCATTTTTCTGCATTCTAATGTTTTTGAGCTTGTCCCTAAATGCCAATTTCCTGGCATCACTATTATTTTCAAATAATTGAGTGAGGGTCTTCCAAATAGAAAATGGAGTCTCCTTTCCATGTAAATTATAGACTATGTGGTCTCTCACACCCTCCAGGATGATCCTCCTGGCTTTTGCAGTATCCTTCTTCCATTGGGAAAATTGTTGTGCATTCAATGTTGTTGGTTTTGCAATGTCAGTTTGGCTATATTCCAGCACTCCGTTATCAACGAATACAACTTCCATCATGTCCTTCCAAGCTATGAAATTTGAGGTTCCCTCAAGGGCATACTCCAATATCAATACATTGAAATACATTTTCCCGAACGAAAGAAAACTTGCTTCACTGAATCTGCAAATTGAAGTTATTGAAGGAGAAGATCTATTGAGTGGTTTCTATTTTTTTTTCAAGCTCTAATACCATGTAGAAATTAATATAAATTTTCTACTACTGATGAATTCGAACTGAAAACAAGAGATTACAAATTTCCTCTAAAATTTTGCGTAATGGAAATCACAATTTAGAAACACATGTAATGACATGCAACCATCAAAAGCACAATAAAACAATGGTTTGCATTAATTCAGATGAAATGAGAAGCTATTACAATGACTTGCTTCATCTCTGAAACACACCCTGCACTGTAAACATGTTCTCATGTTGAATGACTATCCTTGGCCAACACTTAGCCTATTCAAGCTCCCAACTTCCTCGTGATTTCCTTGCACAAATAGGCAATTCAAATTTCATGCATGTATGGGTTATTTTTGGTTGATTGACTAGTTAACTGAGATATCATTGAGTTGAAAACAGTCATAACTACTCAATTTACCTTCAACTTACTCAACTAATTAATTGAGCTTAGTTAAATGAGTTAAAATAAAAATAACTAAACTAAATCGCTGTTAGTATGAATCTTTCGTCGTAAAAGATCACTTTAGCTACGCATAACAAATAGCCCTAACATCGATTATGGCTGCCAAATATCTTTAAATCTGCAATTAGGTGATCCAAATAATGCTGCACAAATCCAGATCTAAGCATAAAAGACATTAAGCAGATAAAGTAAAATATGGCTCCATGCATCCAATAGACAAGACAAGAACAATGTATTTGAAATAATTTTTGTATTATATTAAAAGGGGGCACCTGAGAGGAAAACAAGAAAGGTGTTTTCCGGTTCTCCTCAATGGGATGGGTTCTTGACAGTCCTCAGCATTTCAGATCTAAAATTTCTCTCTCTTGTTGGTGTAGAAAACCCAGACAAACATAGAACTCAGTGGGAGCTCACAAGGTAAAAAATGGAGAAAATGTGACCAAGTGTATAGATCCAGAGTGATCTAATGAAATCAAAGGTGACTAATGAATGGGGAAAACCCTTCTATTTATAACAAAATATTAGGGCGATCTAGAACTTGGTGCATGAATAAAATATTATTAATCGAATTCTAGAACCACCCTTTAGGAATATTTTATTATATTTGTTGGAGGGAAAAGGATTTTTGACTTGGGTCAATTCCTTTATTTATAAATAATAAATAAATAAATGATTTATTTATCATTTTAGGGAAATGATGGGAATAGAATTAAATAAATAATGGTTTATTTAATTATTTATGGATGATTTAGTCAAATTTAACTAAGAATATTATTTAAATAATGATTTAAATAACTTATTCTTGGGAAATAATTAAATAAATAAGGATTTATTTAATTGATTTCCTTGTTTTGGGTTAAATATGACCGGGAAATATAAACAAATAAGTTATTTCACATGGTAAAAGTAATTTTACTTAGGGTAAAATTGGTCTTACATGGTGTACTTGGGTTCATCTAATAATAATAGGTTAGATGACCAAAAAAATGGTGTAACAGATTGCCCCCAACGTACGAGTGTTAGGAGCAAATCGTATGACCGAAGTACGTTGTAAGAACGCAATCACTAGATGTTGAGAGGGAAGTGAGAGAGAGAAATGTAAGGTAGTCTAATGTGCTAAAGGACTAGACCCTGAGGAGACGAGACTTACAGGTGCAACAAGTCTCTAGTTTATGAAGTGGTACCTGTGCTAAAGGCGGCGGGGGAGGCATACCTATGCTCGCCAAGACAAAGTACAAAGAATAGGAAGTCCAGTAAACAAGGAACCGAACCATGACGAATATGCTGGTGTAAATAGGAGCCAGAAAAATAGAATGATGGATCCCACATACATGATATGCCTGGAATAATCGTCAAGACTTATACAATAAGATTTTAGTACATGAGATACAGATACACCCAAATTCCCCCTACACACGGGGAAGGGCTCACAAAATCTGACTGATACATGCAAATCGAAGAGGCGCTACAAGCAGCTGAGGCCAATATCATCAAATGGGAGGAGCTGCATCAAGGGATGAAATGAAGAAGTCATCTGGGCATGTGGGGGGCTACCTGCAGGGCCACCCCCTCATGAGGGTTGAGACATCTCACACACACCCGGGAATCACCAATAGCTGTTGCTGCATCACTGGACTATCAAGTGTATAGATCACGATCATGTTGAAAAGAGGTCAAACCAAGGTACACTGCCCCCGAGACCTGGCTTCTGGAGTAAATGATTTGATGTCGACAGAAGTAGGTCCGCCATAGGTGAGGTAATAAGGGAATCTGAACTAAGGCATGGGAGAAAATAGTAGAGCGACTAACAGACGGACACTGATGATGATAATGAAATGAGGGATACTGAGTAGCGGATGGACGACTTCCCTTGTTAGAGCATAAGGGGCATGAATGGCTTGGCAGCAACTAACACAATATCAGGGAGGATAGGTGACAATGGTACAGAAGGCCATAATGTGCAACACGAGGGAGGGACCAAGCGAGGAAGGATGGAGGACTATAGTGGGAGATAAAGGGGCTTGATATAGACTCCATGACGGATGATGACTCAACTCGGATGCTCTAAAAAAGGGTGACTCGATGGTGCTACCACACAGAAAAGGTCCAATGGGGGACCATAAAAACATGAGTACAATATGATATCTCATGACGAAAATCTACACGAACAAATCCAAGTAAAGAGGTAAAGTGGTGCCCCAAGTACAAGTGTTGTAAGTGAAGAATTCCGATTGGAAGGAGAGATTAAAGGACCCTTCATGGACAAAATGTGTCCTGGTTAAGTATCCAAACATGAAAAACTAATAGATACCCATTTGAGTGCTCGGTGAGAGCTTTCCAATGGTGCAGACGGTGTGTCAAACGGGGCTACGGTTTGGTCGCAGTGGGCGAAAGAAAAAATAGGGTTTTCTCTTCTAATAAGGCATTTTCCCTCCAAAATCATTAATTTGCTTGTGTAGCTGTGGTGAATGTGGAGGGGAGAGAAGGCCCTAAATCTTGTGGCGATCATAGCGGACAAACTGACCGTTGGAATCATGATCTGTCAGTTGCAGGTAAGAGGCCTAATCCTACTCTTTGTTTTTTATGGATTCAAAGTTCATATTAGGGGTTTAAATCTTAGTAACTGCTCCTACTTCATCATTACGGTCAGGTCGCACTTTTTGGGGAAAAAACTGTGACCTGGGACACAGGTTTGGGCCTGAAAAGTGCGACCTGGCCCAGGATTTGGCCAAAAGGTGCGACCTGTTAGATGAGGGTGGTTTCAGTGCTGTTATGGGCTGAGATTCAGTTTTGGTGTAAGGAAATGTAGTTTTGTTTATCTGTAGACTGACAAAGATGATGGTTTTGTGCAGATATGGCAGATATACATATCAAGTGGAGAGAGAGAGACCTAGGTACATTACGGATGGAAATCCAGGTGGATCGGGGTGTCCGTCGTGCATTGGCTAGGTTTGGGGTTCTGAAATTTGTGGAGAACCCTTTGATGCGGGCTAGTGAGCCCTTGTTGGCCTGGATTATCAGTTATTGGGATCCAGACCATGAGGTGTTTATAGTGCAGGGGCACAGGATTGAGCTGAAAGTTCAAGATCTATATTTCCCGACTAGTCTCCCGCCATTAGGGATGGTGGGAAATACACAGCCAGTGTTACTGCGAGGGTGTAACATCATGGAGTTTTTTGAGCGACATTGTCGACCAGGTGTCCAAGTCAAAGGGACTCGGATATCGATTGGGGATCTAGAGAGGTTGGAGACCCAGGTAGTGGCAGCAGTAGTGTTGTGGATATTGGGTAGCCAGGTGTTCCATCACATCACTGGAGGGCAGATGATGATTGTAGAGAGTGTGTTGGGTGGGACCTACTATGGGTGGGCCCAGATGATGTTGGTGTCGGTGAAACAATAACTGTCACTATGTAAGCGGCAAGTGAATCATGATTGTGCCTATGGGACGGTATTGTGCTCTTTCTTCTTTGAGAAGAGCCCGATCATACGACCACCTAATGGGGGTCCGAGAGAGCCTCGGATGCATCGGTGGGGACGACTACTGTGTAGAGGAGGGGGAGGGGCGGTGGGGCGGGTGTTCCGACCAGAGTTCTTTGCCCATTGGGATCAGATGCCATTGTACATAGATGACTATCCCTATAGTGGGATGAGTTATTGGGGAGATCCGGAGTTGCCGCTTCCGCCTGGTCGAGTATGGGGGCTCGATGGTAAGTGACAAGCAACTAATCTATTATGTGCATTTTAGAGTTTGTGACTAGTATTCATGGTACTAATCCTTATACTTTTTGGAATGCAGATATAGCTCCGGTGAAACCGCCCGGATATATGGGACGACCTGCAGCAACAGGAGCTACAGGTGCAAGTGGATCAAGGATGGCACAAAACGAGGATATGGCCGCTCTGTTGGAGGACATCCATCATAGCTATGAGGGGCTACTGACCGGTGTGTCGGAGCGTGGTTGGCAGGATTTATATGACCAGTACATAGAGTTATGTATTGGTCTACCCTCGAAATGGCGAGGTATCATGCGATTCGTGGCGATGGATGGTCATACTGTGCGTGATCTACGAGCTTCGGGAACAGAGCCATTGGCTCGGGATCCTCTAGAGAGTGATTAGATGTAGGGCAGGTGGTGCCCCCCAGTGTCTATGTAGGGGCAAGTGGTGCCCCCCATTTTTGTAGTTTTGTTTTTTGTAACATGCTATGGGCATGTCATATGTTTCAGAGTAGATAGACTCTAGAAACACATGTTATATGATATATATGATTTATATGCATATTTTTTATGGTGTTAAATGTTATTGTCTTGTGTGTGATAAATGCCAGTCTAGAACATGATTTGCAATGTGATCTACGTGTGATTTTGACTTCTAGGGATATGGTTGAAAGTAATGAATCTAAATTCACGTATCAAAAGTTTCACTCATAAATATTGTCTAAACAGGATAGGGTTATGCACATGATAGACACCATTAAGTTGTAAGACAAGAAGAAGGGAATCTAAATGAACGTGCAGATGGAGGATGTGATGAGAGAGGGCATCGGCTAAGAGACCACGTACTGCATCATATTCGGCCTGATTATTGGTGGCATTACCAATGCAGACCCCATTTGCAAGAACCAGGGTATGCAAGGGGGTAAAGATGGCCCATGCAGCTGACGCGAGATTCCGGGAATAGTGACTTGCCCCATCGGCATAGCCAAGATAATGTGTGGATGAGAGGGCCGGTGGAATAGTGTCACAAGACAAGAAATGGGGGGGAGAAGAATAAGGATGGCAGCGTGAGTAGAGGGTAGACATCCACTGATAACTATGGGAGGGAGAAGTCCGGGTGGGAAGTCTAGGACTCATAGATCGACTAGAGGGAGATGGATGAGAACTATGGGAGGAAGAGGGGGAACTCATGCTGCAAAGGATATCATAGATACGGATGGTATGATCTGGAGTATGGAAGGAAATTGAAAGGTCAAGGAAACCACATGATGCTGCAAAGCTACCTAAAGCATCAGTATGGGAAGAGAGGCGCATATATGGGTCATCACGAGGAATGACAGAAGAAAAGGTAAAAATATGGTCAAAGCATGAAGAGCCCAAGAATGTTGCTGAAGGAGAATCAAGAAAAACAGATGGAGTGGATTTAGAGGGAATGTACTCCAAGGGTCGTTCGGATGATGATAGGTATAGGAGGGGGGGCAGCAGGTTCCGACATATCAAAATCAGGGGGAGGAATTTCAATGGTAGTAGGGGGATCCTCGAGTAGACCGGACGCATATTGAGCAAGGATGGGAGAGGCGGATTGATTTTGTTCAACTTCGTATTCGTGAATGACCTCTAAAGAGGCACGGTAATGCGTGAGGTGAGGAAAATGGTGAGAATAATGGCCATGGACACCACACAGAGCATAGGGTTTGTTGGTGCGAAGAGTCTTTGGGTTCTTGGCTGAGAATGAGGAAGAAACAGAGGTTTCAGGGACCGTAGATTCAGGCAACACGACTTTAACCATGGGTTGGATACGGGGCAACTCATGACAAGTATGGGTGGCATGATCGATACCATCACACAAGGCACAAGGCTTGGTGGGCGGGGGAGGGGTAGGGTCGGGTGCGGTGGCCTTGTCCTTGGATGCCCCCTTGCGAGTTTTTCCTTTCTTGCATATAGATGTCACAGCATGAGGAGGGTCCTGCGGAAGGGCTAGGGGCACTGTAGCGATGGAAGGAGCGAAGGGAATCGGTTGCACTGGTGTCACAGCAATGTATGGTTTGGGGTGGCCCGGTGGGGTCTCGGCTGGAGGAGTAAGATACCATACTGGTATTCCCAAGGTTAAATTAGGGAGGGAAAGGGTGGCCATGACGGGAACCGAATAGACGCCAGGGGGGGGGAGACCAAGGAAAGGTATCTGACTAGCGAGGTAATGGCCAGGAAAGACGGCTCCCATGTGGTGGAGACCTGAGGGAACTGACTCAGGAGGGTAGGGAGGTTCCTGAGTGTGAGGGGGATGGGAAGGTACAGGCGGGAGAGGTTCAGTCAGCTGAGGCGAAGGGCTAGGAGTAGGGTGCGACAAACGAGATTGAGGTTGCTGACTAGCCGAAGCAAGCTGCGGAAGGGCAGCCTGAGACGATTGCATCATGCAAACATTCGCCAAGCTGGGATCAGAGACAAGAGGAGGGGGAGGACCTGGGAAGGTTCCAAGCAATGAGGAGCCTTTATAGACACCAGGGGAAACACTGGTCAAAGAGTCAACAGTTTTCTTATTGGTGACAGTAGAGATGGTGGACTCAGGGGAGGTCTGAGATTTTGGTTCATGGTACGTCAACTGGTCAATGGTGACAATCTTTCCATTATGAGGGAAAAACATCTTGTGGTGGACTGCGGATGGGACGACAAACATGGCATAGGTGTAACTACGCCCCAAAATAATGTTGTAGTCAAGAGGAGCGTCGATAACTACAACGTCGACACAAACAGTCTTCCCTGCAAGGGTGATAGGACAGTTATGGAATAGGCCAATGGGCTGGGAGGCATGGCCATCCCACGCACGAAGGGTGATAGTGGAAGGGGCCAGCTCAAGAGATCTGATTTGTTTCCAAACTGAAGCGGACATCACACAGGTAGATGCCCCCTCATCAATAATACAGCAATCAACATTGGCATTTCGAATTTTGACTGGGATTTGGAAAGCAACAGAAGTAGGAAGGGGGGGATGGTCTGACTGACGGGCATCGAAAACAATTATTTGGTCATCAACAGGATCTACAGCACTCATGGCAGATAATAGAGCCTTCTTTTGAGAAGGACACGACTGGAGGAGTTACAGTGTTGAAATGGCAGCAAGTGATTGCGCCAGATCATCTACGATGCTGTATGAATGGGCAGCCTAACCAGAGGCAACATTTTGGCGTAATAGACCCTTAGGAAATTTGGTATGAACCTCAGCTTTAGGCAGAGGGATTTGTAAGGGACCATTGGGTGTCGACAGAGGCTCTATAGGACTTGAATATGGGGACTCGGAGACAGACGGAACGAGAGGTGTGGAGTACTGACGAGACCGAGTTTGAAGGTTAAGGTCAACGGTGAGAGGTTGGTCAGAGGCCATCATGAGAATCTGGTAATCAGAGGAACCAGAGGGGGAAGGTTGAGTGGTTACTGGGGCATGAGGTGGTTGAGTAGCCACGAATCCTTGTGGAGGGAAAGGATCGGTAAACACAGCGGGTTGAGAAGTAGCCGTATTGGGAGGGACAGTAGGGGAGGAGTGTTGTCCCCACACGGTGGCCTGAGACTCCCACATATGCCACATTTGTGGTAACAAGGGACAATCGTGAGTGTAATGACCATAAACACCGCAACACGAACAAGGCTTATTGGTGCGAAGCGGCCTGTCCGGCTTTGGCTGAGAGCCCTGTGGCTGGTTGGCAGTGGTAGAATCAATACTTGAAGGATTGGATCCACGATTACCAGAAGCGGATTGATTGCCTTTCCTCTTTCTTTGAGAAGGAAGAATATTAGTTACCCCCTTCTGTGCAAATACTTGCCCTGGAGGGGGTAGTAAGTGCGGTGGTAGGGGTGGAGAAGGCAAGGGAGTGGGAGGTCCAAATGATGGAGGAGCTGGGACACTAGGCTGTGGGTATGGATAGGGGGTAGGATGGGCAACGTTGAGGTAAGCAGGAGTGTGGGAAAAGGGAGGAGGCATGCCGTATCTTGGATACATGCTACCTAGAGGGGGAGAAGTGCCGAAGGGGCTGGCCCCTCCTGAAGGGAAACCATAACCCAGAAGAGGTTGAGCAAGGGTATGTGTCATAGCTCCAACGGTACCGTCGGCAGAGTGAGATGCCCCCGAGGCATTAGGGCCACCGGGCTTGGGGAGGTCAGGAAGGACGGTATAAACATAACCAGATTGAGCATAGATAAGGTCATATTTCAGGGCTATTTGGAGGGCGGCTTCTTCGGTTTGAGGAAAATGGGATGCGACATCTTTGCCAATGGGAGGTAAAAGAGAGCGAAGGAACCAGTCCATATAAACTTGATCTTCAAAGGGGGGAGCGCGACATAAGATCTGTCTTTGTCACCATTCCTGGACATGAGTGGAAAGGCGGGTCGAAGAGGATTGATGAAAAGAAGTCAAGATTTCAGTACCAGGGTCGTATCGGAGAGGGAGCTGGAAATAAGATAAAAAGGCTTGGGCAATGGTCGCAAAGGTGGTATGGAAAGAGGTGGCTTAATCAACATACCATTTAGAAGCTTTGCCCGTAAGCGTGCGTTGGAACAATTGAAGACAGATGGAGTCATCGGTGATGGAATTGGAGGAACACCACATGTGGAAAGATCGGATATGGTTGGAGGGATCTTCACTAGCAAGGCCTTCGAACTTGGGAATGTCGGAGGGGAGCTTGGTTGGCATAGCAGGCCAACTGACATCGTGGCGAATAGGATCATTGATTAGCTGATTAGTCGGGAGACGGGGTAGGCCATATGGGGAGAAACGGGCGGTCGAGGTAGGTCTCGTGGTGGTTCCCGGAAATGGACGCGGTGGGCGGGGTTGCCCGCTGAGTACTGAGCCACTGAGCTTAGACATGGTGAAGGTAACGGAAATTGTTGGTATGAATCTTTTCGTCGTAAAGATCCTTTAGCTACGCATAAAAAAATGACCTAACAATTGTGGCTGTAGTATCAAATATGTATTCATTGATCCAAATAATGCTGCACAAATCCGGATCTAAGCATAAAAGACATTAAGCAGATAAAGTAAAATATGGCTCCATGCATCCAATAGACAAGACAAGAATAGTGTATTTGAAAGAATTTTTGTATTATATAAAAGGGGGCACCTGAGAGGAAAACAAGAAAGGTGTTTTTCGGTTCTCCTCAATGGGATGGGTTCTTGAAAGTCCTCAGCGTTTCAGATCTAAAATTCCTCTCTCTTATTGGTGTAGAAAACCCAGACAAACTTTTAAAAACTCAGTAGACTCTGAGGTAAAAAATGGAGAATGCCTTTAGTAGATCTAGTGATCTAATGCAATGGAGGTGACTAATGAATGGGAAGCCACTTCTATTATAACAAAATATTAGAGTAGGTCCTAGATTTCGGTGCATGAATAAAATATTATTAATCGAATTCTAGAACCACCCTTTAGGAATATTTTATTATATTTGTTGGAGGGAAAAGGATTTTTGACTTGGGTCAATTCCTTTATTTATAAATAATAAATAAATAAAAGATTTATTTATCATTTTAGGGAAATGATGGGAATATAATTAAATAAATAATGGTTTATTTAATTATTTATGGATGATTTAGTCAAATTTAACTAAGAATATTATTTAAATAACTTATTCTTGGGAAATAATTAAATAAATAAGGATTTATTTAATTAATTTCCTTGTTTTGGGTTAAATATGACTGGGAAATATAAACAAATAAGTTATTTCACATGGTGAAAGTAATTTTACTTAGGGTAAAATTGGTCTTACATGGTGTACTTGGGTTCATCTAATAATAATAGGTTAGATGACCAAAAAAATGGTGTAACAATCTCTAAATTTTAGAAATCACTACATGCACAAACCTACTCAAAGCCTACAAACTATAACTAGTAGTAAAGACAATGTCACTCTTGCTAACTGCAATCCAAGTCATCTTGCTGACATTGAAAATCGAATTACTCAATTTGACTAAGGCACAAGTCAATTGAGCCTTTATTGCTACAATTTCTAATAATGACTCAAGTAAATTCATGTATTGTTGTCTATAAATAATAACGAGGTTAAGACCCAGGTTCAAGCATAGAGGCCAACAAATCTCTGTTGTATTCTAGCACAACGACGACATTTTTACCCTACCCAAGATTGGGTAAGGAATCTCACCTGAGGTGTTCCGCAACCTTAATTATATTGGGGAGTTGTGATTTTGTATCAAGAGGCCTACCATGGAACAAACCAGTCTTAAAGCATTCTCAGCGCTTAACATGCATATGTTCATCCACAACATACCATGCACATTGTTAAGAAAAGATTATTTGAAGGTCCATATTTAAAAAAAGGTTTAACAGCTAAATAACCATGAAATCATAATACAATGAATAATCATTCAATCACAACACATAAATCCCAGAATGTACTCTTTCCATTAGCTTCTTCAAATAACATTGCATCAGGCACAACAGGCCTTCCCACAGTATATTGTTGGGAAAAACACTGAGCGGGGGGGGGTGAATCAAATATTTACCGTATATTCAAAACTTTTCTTTTTCATTCCCTTAGAAACCTACAACACGCCATTTCTCGACGCGTACTTCACAGACATACGCGATACTTTTACTAAACTAGCTATGCGCAGATCTTAATAAACACTTAGTTTTACTAGATCTCAACACCATTCATCGTATGTTTATATAGCAAAACAAACATGTGAATAAGAGTATAAACCATCAAATGAATAAACCATCACACAAGCATCACACATGAACACCAGGATTTTTAGGTGGAAACCCAAGTCGGGAGAAAACCACCGCTGCAGTTGCTCAGCCTTCAATATTTTATTACAGAGAAAACATATTACAACATATGTGCTGGCGCAGACTTGACCAGCACGCAGGCACCCACCTGCGCTCGTTTACCAGCCTCTCCTGGAAGGGAGCTCCAACCCCCTGACTCGTTTACCAGCCTCTCCTGGAAGGGAGCTACGACCCCCCGATCTCGTTTACCAGCCTCACCTGGAAGGGAGCTACGACCCCCTGACTGAAGGCTACAACCCTCAGCACCTCTATGGACCACGTTTCATCAATTTTCACACTGGATCCAAAGCTTCCTTTAGAACACAACTTGCAGGCCACATTTCATCATATTTTCAGACTGGACCCACTCCATACTTTTAAGCTCAAACATACATCACCAACAGATACTTGTCAATTCAGATAACCCAGACAGATAGCAGAAACATAGCAGAACAGATCAGACATTTCATACTCATACTTCAGCAAACCCTAGTTTTGCATACGTGCTTTCCTTTCACTGATATCGCGTATACATGCGCTTCCGTTCACATCAACCAGCGTATACATTTGTTTATACTTCAGGGCAAATACGTGCTTTCGCTTTACCAAACCTGCGTATATACGCGCTTCCGCTGTTCCGAACTAGCGTATACATCTTCAGTCATTATAGAGCAGCATACTTCTTCAGATCAGATTTTCAGTTCAGATTTAACCCTTTTACTTCAGACAGATGTTCGCCTCATCTCAGATCTAATCATTCCATAAACAGATCTAGAAAATACAAATACATTCCAGATCTAGATTCCCTTCTTCATCATTTCTTCATTGGTGCATCATGCATTCGTACTCATTCAACCCAAATCTTTCCATTCGTACATATCCTTCGAGAGTAGCGGGTCTATTCAAGCTCGTACATCTTGCAATCGAAGTACTCATGATTTGCACAAATTTTAATTTCTTTCTTTATATAGCCAGATTCTCTTTTTCAATACCATGAGCCAAAAAACCACATTACTTCCAATGGTATTCTTGCAGACGGGTGTCAGCTTTCAGATGAATCATTACCCAACACAATGGTCAATACCATGGTGGTTACTTCCTCGGGGAAGTGCCCTGGTTTTGCACTTTGCGAGCGCTTTAGCCCATACGCGACGCCTGGCACGGTTGTTTCAAAACAAGGCATATGCGACTTCTCCTAGACAAATCCGCGTATTCCTTGAGACATACTCTTTTCATCATAGATCTAGCACATATTGAATTCCTTTCTTCATTAATTTCTGTACTCTCTGTAGATACATCAGATTTACATCATTTGACAGGTTCATCAAGACATATTCTATCAAGCACAACTTCATCAAGTAGGCTGCCATCATCTTCATCAAGTGAGTTGTCATTCAAGGACAACACTCAGCATCATATTGCCAACAAACATCATATCCCATCAGATTTACATCATTTACCAAGTCCATCAAGTCAAGAATAACTTCATCAGGTGGATTTCCATCAAGGACAACACATTCCAACAATCTCATGTCTTCATCTTCATTCAGTGGGTTGCCATCAAGGACAACACTCTGCATCATATTGCCAACAATCTCCCCCTTTGGACTTGATGGCAACCACGATGGTGTTTGATCACCACAATAGATAGGTACATTAAGAATACAATGACACCATGTCACTCTCCCCATTCTTTGACACCATTCTTTCTCTCCATTTCAAACACCATGTCACTCTCCCCCTTTGACATCAAGGGCAAAGGGCGGATCAAAACCAACATACTCTCCCCCTTTTCTCCTCATGTGGAAGAAGCGTTCTGCAGATCTGATGTATACTGAAGTGACCAAGCTCCCCCTGAGTTTATGCTGAATCTTCAAACATATTTTTCAATGAGGTACATGACTCTATGAACTTCCTATCACACAAGACTCATACTTACATCAAATATCCAACCAAGTGGATTTACATATGAGACCTAAATACCCAACCAAGTGGGTTTACAAATTTGACTCAGCTACCCAACCAAGTGGGTTTACAAAATTTGTCAAGTCCTTACATGACTGAAAATTACATTTTTACATCATGGGTCTCAATAAGACCTTTTCATCAAAATACAAATATGACCATTTATGACCAAGACCAGAAAAACCTCAAGAGAGATCATATATCAGAACCACCATAATGCCAACAATGCATTATACTCAGCAAGACTAGGGCTCCCCCTGAAAATGTGCATCCGAACATCCTTTCCATATGACTAAGGCTCCCCCTTAGTTTGTGCATCCTGAACACTTTCAACCAATCATCAAGGCATCTTTAAAACATCAGAGATTGAAATAGTATTATAAGAGCTGGAACATCACCAGAGATACCAAACAGCACTGCAGCTGTGCTGAAGAGAGCTGACCCCAAACAGAAATTTGTCAGCAATCAGACATACGCGGTTTTCTGTGCATGAACCCGTATATATACGCAACTGTGTTTCAAGAAATCCGCGTATTCAATACCATCTTCTATATTTTAACCAGATCTGATCCTCTGTGAGGAAAAGACAGTGTTCAGCTTCTTTCTGAGATATTTGAATGCTTCCCTGGAATACAGATAGATAGAACAGTGTAGTTGTGTCTTCAAGCGTCATCCAACGGTTGCAGCATAAGCTCATTAGTAACCAAGCCTTCAGATTCTTTGCAACATCAATACATTATCTCTAAGAGAAATTATCATACCAGAACAACATCTTCAAATATGTGTCAAGCAATCATCCATGTGTGAGCACAAAAGATACTTTTCAGCAAACAGGGCTCAAAACTAAGTCATCATCATTTGAGCATGAGTATCACAATAACCAAAGAATAAGCAGTCATAGTGCCAACAATGCAATCATTAGTATTCAACCTGCTGCTCCCCCTGAACCAGTGCTCCTCCTTAACTTGTGCAACCTGAATACGTTCATCAGCAAGTCATCAGCAACAATCTCTGCATGAACTGTCCTTATCTCTGAATTATAAGACTTTCATCTCAGCAAGGAATACTCTTCATCAAAAAGCAAACAGGACTCATCCATTATCTTCAACATAAGAAACCAAGTATCATATCATCATAATTTAGAACTGAGAAACTAAGCTGATACTGAGTCAATAATACAGTTATTAACAGTCAGACTGATGCTCCCCCTGAACCTCTGCTCCTGATCTTCAGCTGTCATCCCAATTCTCTTATCATTAATGCATACGCGACTGTGTCTGTTGGAACTCGCATGTATACGTGACTTTTGTTCATCGAACCCGCGTATGGAAAGTTAAGCATAGAAATTTTTCATCTTCCTTCATCTCCCCCTAAACTTGTCCTTCCTGTACCTGTCTTCTTCATATCCGATGCTCAGTCAGAAATAAATATAACCAGAATAATTAAATCAACCATGAGAATCATCATACATTGCTCCCCCTGTGATGATACATCCCCATAATGTATCTCACATTACTCCTGCAGTCATTAAGAGAAGTAAGCTTTAGAAACGGATGACTGCAGTAGGGTCGAAATTCCCTACGTTTCTGATCGGTCCTCCATCTTTTTCCAGATTTGTTTGAACTTTCTATTTGTGTGCTGGAAGTTATCCAATTTCTCATATCTGTTCATTCTGCATTCCTTTTCCACATGACCATACTTATGACAAGCATAACATCTCATGTGACCAGAGAAGTAAGCATAAGGATCATAGTGTGTTTCTCTGTTCTTCCTCCTATTGCAATCAGCTTCTTTGTGACCATACTTGTTGCATGAAAAACAATATCCCTTGAAGGTACCAAAGTACCTTTCTGAGTAGAATCTGTTTGTTTGTGGCTGAATTGTTCTGCTTCTGCAATTTGCTGCAACATGCCCATAATTATGACATTTAAAACATTCAACATTCTTGAATTAATTCCTTTGAGAATTCATGATTGTTGGTTGACCTTTTGTTTCTTTCAACTCTTCAGGTTTTGCATTGAATTTCTTTGAATCTTTAGCACTTCCTTGTGAACTAGATTCTCCTTTAACAGTTTCATGAAAACCAAGACCAAGTTTGATAGCAGGAGACCTTTGATTACTCAAAATATTGTCCAAAATCTTAGTACTATCTTGAAACCTCAAAAGTTTAACCTTTTCTTCTAATTTACCTTTGAGAATGTTTACCTCCACCTCCAAGACTTGGCATTGCTTTTTCATGCTTTCTTCTTTCCTTCTTCCATCTTCTACTTGGTTATTCAGATTTAGAATCTCTTCTTTCAACCCATTTTATTGCTCTTCAAAATTTTGTAAGAGTTCTTCATTCTTCTTCTTCGATGCTTCGAGATTTACTTTCAGAGATATATTTTCTGCTTCAAGTCCTGCATTCTTCTTATTTGATTTATCCAGATCTTCTTTGAGGGAGATGATTTCCACTTCAAGACCTTCCTTTTCAAATGATTGTAGAGGTTCCTCATTCCACTTATTTGATGTTTCGAGATCTGCCTTCAGAGAGATGATTTCTGCTTCAAGTTTTTCACCTTGATTGGTTGCATAAGCGTACAACCCTTGATACTTGTCTATCTGTCCATTTAGTGTTTCTATCTTTTCATTCATCCTAGAGATCACATCTTTGCAGATAGATTCATTTCTTTCAAATTGATACCAATCATAACTTTCATCATTTTCTTCTAGACTTTCACTATCTTTAGATGATTTTTGCTGATCTTCAACTTTAATCTTGACAGCTTCTTCTAGATCCATACTGTTACTTTCACTATATTTACCTTTGCATATACAGGTAAGCGAAATACAAGAACAATGATCAATACCTATTTCATCTCCTTCAATTTCTGCTATACATGGTTTCTGAGGTATCTCCTTTCCTTGAGTAACCTTCTTCTTTTGCTTCTTTTCCATGAGCACTTGTAGAGCTTGGTCAGAATCTTCTTCATCTTCACTGGACACTTCATCATCATCTTCATTTGCATAATAACTCTTCCTCTTTTCAAATTTTTTCCCTTTACCATGTTTTTCTCTATAAGGACATTTAGCAGCATAGTGACCAACTTTTCCACACTCAAAACATTTGAAGGGAAGCTTACCTTTGAATCTTCCAGTACCTAGTTGGAGCTTTCTCACGAAATTCGCTTCTTCTTCATCGGATATATAGCTGGATTTTTTGACAACTTCCTTTTCCTTTCCTTTTGTAGATGCCTTAAAAGCAGCTTCTCTTATTTGAGAAGGACCTCCTTGTCTCATTTCAAAAGCAGTCAGAGTACCATGTAATTGAACAATAGTAAGCGATTGCAGATCTTGCCTTTCTTCAATAGTTGAAACTTTAGAGTCAAATTTTGAAGTCAAGGATCTTAAGAATTTTTCCACCAGAGTAGTATCAGTTATGGTTTCACCCAAATTTCTCATTCGATTTACAATATCATCTAGACGAAGAAAGAAACTGGCAATAATTTCATCACTATGCATCCTTAAATTTTCATATTCAATTCTGAGAGTTTGGAGTTTTGCACTTTTTACCTTTGTGTCTCCTTCATAGCTTAGAATGATTTTGTCCCATATTTCTTTTGCTGAATGTAGCTGCATCACTTTAGCAAATTCTGATTCAGACATGCTTCCTAATAAGACATTCACTGCTTTGGCATTGATTTCATACTTCTTCCTTTCATTTGCATCGGTAATGAAATGCATCGGTAGGAATACTAGTCGGATATTGATAGCCTTCTTCCACGATTGCCCATACATCTGCAACGAAGACTTTGTAGATATGCTTTTGTTCGTACCTTCGAATATCGGATTGCTTCCATTGAATAGAGGTGGCTTTATAGACATTACTCTTTCATGACTTCCCATTGCGACGGATCTCCTTCAAGCGATCAAGCTTCTGTAGAAGGACCTGCTCTGATACCAATTGTTGGGAAAAATACTGACAGGGGGGGTGAATAAGTATTTACTACATATTCAAAACTTTTTACTTTTTCATTCCTTAAAAACCCATATGCTACTTTCCTGAAACAGAAATGCGTATATACGTGGATACCCTTTACTAAACTAGCGTATGCACAGAGATCTTCATATGCACTTAGTTCTTTACTTAGATCCTTGCATTTATTCATTCATCAGATGTTTATTTAGCAGCAGAAATGTGCAGTAATAATAGTATAAACCATCAAATAGAATAAACCATCACACATAAGCATCACACATGAACACCAGGATTTTAGGTGGAAACCCAAGTCGGGAGAAAACCACCGCTGCCGTTGCTCAGCCTTAAATATTTTATTATAGAGAAAACATCTTACAACATGTCTTTGGTGCGGAACTCCTACCAACATGCGGGCACCACTGTGCTCATTTACCGACCTCTGGAAGGGAGCTCCAACCACGACCGTTTACGGCCTCTCTGGAAGGGAGCCCGACCACGATCCTCGTTTGACCTCACCTGGAGGAGCTGCCACAATAGGAAGGCTACGACCCTCGAAACTTCCCTCTATGGACCATGTTTCATCAATTTTCACACTGGATCCAAAGCTTCCTTTAGGACACAACTTGCAGGCCACGTTTCATCATATTTTCAGACTGGACCCACTCCATACTTTTAAGCTCAAACATACATCACCAACAGATACTTGTCAATTCAGATAACCCAAACAGATAGCAGAAACATAGCAGAACAGATCAGACATTTCATACTCATACTTCAGCAAACTCTAGTTTTCAATACGTGCTTTCCTTTCACTGATATCGTGTATACACGCGCTTCCATTCACATCAACCAGCGTATACATCTGTTTATACTTCAGGGCAGATACGCGCTTTCGCTTTACCAAACTCGCGTATATACGTGCTTCCGCTGTTCCGAACTAGCATATACATCTTCAGTCATTATAGAGCAGCATACTTCTTGGATCAGTTTCGTTTAAATTGCTTATTTACTTGAATGGAATTTTTAACTCATCTAGGATCTAATCATTCCATAAACGGATCTAGAAAATACAAGAACATTTCAGATCTAGATCCCCTTCTTCATCATTGGTGCATCATACATTCAGATCTATCATTCAACTGTAACCCTTTCCATTCAGATCTACTTCAGAGAGAAGTATTCATTCAAGCTCAGACATCTTGCACCCTCACTCATGATTTGCACAATGAATTTCTTCTCCTTATATAGGTTTACCCTTTTTCAATACCATGAGCCAAAACCACATTACTTCCGATGGTATTCCTAGATGGGGTCATTTAGACGAATCATTACCCAATACAATGGGTCAATACCATGGTGGTTACCCCTGGTTTTGCACTTTATGAGCGCTTTTTCCCATACGCGACTTGGCACGTTGTTTCCAGCGTGCATACGCGACTTCTCCTATACAAATCTGTGTATGCCTTGAGACATACTCTTTTCATCATATATCTAGCACATATTGAATTCCTTTCTTCATTAATTTCTGTACTCTCTGTAGATACATTAGATTTACATCATTTGATAGGTTCATCAAGACATATTCTATCAAGCACAACTTCATCAAATAGGCTGCCATCATCTTCATAAAGTGAGTTGTCATTCAAGGACAACACTCAGCATCATATTGCCAACAAACATCATATCCCATCAGATTTACATCATTTACCAAGTCCATCAAGTCAAGAATAACTTCATCAGGTGGATTGCCATCAAGGACAACACATGCCAACAATCTCATGTCTTCATCTTCATTCAGTGGGTTGCCATCAAGGACAACACTCTGCATCATATTGCCAACATATATTTCAATGAGTGAACAACACACAATTTAATAACATAATAGCTATAGAGTGCTCTTGGTCACTCCGTAATAAAATTCCAGTACTCTCCCCCTACCTCTTCTTCGCCCATCCTTCCTTATCTCTTCATGTCCACCTGAACTGTTAGTTTCTCCCACCTCTTTCCTCACTCGTATGTCTCTGATGCTCCATTGTTTTCTAATTTTTCTTGATCGACTGTATCTATATCTCTCCCTCATGTCCTTTTCAACTCCTAGTTTTCTTCCAATTCCTTCTCCGTCCTTTCTGAAACTCTCCACCGGTTTTCTCACAACCTGTTATCATTCTAGAAATTCCAAAAATGCCTTAATATGCCTTAATATTTCAAAAACGAAGGCCCCAATAGGCCACGACCACATTTCATTGACTCGTCCCCAAGTCAATATCTCATGGGTGATGTTGGTACTGCTGGTACTTCCTCTATATTTTCATCACTGCTATTACTTCTGCTATTGGTGTAGTTGCTGGTACTTCCTTTTTGTTTTCATCGTTGCTACTACTTTTGCTATTGGTGTAGCTGCTGGTTATACCTGCACCGTTTTCCCCTAGTTGGTTCCTTCAAATGAAGGCCCCAATTCAGGGACTGTGTTGAAGGAGGTTTCCTTGAATTGTCGAAATTCACTTATTTTCTCCTGCCAAAAGTCTGTAAGTGTGGCCGCATGGCTAATGAACTGGGTTGTGGTGACTACTTCTAAGTGTTGGGGTCGAGCTCTCAAAAAGGAATCTCATTGTGTCTTTGTTTCATCACTAAGTTTTTGGAGCGTTTCCAAGTGATTTTGCATCGGCAGTATGATATCTCGAAGAATTTGTTTGTCTTTGTTTATTTGTCCTCAATTATTTGACTTTGACCCTCGAGGTTTTCTACCTCATCATACATCTATTTTCTCAAAATCTTGTTTTTTTTTTAATTGAATCGATCAGTAGCTTTTGGACCTGGCTTCGTAGAAGATATACATGCTAATTCTTTATGGCGAGGCAACCTAAACAGTCATGGACCTGCTATAGTAGGGCATGGGCTTCCTCCGTAGTGTTGTAGAGTGTATCCTTGAGCATGATTGCATCGGTCACTTTCTGTTCTATCTTGGCTTCATATGTTGTTACTGGATCTGGCAGTGCTTTTTTTTTGCTGCCATTGTTTGTTTGAGTTCTCGATTTGCAAAGAGAAAATATTTGCATGTTGTATTAATATGATCACAACATTCTACAACTGTGCATGCAAAAAAATATTCTAGGGCCTTGTACACCACATATACGATGGTCGACCATAATCCTTGGAATTTTTCAGTAAGATACTGCAACTTATTTTGCAAATTGTGCTTATCTTGGATTAGTTGGTCGTGTTGTGAGCACCAAGATTGGTTGTTTTTGTTGTTCACAATCCACTGAAAAATAATTATGCAACGCCTCTTCTCGATGTGCAACTACCTAAATGAAAATAAACATTTGGGCTACAGACCAGCCCTAAAAGGTCTTCCTCTCTCGTATTGGACGGGTTTGGAAATCTAGCCTACAATGGATGTCCATTGGAAATAGAATTTTTCAAGTGTTCGTGCGGGGATGTAGGTTGCTGAGAGGGTTCAACTGAGTATGGGCTGATATGAATGGATATGGGAATGGGTGGAATGGAAATGATGGATTGAAGTGGCAGTGATAATTGATGTGGATCGATGGTGAGTGGAGTTGTAATGACTATGGTTTTGAACGTTATGGAACCTGAATTTAAAAAAAGGGATATCATTGACCCATGTTCAAACTCAGTGTTCGTACCTGTGGTGATAGCTTGGATTACAGAGTCAACTTCCATATATGTTTCTCTCATGACTAGTGTCCTAGTTGGAATGGTATCAGAGATGGTTGCGGAAGTGGAGGCCGTTTGTGGAGATGAGTTCCACGATTTTGGTGATGCATATGAGGTTGAGGGTTGGGTTTCCTCAAAAATTGGTGAAGCGGACTGTGACTGGTGTTCTTCCTGAGTTAGGACCACGACCTCGGTAATATTGGTACTCTTCATTTTATTTGTTGGTATTGTGGGTTTGGTGGCCCTAAGCTGTGTGGGTGTTGGAATGGTGGGTTCAGATTATGAGTGTGGCCCAACAACCAGAAGTGCAACATTAATTAAAGGGGTGCTTACAGTGGATTGTTGTTGCATTAAATTTTTTAATTCATAAAAAGACAAGAACAAACCTGTTGCAACCCCTATGCTGACCATCTACTTCTTGATTGAATGCATTTGAGTCTCAAGACGTTTGATGACCGGTTGTAGTTTCTCTTCAACGAGCCTCTTTCTTGAATCTGATGGCATCTCTCCTGCTAAGGGTTGGGGCATCATTACTTCAAATGAATAAATATTTTTGTTGTCCCAAACCTCCCTCAAAACTCCTAGCTAGGACATGATTTCTGTGTGGAATGACTCCACTTTGAGTAAAACATTTTGAGCCCTCATATGGAATGTTCCCAAGTGTACACATCACGACCTTATCCACGTATGGCCATGGTTGATTCTGAACCATACCTCCTCCGATTACTCATCTAGCAGTGTCCTCGTAATCCTTTTTGTGGCATTGACAACATATAACATTTTCTTATACCACCCTGTGAAGGAAGCCTCATTTATCTCCTTAATGTTTGGGTCTCCTGAGGTTCGCCATGGCATGTATCACAAATAAAGCGATTGATATTTTGTAATCTGTGCTAGATCCCTCCCCTCTAGTGGACACCATTTCCACATGGCCAACGTCGTAATCAAATATCCATAGATGAATGATGTAGAACTTTTGTAGTTGTCTTCACAAGCTTCGAATAATTCATGTAGTAGGTATGTGCACTAGTTCATTTGTTGATCCAGGTGGATCTTCAGACACCAGTGGCTTGGAAAAAGGCTCAAAACTCAAAGTAATAGGAAGGTGACAAACTCGGCTTCATATTGAAGAGCTTGTCTCCTTGATCACAATGGTGTGAACGGTGCGTCAATCCGAGTTTGTATGAGGGAGTTAGAGAAGTTTGAAGTTTTGTTAAAGGCAGGGAACATGGGGCACATGGTGTGCCACATGGCGTTCCAGTGATCACATGGGAACCACATGGAATCCCCTCAAATAATGACACATGGCCCTCCAGCATTAGCCCTTACACCTGCACAAAAGACAAAACACAAAAAACAAAAAAACAAAAAATCATAAAAAAATAACTATATATTAAAAATAGTTATTAAACAAACCAAATCATTTTTAACATTAAAAATGGTTGTTTAAATAACCATATAACAAACCTATAACAAAACTATATTTAATTTATGATTTTAAAAAAAACTGAATAATTCAATGTTGACTCATATGGTTGAATTAAAAAAGATGTGTTGATTTTTTAATTAAACCAAATATGTTGCGGTTGTTATAATAACCCCTCCATTATAACATATATATAATGTGTTATGCCATGGAAAATGCGGTATGGCGGGTTTTTGGGTGGGCCTGACCCCTCCCATTTGTTTTAAATTAAAATTCAGTTTTAAAAAAAATACGCCACCATAACTATTCGATGCGGATTTTGGGAGGCGAGATTTGATCCCCTAACTTTCCTTAGCAAATTTCTAAATTTTTCCAATACAACCAAACCACCTCATGTGGTTAATTTCGCTCTCGAATCTTTACCTAAACTTGTATTTTCACCAATGCACCTAGGAAGATGCAGCAAGGACGGGTACGTAGTTTGAGGAGAGGTTGACGCAACAAATGGCATGGATTTCGAGACAAATTCTTGTTTAATGCCAAGGGAATCTTCTGATCCCAAGGAGATAAAATTTTCAGAATGTATTAAAATTTATATGCGTTTAACTAGAATTTCGCAGGGAGCATGATAGTGTGCCTATATTTTCCATTTGAGCAGCGGTTTTGCAAATTCCCCCTGGAGGAGAATCTTTAGGAATCTTGAGAGAATCTTTCAGATTCGTTGGAGGTTGAAATTCACCGGTGTCAGAATGAGGTCAAATTTACACTCATTCTTCTCGAAATTTAGCAAGGATCTCAATGGTGAGATCAGATTCTTGTTTTGAGTTGCATATTTCTAAATTCCCTGTGGAGCAACATCTTTGAGGAATCTATGGGGAATCTAAGAGATTCCTTAAGGCCCAGATATTCACTTTGTCAGAATTCAGCGAATTGACAGTCAATCCTACACCTCTCGGCAACATGAGTTCAATGGTGCAATCATATTTTCCATCTAAGCCGTATGTTTTCAGCCACTTTTCAAAGTGGAGTTGCAGGTGTCAACATTCAATGCATGAGCAGTCATTTTCAGGATACTCGATGCCACGAGATTGATGGTACAGCCAGATCTAGCAATTTATCATCCTTGTCTTTAGATAGCTCCAAGATGTGAGAGTTACTGTAGCGGAACATCTCGAGCAGAGGTCCAGACACTCCTGCAAGAGGGCATCTTCCTTATATGATAGAGAAAATACCACCCATGTACATCATCACTCTTTCCAGCACTTAATGCAGTGGCCTACACCATCTTGACACCGAGGCCCGGAGACGTAGTCCCTCTTGGACGAACTCCATCATCAATATTATGTTCCTAATTCTTGTTATGTTCCTCTTCTTTACAACATGCAGATGTTCATTTATGTTCATTAACGCTTTTATTAAATGTAATTCTAACACATCAGCCGAAGTAAAAGGCCTTGGTTTAAAGGGTATCGAAAATTTACTCGAATCAACTGTGCTCCCTACACACAGTGTTCTGCAATAGGACTTGTGTATAGCGTACATTCGTTCCTTGTGAAATGGCATGTTATCTTACCAAGATGATGAAGTAGGAAAACTTGATTTTGGATTTGTGAATTGGCTCAATTTGAGCTCCTTTCCCTCCTCTCTTGGTTTTGTAACATTGATAATAATTATCCTTACCAACTTTCTTTGCCTTTTTGGAAGACGTTTGGAAAGCCGTAGACATTGCGTCTCCCGCTATTGATAACTCCATTACCCTATGTATATCAATCAGATGGATTTGAATGCCCCTATCCAACTAGATAGATCCCCCCACGGGGGCTTCACTGGCAGAGCAATACCATACCACGTGGGTTCATATTGGGGGATATATATTGAGGAAAAAATGACATAATATATTCAACATATAATAGGGGAAAAGGGTTTTTGTATTGGAAGGTATAAAAAATGGATCTCAAAATTAACGACAAAATATAAAAGGGTATAAAAATGTTAATGAAAAAATGGATACCTACAATATCTAGTGAAATTAGGGGTCTATTAACTTGGGAAGTTGTATTGGGTTCGTATTGGTAGGGCACTAAATAATGCGATTTTCAGAGGTATTTTCCAATATGTAGTCAAATTAATGGTGTTTTCTAGTATGCCACGAATACATGTGATATGTCAAAGGTTGGGCAGTGGATCCCCCATGCATCTGACTAAGAAGTAACTTTATACATTATATTTCCACTCTGGTGGTACCGAGCACGGGCAGACACCTTAGGTTGGGCAGTGTCAACCTCTAAATTCCTCTGAAATCATCTATTAATCAAACTTATTGGCTTCCATCTGGTTTTGCAACTAGTTCTATGTATACTTCTCACTTCAACACTGGAAATTGGAATGAATATATGAGGTCATTACCAACTAACCCTACTTTATCATATTTTCCCATTACCGGTTCTTCCTTTTCAATTATTTCATCGAACTATGGTTCATATACCGATACTATTTTCTTCATCATCTTGGAGCGGGTTGGACTTGGACTTAGGACAATTGGAACTAGAAATAGACTCTAGACTTTTTACTTTCATCACTCTGGTTTCAGACTCTAAAAAACTCAACATAGCCATGCAGATTAAGTAGAAAATCTTGACATGACGTCTTCTAACGAGACCATTTAACTAATTAATACAGAAACTTTCCCCACTGGGCTTCAACCGTGTTAAAACTAACAATGGCTAAGATGGACCTGAATTATATGACACAGAATTGGAAAAGGTGAGTGGAGTTGATGGGTAATTATGATGCAGTCATGGGTGTGCTTTATGAGGTGATGATTTCTTTATTACGGGAAATATTTATCCAAAATTGGGAGTGAAAATGGAATTATTGACTAATTATTATGACTATGATTGCCGACACGTGCAACATCCCCGACCACAATCAGTTGTGGTGAGGCATATATTCATCCGCGACTATAAATACCTTTAAAAAAACTTATGATTGACTAACTTCAATGTAAAAAACTAACTAAACAAAGTATAATATGTTTTCTGAAATGAAAAACTGACGCAATTCCTGACTCACTAACATAACTGAATGCTACCTATAACTACCTACTTCTCCTTACGGATATTTATTTGAAATGAAACTTTACTTTTTTTATCCCAGGAAGGGCTTTAGGCCTACGTCGTTCACCCATCCTGGTAGCAAACACCGTCAAGTTGTGCGAGTTTTACAACTCCTAATTCTTTAATTTTCGCAACAATAAAAGGGCCCAACCAATGCATCTGCAACTTACCTGGGAATTTTAAGAACGTATTTTCATATAGTAATACATGGCCTCCCACTGTGAACGAATTCTTCTTTATGTGTCTGTCATGCTACAAATTTTGTATCTTCTTTTCCACTGTTTGATGAAAATATGCTAAAGATATGGCCTCATCCAATTCCCACAGTTCTTCCAGCCTTTTAGGAATTGATTCCTCTTTGGCCATATGTGTTTCTCATGTAATTAACAAACTGGTAATTATGAACTTTGCGGGTACTATTGCTTCGCGACCATACACCAATTGGAAGGGTGTGTGCTTATGTAATCATTTTACAGTTGTACGATAGGCCCATAAGGTAGCCAAAGCTCTCTCATTCCAGTAATCTATGTTAGTTGAACATACTTTAGTAAAACCCCTCTCTAATATTTTATTGAACACCTCAACTGTACCGTTTTCTTGCGGGTGATACATAATTACTTTGTGGTGTTGTATCATGAATTTTTGTAGCAGTGATGTGACTTTCTCATTAATAAATTGGCTCCCTTGATCACTGGTTAAAATTCAAGGACTTGAATCTGGTAATGATGTTCTCAAAAGTAAATCTGGTGGCAATGCCAGCCATACAATATTTCACTAGAACAACTTCAGCCCATCTTGTTAGGTACTCTGTTACGGTAATGATGTGTCGAGCTTGGGAATGAAGCGTAGGTGGGTTGATGGGTCCTATGAAATCAATTGCCCACTTTTTAAAATCATGTACTAGTGCTCGTATTGGTTTATGTTATCACTGGAAAATCAGAAAGGAAAAACACATCATGAAATGTCAAGTAGAAGGATTTACAAGGAAGAAAGACATTACAAAATATGGAAAATTTAACTTTTTCTAAGGTTAAACAGAAAAATTTATCAAGTAGCACACATAAATCACTGACACTAAGCACTCTGCGTGGCCTTTTCTTCGATAGTAGCGTAGATCTCTGTGGCTATCCCTCAAATAGCCCCGCGATCCTGGGTATGGCAGAAGGTCACCATCCCGGACCACTTGGCACACTTAAGGAAGAAGATTCTCCACTCAAGGTTGTCAAGTCCACCTTGGAGCCACCTTGAGGCCCAAAGTGTAGCACACAATGGAATCAACCTTCACTCTTGGATCACCATCCACAATTGTACCAAGAGAGGGAGGGAATTTTGAATTTATCCTATAAAATACCACCATGGGAAAAACAATTGAGAACACATTGTTTTGTTGGCCAAATTTCCCAAAAGAAAACCAGCATTGTGTTGTCCAAGCAACAAGGAGTGGAGGGATTCATTTGTTGGCCATCCAATGTCTCAATCCAAGAGGAGAAGTGCATCAGTTGTCCATTATCCTACCACTTATTCGAGGAGAGAGAGAGAGGCTTGCAAGCAGATTAAGGGAAGATCCCTCCTTGCTTTGAATATTAGAGCTCCATATCTCTAAGGATTCATTGCAAGTGTTTTAGTGTCCTACCTCTTTTTACCACCAACAACTAATAAAAGGGGATAAGTTCTCTGTTGGTATTATTAGTTTGTTTAAACTTGATATTTATCTTGTATTGTATTTGTATTTTTTGTTTCTTGTTTTATCCTCTATTGTAGCATTCTATGTTATGATGCTTCACTAACAATATAACAAATTATTTTTCCCTGTTACATTTCTTGTAGGAAAGCAACCTCCCCTACCAAGAAGAGTGCATTTCATACACCCATGTGCCAAATGCACCACAACAGGATTGGCGAATCCACTTCATTTTCTTCTTAAGCTAAGTGGTTGTTGTTTTGCAGGACCTCTCTCCTGCCCAAGCTTGCTGCAGTACCATTCCTTCTTTCCCTTAAATTCTCTCAATCACTCTCTGTGAAGAGATTCAATTTAGAGAAGGCAGAATTTTCGTACAAAACAAACTCGCGCGCGTTCAACCCAAACAGACGTGCAAATATCGCGCCTGTGCGAAAATAACCCACGCAGAAACCAGTGAGCACTTTTTTCACTAATTTCCTTCATTTTTAGCAATTGTAAGGTGATTTTAAGTCCATAATAAATCTTCCATCACCGTGTTATTGTGTTTCTTGATTGACTAGGACATGTTTTTGGCTGAACTTTAGCTTAGATATTACATTGTTTTAATTTTAGTTTATTATCACAAATCTCACATAGTTTAATTAGGGGGAAAGTAAGTTGTTTTTAAATCCACACATGTTATCTGAATGAAATAGTTGTTGATAATAGATGCCAAACACATAGGATAAATTAGCGGAAAGTAAGTGGCCCATACATCGACAAATCTTTAGCTAGTTTTCATTTTTTCAAAATTTTTGCATTAGCTTAGTTTAAATTTTTGCATTAAGATTCGGGACTAGGATCAAAGTATCAAGGAAGGAAAGTAATCTCTGCCACCCTTGCACCTCTTGGTGAGCTTGGGTATGTATATGAAATATTTCTTGTGATAGTTTGACATCTCCCTATACTGAAACATTTAGTCTAACTAGGAAAAATTGTAAGCGACCTATTATCTGCACATTGTTTATTTTATGAAAATAACAACCACACATAGTGTAATTAGGAAAGGAGGGTAAAGAATCATCACATATCCACATCTTATAACATTGTGATTGTAAACTTCATTACATACACGAAGCTTCAATAAGTTAGGACCTTGGTCCTCTTCTTACGGTCGCTTCACCAAGGCACACCTTAAGAAAATTAAGACTCCTTAAAATTAACCATTAATTGAAATCACTAAATTTTCCCCACAGGGGCCACAAAATAAATTATAGTTCAAATTAGGACCATTGGGTGCAGGCATCCAATAAGCCACCATGGTCATTCTACATTCTTGGAACATAGAATTTGATTGTTTAGGGAGCTTAAAATCTGTCTATTCGCCCACAGAACAAAATTCCTGAGCACTACAGAGACTCGATTGAAAGGGGTTTAAGTTTAGGCCCAGTGCGTATGATACTATTTTGGGCTACCTAACCCATCTAGTGCTCGGTACTGGTAGCTGAATACCAAGAAGCTCAAGACTCGAACACTCATGCAAGCCGATGGTACTTTAGTGGCCAAATATAGGGCATCCTTCCCTATAGGTGACAGTGTAGGCAATATTAGATCCTCTTACCTTTACCTTGGTCAATTCTTCAGCTGTTGGAAGGTGTCACCAGTTCTTTGGGGACATTAGCTCTAGTACCCATCATAAGGTATCTTTGCAAGGCCTAGTTACATTTGAGAGTGTGAGGATGATTAGGTCTTCTTTGAAGACTCTCACATTAGAGATTTCAAATGATGTGGCAACCCAAGGACCTACCTCCGAGGAGGATGCCATTATTAAAGCCGAGCAACTCAAACTTATATACACCCAGTCAGGATACATTTACAGCCTCCTGCCTAACGCCTCGCACCTACAAACTTACAAACAATTTCCAAGCATGTCGAATATTGCAAACGGATTGATCGGGTCATTGACCCAAGGTCACCTAGGCAGCAGTATGATCCTAACTAGAACATCATGCAATCGGGCTACCATCAGATTCAGCCTGCTCCTCTGAAGAATATGACCAATAGGGTGTCTTCATACCAAGATCAGCATGGAGGATCATACCCTCCCTCATATGGGACCCAATACACATCTAGGAATGCTGACGAAAGAGCTCCCCCCCAACAACCATATAGCAGCCAGTGACAGGGACCCCAATATTCCCCTTCCCCATCACAAAACCCATCGCCAAAAAGCAATTCACCGATGAATTTCATGCAACCTTCTTAGGCTCAGCCACGCTTGTCTTACGACCAGGAGAATCATATTAATCCTCCTAATGCTACAAGGAAAAAGGCAAAAAAAAAACAAAAGGGAGATTCTGGAAAGGGGAGCAGTAACCAACAACGCCCTCCGCGATCGTAGGCTGGGGCCAACCCCAATTGAAATCAAAACTAGGATCCAAATAACTCCCAAGGGCAGAAAAAGAGGGCTAATATGTGAACAAACTATTCTTGTGTTATTTGTGGTGCGTATGGCCATTACACTCATCATTATTCGTAACTCCCCAAGCTAAAGAAAATTTAGGGTAACTGTGGACAAGGGGGACCTACACAACAAACTGCTATAATGCAGGAGCCCTCCCCCCACCAAGGGGTGGTTAGTACCCAACATCAAAAACCACCCCCAAATGATTCTGGGAACAACAGCCATGAAATCTATATGACTGGCGAGGAAATGTTCTTTCAGACAAGGAATCGAATCTATGATGCCCTCTAGACACCAAATCATTAGGGATCAGGACGAGTGCACCTACCGCACCATTGACAATATCCAAAATTACTATTGAACCATGGCCAAAGATGGCTAAGGGACCAACAAAGCGAGTAGGAATCACTCCAAAGTGGCTCATAACTACAACATCATGGACGATTTAGCACAATCTCACGCTTCCATGTTAGCTTTAGAGGTCTTTCAATCTTTCCCAAAGCAACGTAAAGCCTTACTTTCTACGTTAGGTGCCATCGACCTTGTCGATTTACGCCTAATGGATTTTGAATTAGATAAATCCACCCCCAGGCTTCCTTCATTGGTCGCCTTTCAAATACCGGTGTTAGTGCAAAACATCACTATACATCGATGTATCATCAACGAGGGTGCATCTACATGCATCATGTCCAAAATCATTTGGAAAAAGTTGGGATCTCCCGAAATAAATCCATCCGACATCATGCTCAGAGCATACGACAAGCACCCTTTTTCCCCCATTAGCCTCTATCAGAATTTCCCTGTCATCTTGGCCGGAAAAACGGTACTCATAGATATTGAGGTCTTGGACGCTTAGATTGACTACAATACACACCTTGGGTAGAGTTATATGTACTCCATGTCTACCATAAAATCCTCCATTTTACGGATAAATATGTTCCCCCACGAGTATCATATCATCACCGTTGACCAATTGAAATGCCATGATAAAAAACCCATGATGACCACTGATGTCATTCTACCCTATGTAGACACATCTATAGAGTCACTCATGCGGTACCAAGAATATGGCCCCAGCCAGTTCAAACCATCATCTATCCTCATATCATTCCTAGGTGACCCCCCCTTCATACCCGAAACATTCTCTGATGTCATAGGGGCCCCGGTGTGCATTATGTTATCATAAAATACCAAAACTAGCCAAGAGACGGAGACTAGTAGTAACGAAACTGAGGGCACTGGAATGACTTTTCTACCTTACGCCATCTCCCAAACTCCATTCTTATACCCTCCACCTGGTTTTGTGTCACAACAAGTCTTGGTAACGGTAACATTTCCAAACATGTCTTTCACGATACCTATCTGGTATATGGTCCCACCAGCTATGCTGGGAGCCCCTAGCATCACATCTACAAGAATAACCCATATGACTTCTTAAGAGGCGACACCGGTTAAGGAGATTCTCATAGCAACATCGGTTAAAGTGACCAAGAAAACCCACAAAAAAGGGAAAAAGATAGAAAACCCCAGCATACCAAGGGCACTACAACATTGTGCACTATGTGATATTGTAGGCCATCCTACCAATATTTTATCGGGATTAGATGAATGAAAACCTCTTCTAAGTTTTGAAAGAAATGTCACAGCCACAAGTTCCCATAAAAAGGAACCAGGCACAAAAAATCAAGGAAAAACATTACGTACCAACCACGCGTGCACTATCTGCAACAATTATGGGCATTACACTCATCATTGCCCAGAAATACTACAATATAGGGATGCCTTATGTTGTGGCTCATTTGCAATATCCTTTATTTTAATTTTTCAAAAATACAAAAAAATGGAAAAATATTAAAATATATGTTAAAGTACATGTTTATCATACTTTAGCATAAAGATGTAATATTTTTATAAGTTTAAAGTTCAAAGCTTTAAAATATTTATGAAGGTGGGTCCGAGTGCTCAATTAATAAACAAGTAAGTTGGTGAGCGAGATCCAAAGATTTATTGGGTAGGAGATAAAAGCGGCAACCTACGGGCACTTTCACCGCACAGGTTAACGACGAGGTTGCTTCCACAGTTGACCTCGTGGACTGCGGGGCTGATCAAGATCTTCATCCAGGATTAACTACGGGGGCATGACCCCGACGAGCTCTCCATACATTTGAGGCCTCTATAGTGACGTAAGCCGCTTTTTGGCGACAAATGTTCGCCACGCCATGGTATCGTTTAATGGTCTTTGGCACGTCAACCCAGCATTTAATTCACAAGCCCTGCGCCACCTATTTAAAATTGGTTCCTATTTTCACAAGGTTATTGTTGTTTCTCTGTACTTTTCAATTTTTCTGCACCTGTGTCTTCCATTTTTGTCCGCCACCTTATCATTTTTGGCCACCCTAAGCAGAATTATGGCCAAGCGTTTGTCTCTTTCCAGTTCATCCAACCATATTCCTCTCATGGACACTGAGAGGGATATTCAAGACATTGTTTGCTCTTTATGTCACCTCCAATTCTATCAACAGGTCTGCTTGAATGACAAATCCTCTGCAATTTTCTCTGCCATGGCCAAAACAAGTGTATTGTCTTCATGCATTCCAATAACACACATTTTTCCTGAGTTTTTGTATTGGCTAGTATCTGTTATGTACCTAGGAAAATGCTTTGTAATGAATTGTCTAGGAGAGAATGTCTTGCAAGTATCAGCCCTGTTAATTCATCAAGCCCTGTGTTACCTAGAGTCATAATCCTTTGTCCAATTCACTGATGATTCATAGATAGCACATTATGATAGTCTCGCAGGTCAAGAACTCAATCATTTTGTATTTTTCCTGAAGCCAGATACGAAGCTATTTGTTCCTGTCATCAAATAATTCTCCATGGAAGTTTTTGACGCAAAAGTACAACCAGTATTGAGGTGTATTTCAAAGATATGGGGAAAAGAAGACGATAGCACAATTGACAAATCAGTTCTGGGAATGTTTGCATTGATGATGAAGCCAGGGGTAGTGCTGGATATTCCTTCATATTGGCAAGAAGTTGTCAATACTCAGCTCATGAGTTTATCACTCACTGGGTCACTTGGGTTCCCCTCTCTTATCATTTACCTATTTTTGTATCAAAGTGTAGAAGAATTCGTGCATTTGGGGTTAAATATCATGGATTTAAATAAAAGAGGTTGTCAGTAGTGTTCTGGACTGATATAGTAAGGAAAGAACAGAATGAGGAGGGTCTGTTTGATTTTGAAAATCATTTTATGTCTACTGCATATAAAATTTTGAATGGGGTTTCTCCCCCATGTTTCTTGCCAAAGGCTCAAGAAATCCTGCAGATGGGAACAAATTGTAAATTTGGAGATTCGTATGTTTTTTAAGACTATTCAAAGATTAGGCTTTATGGGGATGGGTAGAACCATATAGACTTCTAGTATTTGTGCCTATGAGATTATTTTCTTTGGAATTAATTAGGCATAGTTTAAATGTTGACCAAATACATTTTGTGCCTATGAAAAAGGGTCATTAGTTTAAGCTACCTATGTTTGTGGGTCCGTTTATAGTCAACTTGAGATAGACAGTTGATGAATTCAATATGATGTTAGATGGAATGCACTTGCTGTTAGGAGATAAGTGGGCTTATGACCCCCATAAAGTTATTTCAAATAGGAGAATTGAAAATGGCTATTCAAAATTTGTGTATGAAATCATACCTGACATAGAGAAGCTATCAAATAAGGGTTTTGCAGGTTTTTTTGGCTCAAATATACAAACTCCTGTCATATCTGAGAAATCTAGCGAGAGGAATAAAGAAGCAGTGGTTAATTCATTCCGAAGATGAAGAGCAGAGAGCCGAGAAGAGAACAAAGTTCAATGAAGACTTAGCAGGTGCTCAACCTGGTTTATCACTTCAACTAGGAGATGAGAAAAATTTCCCAACCTCACCAAGAAGACATGGAGATGCTTAGGAGCAAGTACCCTTGATTAAACAAGTATTTTCTCAGATTGTTGAAGGAAATCAAAAGATGAAGGCTAGCATGGAGGCACAGGCCGAGTATCAAATAACTCCAAATCAAACAAGATTTTTGACTGCCATGGATCTTGGAAAATATTAGTTTAAGATTTCTCTTTCTCATCTCTGATATGACTATAGGGTCATCCAATAATTTCAATACTGTAAATCTAACTGTTGATGTAAGAAAAATTCCTTTGCTTGATAAAGTAAATTTACATATGCAAACAGGTCAACTGCTAGTGAATGATTTGACCAAAACTAATGCAATGGCTCTTAAGGCTGAGAGAATGCTATGGAAGGTCATCAAGCAACTGAAATTGGAGAAAGCCAACTCCAGGGCTTTGAAAACACATACTAAAGAACTTAATAAGATAATTATAAATATTGGAGTAGATCCAAATGACAGGTTTGTTGTACAGAAGTTGCTACAAAGTGCATAATCAGAGATTTATGTGTTGAAGAAAAAATTGAAGTTACCTACAGGGGAACATTCTATGGCAGTAGAGGTGGCAGAGGTGGAAAGTGAGAAAAAGAGCCTTCTTCAGTAGCTTTTGCAAAAAGAAGAAAAAATTACCAAGTTGAAGGAAATTGTACTGTTATTACAGAATCAGATTGATTCTCATTCTTGCACTATTATTTTTCCATATGGCAATGATGATCTAGCATCATAGATAGCTCAATTGGATACTAAATTGAAGATGGCAGAGATAGATCTCAAAAGGGCACAGAATGATCTAGAGACAGTAACAAAGATAATGCAAGCCAAAGATGGGGAAATCAATAAATACAGGATAGATTTCCAAACAGATGATGCTTAGATTAAAATTTTAAAGGAAAAATTGAAGGGAAATATATCTCTGGTACAGGCTAAGGAAATCATCTAGAATGATATTTTTGAAGACATGAAATCAATTTGGTGTTTTCTGACTATTGCATCAGAAGAAAGAAGAATTATTAGAGATTTTGAAGAGCAGGTTATGGCAGACAAGCAGAAGATAATTAACAGAGCTATTTGGGAAAAGAAATTTATTGATTTCATCAATTCCAAGACTCATCAAGAGTATGAGGAGAATGAGATTAAAGATAGAATTTTATCTTGTGAAAATTAACAAGTGAATTTTATTTAAAAATGATTGTGGGGCTCCTGGAAGAAAAGTTCTGTGACAGAGATTAAAGAAGCAGTAAACAAGTTTGACAATTTATATGAAAAAAGAGCTAGGGCAAGATTGCCATCATGCTAGGGCCTCGGAGGCAGTATTTTATCATGGGATTCCTATGAACCACTACTGGTATTAGCAAAAATCAAGGTGAATAACACCCATGAGAAGACTCAAATTCTGAAAGGAGCGACAATGATTAATTCTCTTCAGAGGCATTTCCAGCTATTATGGTTGGTGAAAACCTTGTTTACAGAGAGGCTAGCATTCAATAGGATCATTGCCTTTAGGCTCGAGTATCACAGGCTGATTTATTCACCTAAGACAAACATTGAAGTATGGAAGAAATGCAAAGCCTAGATGATTGTTCTACCTAAATATCCCTCGACTTCAAAGATAGACAAGTCAACAAATCAAGAGAATATAGCAGCAGCAAGACCAATTCGCATTCAAAAAATAGATTAGAATTTAAGTTTTATTTTATCTCTATTAAGAGAACGTAATTGTAATAAGACATTTTGATGATATAGGTAGTTTAAGAAATTTCAAGCAGTTTGAGAAGTTAGGAGTAGTTTCAGCAGTTACAAACTACTTTACAATGTATTTAAAGAAAATAATTGAAAGGGAAAGGTTCTGAGTTTTGGACCTTCAGACTACAGCAAATTTTGTACTCAATTTTCTAATGATTAATGAATGAAGATCAAGATTCTTGCATATGTTGTTATTGATATGTTTTCCAGTTTCCATTCTGTATTTTCCTTCTATGAATAAAACGAAGTAATGAAGTTGCAGGTCTCTTTTTACATATGTGAATAAGAGTTAAAAATCCTTGATGGGCGCTCCTTCATTTTAACTATTCCACTATCTTAAAACTCTTCTGATATTTAAAGTGATAGATTATGTTTATCAACATATGAGTTTGGGCTTCCTTTCTTCATGTTCTTCTTATCATTCCATTTAATATCAGTAGATAATGGCATTGTGAAGCATTTATTCCATCTGATTCTTGAGGGTTTAATAATAAATCTCTGAGGGTGATTAAGAAAAGACCATTTAATATAATATTTATGTGACATATATATATATGTGTGTGTGTGTGTGTGTGTGTGTGTGTGTGTCTTAAGCACTGATTCCTTACGACAACCAAGGGATTGTTTCTTAAGATACAACATATTTTGGCATCGTTTCCGGGGATCGAAGAATCAAATTTCATTCCCTGGGTTTTTATCATATTTCCTCTCATTGTTCAGAGAGGAGGAAATATCAAGCTGTGTTTTTATTCCATAATTTTGGCATATAAAAGGCCACATATGAGGTTGGACACCTCGTAACAGAAAGTGCCAATTTGTCAAATCCTGAGAAATTGGTTTCTAGAAAAGCTCAGAAGCCAAAGAAGTTTTCTACACCTGATGCTACAATGCCTTCACCTGGAAATAGTTCACATAACCCCTCATCCAAAGAAAATTTCTCGGAAACTCATTTTCTCAGAAAAAGAATCCTTTTCCCCACCACTTATTTTTCAAGAACCAGAGCTAGAAGAACAATCTTTTGAGTCTATTTCATTCACATTTACAGAGGCTCAACCAAATACAGTTTCCGGTTCTTCTTATGTTTTTCATCAACCCCTTCCTATATCATTTTTTAAACCCCATTCATCCACATCCTCAACTGGTTCACAAACCCCACCTACTCAAGGAACGTTTAATCAAGGCATAAACATGGTAGCCCTTGCTTTCTTGATGAACATGTATGCACCATTAAATCTTCCACAACCTATGAATGCCATGCCTCAATAATACCTCAAGTTACTTCCTCTTTTTACCGGTGAAGATGAAGTGACTGCAGAACAACACTTGCCATTGTTTTGCACTTTTGCTGAGAATTTAAATGTTGAACATCTTGATGTAGTGATGAGACTTTTTGTACAGTCTCTGAATGGAGAAGCAATAAAATTGTTTAAAGGTTTTCCGAATAGCTCAATTAATAATTGGGAAGAATTAGAGACAGAGTTCACCCAAAGATGGGGTGAAAAAATAGATCATGGTTATTCATTAACTGAGTTTAATGCAATCAAGAAAAATCCTAATGAAAACATGAATGATTTTATTTAAAGATTCAACAAATAGTATAATAGTCTACCCACAGAAATGAAACCTCCTCCTGTTGGAGCAAGGGTTGTTTTTGGTGGAGCTTTTGAGGCGGGTTTTAGTTTCACTTTAAGAGAGAGGATATCTCCTACTCTTGAACAAATCCAAACTGATGCTTTGGAGATTGAAGTAACTATGACTATTGCTGGGAAGACACAAGAAAAGCAGTCAGTTCAAGAGAAAGGTAAGGCCAAATAGGAATCATGACAAGATCAGAGGATTGATGACGTGACAAAAGTTATCAAGAATTTGTCAATAAATTAGTGAAGATGGAGCTAGATAGTAAAAACTCCCAAAGTCCTACACAAAAAAACAGAGGGGTTTCCAATCCTCAATTTAGAAAGCAGCTCCTGCAAATTTTGCAGAGGGAGAGAAGAGATCAGGACTAAGCTCAGTCACCACTGTATATAGAGGCAACACCTTCATAGTCTACTGAGGATGATAAAAAATAAGTTTTAGATTAGATATCTTCCGTTTATATTGAAGATGATGAGGAAGAAGAATAATATGAAGAAGAATGCACTAAAGCTGAGGTGTCATTTGACCAAGAAGAGATGGATGAATATTGTAAGCAATTCATAGATTTTATGCAAGTAGAGTTGCATAAGAAGTTTGATTTAAGATCAAGAAAGAGATCAAGGACTTAGGATGATGAAGAGATAGAGCCAGAGTCAGTCCCTTCTCCAATGGTGACTCCACAACCAAAGAACTCAGTAAAACAATCAAATAAGGGGAAACAACCTATAAATCTAGTAGGTGAAACTGAAAAACAACAGGTTGAGACTTCCCAAAATAAGTCTATTGATACTAATAATTTGGAGAAGGTTGTTACTGTGCCTGAAAAGATTGCTAATCCTAGCAAGAATCAAGAAGAACCTGAAAAATATTGTCAAACAAAATCAAGCTTTCAGTATATCCAAAGAGCTAGAAAAGGTCAAAATTCAAGTAGCCCTACTTGAAATAGCTAAGACACCAGGTTACAAGAATGAGATTGTAGAATTCATTAATCTTTCTTAGTTTGATGATATTGGTGATACTGTGAATTTGCAAGAGGAAAAACCAATGGTCACGTTTGGTCCACATGTGGAGGAGGTAAATTCTTCTATTCTCCCATTTTATATATCACTGCTTCTTCATGATTTCATTCATCATAATTGTATGTTGGACTCTAGTGCATCACATAATCTCATGCCATTATCTGTAATGAAAGAATTGAATTTACAAATTACTAAACCCTATAGATACCTATATTCATTTGATTCAAAAAGGGTGAAGTGTGTTGGGCTTATCAAAGACATGGTGGTATCTCTGGCCCAAATTTCTGCCAAAAGTATCATGATGGATGTTGTGGTTGCAGATATTCCGGCTAGATTTGGTATGCTTTTGTCCAGATCTTGGGGAGCGAAGCTTGGGGGTGTTTTAAAACTAGACTTCACATATGCTATTATTACTCTGTTTAATGGGGAATAAAGAAGATTATACAGAGAAACAAGATTTGTTAAAACTACCACAAAGAAAGATGCAGGAAATTCCCCTATCTATGGTCAAGAGAAGGAAGATCTTTCTTGTTTTATGTTACATGAAGATGCAAAGTTTACTGAAGACTTAGAGAAGCAGCTCTCTTCAGCAATTTTACATAATGAGCTGGGTTCAAACAAAATTTGGAAGTGTTATTTTGATGGTGCCTATTCAAAAGATGGATCAGGAGCTGGATTTTTACTGATATCTCTAGAAGGTAATATTTTGCCTTTTTCTTTTAAACTTGAATTTGAATCAACAAATAATGTAGTTGAGTATGAGGAATTAATTTTGAGTCTTCAAACTGCTAAACAAATGGGAATCCACTGTATTTCCATTTTTGGTGATTTTGAGTTGATCATAAGACAGATTAAAAATCTTTGTCAAACCAAACATCCAAGGTTGAGATCATATAGGAATGAAGTATGGGACCTGATTGAGAATTACTTTGAAGCTTTGAACCTTCAATTCATTCCAAGAGAAGAAAACAGAATGGCATATTCACTGGCAGTTGCAGCTAGTACTTTCAATCCACCTATAAATCTGAAATTGAGGTATGAGATTGAGTTGAGGCATAGAACCTCAATCCATGACAACGTTAAGCACTGGTAGGTCTTTGAAGACGATGAGAAGATAAATCATTTCCTGACAATGATTGAAAATTTTGAAGATAGTGAAATAGATCAAGATAGTGAACAAACTGATTAGAATGAAGACTTGAAAAATATTAAGAAATCAATAGGTGATCAGAAAATAATCTAGTTGAAAGACAATATATTGCCCAGAGGATTAGTTCCTCTTAAAATATTGTTTGATTCAAATGATGTACCACTGGATCAAAATAAGGTACCTCAAGAGGGTGAGATGGAAATTTTTAATCTGGGAACTCAGCAGGAGCCCAAGGTTGTTAAGTTATTCAAAGGAGTCCCTAAGAATTATAAAGAAAGATACATTGATCTTTTCAAAAAAAATATGGATGTATTTGCATGGTCCTATGAGGTTTTGAAAACATATGATCTAGATATTATTTAGCACAAAATACCATTGAAGGATGGGGTCAAGCCTCACAGACAGAAACTTAGGCAAATTAATCCATTTCTCCTTGCTCCAATTGAAAAGGAAGTGAAGAAATTGTTGCAAGCAAAAATTATAGTCCCACTCAGATATTCAGACTAGATTTCTAACCTAGTTCCTGTGAGTAAAAAGAATGGAGAGATAAGGCTATGTGTTGACTTCAGGAATTTACACAGAGCATCTCTTAAAGACAATTATCATTTGCCTAAGATGGACTACGTTTTATAGAAAGTGACAGGAGCATATAGATTGTCTACGGTTGATGGTTTCTCTGGGTACAACCAACTAGCTATTGAAAAAGAAGATCAAAAGAAAACAACTTTTACCACACCTAGGGGAATGTTCATGTATGACAGGATGCCATTTGGTCTTATGAATGCAGGTGCCACTTTTCAAAGGGAAATGGACATAGCATTTGTGCGTGATAAGTTTGTAGTCATATATTTGGATGATGTGACCATTTTTTTAGGTTCAGATGAGGAACACTTGGAGCATTTGCAGAAGGCTTTCCTGAAATGCAGAAAGTTTGGGTTGTCTTTGAATCCAGAAAAATCCTTGTTTTCCTTGGAGGAAGGAAAGTTGTTAGGGCATACAGTTTCAAATCGGGGAGTGGAAATTGATCTAGCAAGAGTTGAAGCTATCTAGACAATTCCTTTGCCCGGGAGTAAAAAGGATATTCAGAGGTTTCTGGGAAAAATAAATTTCCTAAGAAGATTTGTCCCAAATTATGCTGAAATTGTCAGGAATATAATAGATATGTTGAAGAAGAATGTTTAATTAAAGTGGGACAAGGATGCTAGAGAATCCTTTGCTAGGATTAAAGAATATCTTCAGGAAGCTCCTATTTTGATCAGTCCAAAATATCAAAAGCCTTTTCAAATATTTTCATTTGCATCACCTACTACCATTGCTACTGTGCTATTGCAGAAGAATGAAGAGGGAAAAGAACAACCTGTGGCATTTTTCAATAAAGTTCTCAGAGATGATGAGCTTAAATATAATATTTTGGAAAAACAAGTGTATGCTTTAGTTAAAGCATTAAAATCATTCAGGACTTATGTGTTGCAGTCTCATATCGTTGCTTATGTGCCTAACTCTGTTGTGAAGGATGTGTTGATTCAAAGTGATGTGGAAGGTAAAAGAGGAAAATGGATAGCCAAGATCCAAGAATATGACTTGGATATCAAACAAAACAAATTGGTCAAAGGTCAAGGTTTGGCAAAGTTGTTGACATAGTCAAATTTTCAAGCTTTGGGAATTAATTTGCTGGCACCTTTAGATGAAGTTATTGATGAAAACACTCAGAGCAGTACAAAGACAACAATTAAATACAAGTTCCTGTGTTCTGATTGGTATAAGGATATTTTTCATTATTTATGTTTTTTCTCTTGCCCAACCTCACTAAATAGAAAAAAGTACAGAGCTCTTAAGCTCAAATCTCAGCCATATGTCATAATTGATGCTAAGATATATTGGAAGGATCCTACTGGAATTTTGTTGTTGTGTTTGACAGAAGGTGAATCAATGGAACTTACCAAAGAATATCATGAAAATCTATGTGGAGGCCATTATAGTTGTAAGGTCACTGCTCATAAAATCTTCAAATCACGTTTTTACTGGCCTTCCTTGTTTGCTGATGAATACAGATTGGTTAGAAGCTGCCATAAATGTCAATTGTTTACATAAAAGAAAAGGTTAGCTCCTCTACCTCTTCTCCCAGTGTTTGTTGAAGAACCCTTTAGGCAATGGGGATTAGATTTTATTGGGGAAATCAATCCACCATCAAGTGTGCAGTTCAAGTTGATTCTAACTGGCACTGACTATTTCACAAAGTGGGTGGAGGAAATACCTACCAGAAAGGAAAATGATTAGGTAGTAATGAAGTTTCTGGAAGAAAACATTTTCAGCAGGTTTGGGTGTCCAATCAATATCATAACTGACAATGCCCAGGTATTCAATTCAGTCAGGTTCATTAGTTTTGTTAAACATATCATGCCATTATATCTCATTCTACAACATATCATCCTCAAGGGAATGGGCTAGCTGAATCTTCCAACAAGACATTGGTTAAGATCTTGAAGAAGACAATTAATGAAAATCAGAAAAATTAGGATTCAAAATTGACATTTGCTCTTTGGGCAGTAAGAGTGACTACTAGAAGATCTACAAGTAATTCTCCTTATGAACTGGTTTATGGTACTCAAGCTTTATTTCCTACTCAGTTGGCTAGACCAATGATTTATTTTCTTCAAGAAGCACTAGAAGAACCTAATGCATTGGTGAGAAGGTTGAACAAAATTATAGAATCAAGTGAGAGCAGGAACAAAGTTAGAGAAAATTTGATCACCTACCAAGAAAAGATGAAGTCCATTTTTGATAGAAAAGCAAAGGAGATTCTTTTTCAAACTGGAGATTTGATATTAAGATGGGATACCAAAAGAGAAGAGAAGGGAAAGCATGGTAAGTTTGATCCACTCTGGTATGGCCCATACAAGATTGTTGAGGCCAGATCAAATAACACATTCATGCTGGAGAATCTTGATGGAGAAACAATGGTGCTACTTGTGAATGAGCAGTATCTAAAACATTGTTTCCAGAATTGAGATTTTATGGTCCACCATTGTACATATTCGGTTTGCTCATTGTTCATATTTCATCAAACAACATTTGACTCCATGCCCGAAGTGAAGGCACTAATTTGCAGTTCTTAGTGTTTCGTGGAAAAAAACACTATCCCCAGGTGGAGCCAGATGTTGTGGCTCATTTGCAATATCCTTTATTTTAATTTTTCAAAAATACAAAAAATGGAAAAATATTAAAATGTACGTTAAAGTACATGTTTATCATACTTTAGCATAAATATGTAATATTTGTAAAAGTTTAAAGTTCAAAGCTTTAAAATATTTATGAAGGTGGGTCTGAGCGCTCAGTTAATAAACGAGTAAGTTGGTGAGTGGGATCTGAAGATTTGTTGGGCAGGAGATAAAAGTGGCAACCCGCGCGCACTTTTAGCGCATGAATTAACGAGGAGGGTGCCTCCGCAGTTGACCTCGTTGACTGCAGGAGTGATCAAGATCTACGGCCAGGATTAACTGCGGGGGCATGACCCCAATGAGCTCTCCGTACATTTGAGGCCTCTCCAGTTATGTAAGACGCTAGTTGGAAACAACTATCTGCCACGTCATGGTACCATTTAACGGTCTTTTGGCACGTCAACCCAGCATTTAATTCACAAGCCCCATGCCACCTATTTAAAATTGGTTCCTATTTTCACAAGGTTAGTTTTGTTTCTCTGTACCTGTCAATTTGTCTGCGCTTGTGTCTTCCAGAATGTCTTGCAAGTATCATCCCTGTTAATTCATCAAGCCTTGTGTTACCCAAAGTCAGAATCTTATGTCCAATTCACTGATGATTCATTGATAGCACATTATGGTAATCTTTCAAGTCAAGAATTCAAATAGTTTGTCTTTTTCCTAAAGCCAGATACGAAGCAGATTGTTCCTAACAGAAAATAATTCTCCATGGAAGTTTTCGACGCAGAAGTTTGACCAGTGCTGAGGTATATTTCAAATATATTGGGAAAACAAGGCGGCAACACAATTGAAAAATCAGTTCTGGGAATGTTTTCATTGATGATGAAGCCAGGGTTACTGCTATATATTCCTTCATATTGGCAAGAAGTTGTCAATACTCAACTCATGAGTTTATCACTCACTGGGTCATTCAGGTTCCCCTCTCTTATCATTTACCTCTTTTTATATCAAAATGTAGATTAATTCTTGCATTTTGGGTTAAATATCATGGATGTAAATAAAAAGAGGCAGTCAGTAGTGTTCTGGACTGACATAGTAAGAAAAGAACAGAATGAGGAGGGTCTGTTTGATTTTGCAAATCATTTTATGTCTACTGCATATAAAATTCTGAATGGGGTTTCCCCCCCATGTTTCCTGCCAAAGGCTCAAGAGTTTCTGCAGCTGGGAACAAATGGTAAATTTGGAGATTGGTATGTTTTTTAAGACTATTCATAGATTAGACTTTATGGGGCTGGGGTAGAACCATATATACTTCCTGTATTTGTGCCTATGAGATTATTTGCTTTGGAATTCATTAGGCACAGTTTAAATGTTGACCAAATACATTTTGTACCTATGAAAAAGGGTCATATTTTTAAGCTACCTATGTTTGTGGGTCCATTTATAGTCAACATGAGACATGTAGCTGATGAAGTCAATATGATGTTAGATGGAATGCACTTGCTATTAGGAGATAAGTGGGCTTATGACCCCCATAAAGTGATTTCAAATAGCATAATTGAAAATGGTTATTCAACATTTGTTCATGAAAGAACACCTGACATAGAGAAGCTAGAAAATAAGGGTTTTGCTAGTTCCATTGGCTCAAATATACAAAATCCTATCATATCTGAGAAATATAGCAAGAGGAATAAAGAAGCAGTGGTTGATTCCGAAGATGAAGAGTAGAGAGTTGAGAAGAGAACAAAGTTCAATGAAGACTTAGCAGGTGCTCAACCTGGTTTCTCACTTCAAATAGGAGATGAGAAAAATGTCCCGGCCTCACCAAGAAGACATGGAGATGCTCAGGAGAAAGTACCCTTGATTAAACAAGTATTTGCTTAGGTTGCTGAAAGAAATCAAAATATGAAGGCTAGCATGGTGGCACAGGTTGAGTATCAAATAACTCCAAATCAAACAAGATTGTTGACTGCCATGGATCTTTAAAAATATCAGTTTAAGATTTCTCTTTCTCATCCCTCTGATATTACTATGGGTCATCCAATAATTTCAATACTATAAATCTAACTGTTGATGTAAGAAAAAATTCTTTTCTTGATAAATTAAATTTACATATGCAAACAGGTCAAATGATAGTGAATGATTTGACCAAAACTAATGCAATGGCTCTTATAGCTGAGAGCATGCTAGGGAAGGTCATCAAGCAAGTGAAATTGGATAAAGCCAACTCTAGGGCTTTGAAAACACAGAATGAAGAACTTAAGAAGATAATTATAAAGATTGGAGTAGATCCAAATGACAGGTCTGTTGTGCAGAAGTTGCTACAAAGTGAAAAATCAGAGATTTTTGTGTTGAAGAAAAGGTTGAAGTTACCTACAGGGGAACATTATATGGTAGCAGAGGTGGAAAGTGAGAAAGAGAGCCTTCTTTAACAGCTTTTGCAGAAAGAAGAAGAAATTACCAAGTTGAAGGAAACTGTGTTGTCATTATAGAATCAGATTGATTCTCATTCTTGCACTATTATTTTTCCATATGGAAATGATGATCCAGCATCACAGATGGCTCAATTGAATACTGAACTGAATATGGAAGAGAGAGATCTCAAAAGCGAACAAAATGATTTAGAGACAGTAACAAAGATAATGCAATCCAAAGATGGGGAAATCAATAAATACAGGACAAACTTCCAACCAACTGATGTTGAGATTAAAAGTTTAAAGGAAAAATTGAAGGGAAATATATCTCTGATATAGGCTAAGGACATCATCTGGAATGATATTATTGAAGAGATGAAATCAATTTGGGTTTTTCTGACTATTGTATCAAAAGAAAGAAGCATTATCAGATATTTCAAAGAGTAGGTTATGGCAAACAAGCAGATGATAATTAATAGAGCTATTTTGGCAAAGAAATTTATTGATTTCATCGATTCCAAGACTGATCAAGAGTTTGAGGAGAATGAGATCAAAGATAGAATTTGATATGTTGTAGAGATTAACAAATTGATTGTTAAAAATGATTGTAGGAAGACCACATAGAAGAAGTTGACAGAGATTAAGAAAGCAGTAAACAAGCTTGAAAATTTATATGAAAAAAGAGCCAGGGCAGGATTTCCATCATGCTAGGGCCTTGGAGGGAGTCTTTTATCATGGGATTCCTATGAACCACTACTGGTATTGTAAAAAAACAAGGTGGATAACACCCATGAGAAGACTCGGATTCTAAAAGGAGCGACAGTGATTAATTTTCTTCAGAGGAATTTCCAGCTATTATGGTTGGTGAAAACCTTGTTTACAGAGAGGCCAACATTCAACAGGATCACTGCCTTTAGGCTGGAGTATCACAGGTTGATTAATTCACCTAAGACAAACATTGAAGTATGGAAGAAAGGCAGAGCCTAGATGACTGTCCTACCTAAATATCACTCGACTTCAAAGAAAGACAAGTCAACAAATCAAGATAATACAGCAGTAGCGGGACAGTTTCACATTCAGCAAATAGATTAGAATTTAAGTTTTATTTTATCTCTGTTAAGAGAATGTAATTGTAATAAGACATTTCAATGATATAAGTAGTTTAAGAATTTTCAAGTAGTATGAGCAGTTAGGAGTAGTTTAAATAGTTACAAATTGCTTTTCATTGTATTTAACGAAAAATAATTGAAAGGGAAAGATTCTGATTTTTGGACCTTCAGACTACTGCAAATTTTGTACTCAATTTTCTGATGATTAATGAATGAAGATAAAGATTCTTGCATCTATTGTTATTGATATGTCTTCCAGTTTCCATTCTGTATTTTCCTTCTATGAACAAAATGAAGTAATGAAGTTGCAGGTATCTTTTTACATATGTGAATAAGAGTTAAAAATCCTTAATGGGCGCTCCTTCATTTTAACTATTCCACTGTCTTAAAATTCTTCTGAAGTTTAAAGTGATAGATTTTGTTTATGAGCATATCAGTTTGGGCATCCTTCCTTCATGTTCTTCTTATCATTCCATTTAATATCAGAAGATAATGGCATTTTGAATCATTTATTCCATCTGATTCTTGAGGGTTTAATAATATATCTCTTAGGGTGATTAAGAAAAGACCATTTAATATAATATTTCTATGATATATATATATATATATATATAGGTCTTGAGCATTGATTCCTTAACACAACCAAGGGATTTTTTCTTAAGATACAATGCCTTACATGCCCTAGAACAATCATACCAAGTGGATCCCACCATGCAGACAGATGGGGAAGAACCTTGGGTCATATTATAGCTACAAGAGGCAACACAATCACCTGAGAAGCCTCAATTTATCCCTCCTCCTCCTATCTGTTGTGCACTATGTAATGAACGAGATCATTTCATCGTCGACTGTGCAACCCTAGAGCTAATTCAAATATGGTATCTTGTTAACCTTGTATACTATGTCAGCCTTCGGGCAGCCCAATATTCATGTTAGGTATGTTTTGGCAATCAACCATTATATCATTTCCATTATATCCCTCGCTTTCGTTCAGCGTTAACCAATTTATGCATGGCCTATGCCTCTCCCTAGGAGACTGATCGGATATGGAATCCATGGAAATCTCAAAAACACAAGAGGATGTGACAATCAGATCCATTCTCTTCCTATCAGTGAAAAAGCGGCCAGTTGGGGGGCACATAGTCACCCCCAGTCACCCTCCACGGAGAAGGCCAACTTGTGCGTTATTCAACACATGTAACCATTTTTTCACCAAATTCCTAGACCTAGAATTTCTACGCAAATGGTATAAAATCACTTCAGCAACCCAGAGGGAAGGGAACACCCAAGAAAGACATTCTTGTCTAGTTTGTCAAGGAAACCATCATACTCAACACTATACTTACATCCCTTGAGTGCGCCCGCTAATAGAAATCATATGCTCATTAGAAACACAACGCCAGGATATAATCAGTCTAGAGCCAAGAGAACCTAATGTAAGGTAGACTACCCCCAGGTAGCTTACCCCCAATCAATACCAAAGCATTGGGCGAGTCAAATCAATGCACCGTCCTACCAGGGCACATGTCCAGATAAGGACGACATGCGAGCTATGTGATAAAATTGACCACAAAATCAATCAATGTAAGTAACTGAAGAACCTTATAGATAGCCTTCACAGGGCCACCTCCATCCCACAGATCAATCTCTCTAAGAGAAAATCACACATCGCTATTGCAGGATTTGATCACAATTCCACCATAAAATGAATTGTGAGTACCTCCCAAGGCTAAGAGTGCCATGAGTAGCATTAATTATAAAACCCCCAAAAGGAGCTAGACCTCCCAAAACCAAAAACTCAGTGATGACAAAAGCGAAATCATTCCCCTACGCCCGATCCTTTCTGAGCGTCCACTTCAGGGAAAAAGAGTAGTGTTGGTTCTCATACCATCTACTCAGTAAGCACCGTGATACCGTGCACCATTTGCATGGGTCATAATCACAAAAAAGATTCATGCCCCTTAATGGAAACATTTAGGTGCCTTTGCACCAAGCACAATTTTCAAATCCAGGAAAGTGTAAGTAATATTAGTATGCCACGTGAGGAACCTAGACTCTCTCTCATGCAAGCTGCCACGATGGAAATTTCTCCCCCACCCAATGTCTATGACACACAACATCACATAGGATTCATCTCATCGTACATAGGAATCATGACTCGTGTTGTATGCTTATGATTCATAGGTGTCGAGACCGCTGCAACTACAAGAGTAATTGTACCAACAACAGTGCAAACTCAATCTGTCTGCACCCTGTCGATTGCCTCTAGTTCCACCGCATCAACTATGGAGTGTTATTCATGTTTGTGGACCGACTCTGTTAGGACCGAATCAGCTCCTCATGGCCTTACACAAAATCAATCCCCCTTAGGATCCTCGTTTCACTCAGACGAGGATATTTTGGAAGCCATGATGGAACCAAATTATCTATGGGATGCAATGCATCACCGCTCATTTTTTCTTCCCAAAAAAGCATTCGACCCTAAAAATCAAGGAAACGAAGATATATACATGATCGAATCAAAATATTTCCTCCCATATAGGAAATTTGGTTGGTTTAAAAACCCCATTCCAGTGCCCGACGCATTCAAATAAGGGAACATGTCCAACATTTCTCCAACCATCAAGGTAAATATCTCTCAAAATCCTAAGAAAATCAAAGAAATCTCACTGGGGGCAGCATGTTCCCTAGACGAAGTAAACTCTTACACAAACTTGTTTCAAGAGTATAGAGACATCTTTGCATGGAACTATTTAGAAATTCCAGGGCTTAGTCCCACTACCGTAGAGCACCATATTGACATTTGGCCCGACATCCCACTGGTACACCAGAAACAATGTCAATTTCACCCATCTAAGGCATAAGTAATTAAATGAAAAATCGATGAGCTTCACAAATCTGGGTTTATCTACCCCATGATTACACATCATGGGTTTCCAACCCTGTTCCCGTCATGAAAAAATAGGGCACCATTCGCGTCTGTACCGATTTCCTAGATTTGAACAAAGCTTGTCCAAAAGACAACTACCCTATCCCATTCATCGACCAAGTCATCAACACTTACACTAGACACGAGGCCCACTCCTTTATGGATGGTTTCTTAGGGTATAACCAAATTCAAATTCGACATACCGATCGATACAAGACTGCATTCACCACACTGTGGGGCACTTTCGCATACCAAGTTATGCTGTTCAGCCTAAAAATTGTTGGTGAAAATTTCCAGCGGGCTATGAAATATATCTTCCATGACCTAGCCCACCTCATCCTCGCCTATTTGGAAAACCTCACCATTCGATCCAAGAAGCGATCAGATCATCTCAAAGATCTGCGGCTGGTATTCCAAAGATGCTAACAATACAATCTATGCTTGAATCCTCTCAAGTGCGTCTTTTGTGTCAATGTAGGTCGACTTCTAAGTTTATAGTGCCCCAAAAATGGATTAGAGTAGACTGCCTCAAGGTCCAAGCCATAAAATAGGTGCCACCTAGAACCCTCAAGGAACTCCAAAGCTTGCAGGGAAAAGCCAATTTTCTGAGACGATTTGTCCTATATTATGCCACTTGCGCTCAAGGATTCCTACACCTTCTCTACCAGGATATCCCATTCAAATGGGACTATCAAGCCCAACAATCGTTCAAGGCACTGAAATACACATTATCTTTAGCACCATCGATTAGCCCACCAAATTATGACAAATATTACACCCTATAACTATCAACATCCAAAACCACTTTGGCAGGGGTGTTAATCCAAGAAGGCCCCAATGGTAAAGAACAGGTAATTTATTACATCAGTAAAAAATTATCAGGCCCCACATTAAGCTATGAGCGCAAAAGGAAAACTGCCCTAGCCTTAATACACGCAGTCCAAAATCTTCGGCACTACATTATCTTACGGACTACAATAGTCATCGCAGATATAAACCCCATGAGATACTCGTTGACGTGCCGTTTTATGAACCACAAATATGCTCACTGGATAATTATACTGTAGAAGTTTGACTTAAATTTTAGCTCCACCAAAAGCAAGAAAGATTTGATTTTAGTTGAGTTCATCACTGACCTCCCAAGTCAGACAAAAGGATCACCAGTAAACGACTCACTACCAGACGAACATCTCTTTCTAGTGACGATTGACAACCCTTGGTACGAAGATATTATCTTATTCCTACAAACCCAAGAGTTCAAAGCAAATCTCACACATGATGACCACAGGTGCATATGCCACTAGGCCCCCTGATACCTCCTCATGGGAGATCTCTTTTATCGACGAGGCATCGACCCAATCCTACATTGATGCCTCACTCACGACCAAGTTGAGCAAGCCCTTAATGACTGTCATAGTGGAGCTTGTGGTGTCCACCTCTCCGGAATGACTACTACCAAAAATTTTCTACGGGCAGGATATGTATGGCCCACCTTATTCCGTGACTGCATATCAACAGTCAAAATATGAGAGCAATGTCAATGGTTCGCCCACGAGGCAAGAGCACTTCCCGCTCCCTGCACCCGGTCATTGTAACTGGTCCCTTCTGTAAATGGGGGATCGACTTCATGACTTGCAACCCCACGTCATATGGCAACCACAAATACATTATTGTCATCATTGATTATTTCACCAAATGGGCAAAAGCCATGCCCACATACGAAAACACGGCAAAAACCGTTGCACGATTTCTATTCAACCACGTCATCATCCGGTTCGGTGATCCAAAAGAGTTAGTTTCCGATTACAAAAAAAAATTTGAAAATGAATTTTTCCAGGAACTATCTCACCACCTAGGATTCACACACGAATTCACTTCACCATACTATCCTCAGTCCAATGGATAGGTAGAAGTTGTAAAAAAAGTGCTCAAAACAATGTTACAACGTATACTGAATAACCATAAGAAAAACTAGCACCACATGGTGTTCTCTGCCCTATGGGCATACCACACGACAGTGAAAAAATCAATAGGATTCACACCCTTCCAGTTGGTGTACGAGGTCTAAGCTATGATTCCCATCGAATGCGAAATCCCCAACTTACATGCTGCCATCAAACTCCTCGATAATAACTAGCCTCTAGAGCAACGATTGGTACTGTTAGAAATCATCGACGAAAATTGGTGACATTCGCTCCAACATAACGAGGCCCATAAAAAATGTGTAAAAGCATCATTTGATCGCAACACCACCCCTCGCTCATTTAGCGAGGGAGAGTAAGTCCTCTTCTACGATGTCGCGAAAGAGGACCTAGGACTTAGGAAGTTCAAAATGCTATGGAAAGGTCACTGTGTCATGAAACATCGCCTCCTCAAGAGGGCATATATCCTGTCAGAGCCCGAAGGAACATGCCTAGCTAACCCCGTCAATGGGCTCTAACTCAAAAATGTTTTCGCATGAGGGGCACTAGGCCTCAACCTTAGAGATAAGATGCATGTAACAAACTAATTTTTTTCATCACAATCATCGCAAGAATTGTGCTAAAAAATGCTCTGGTGTCAAGAGATGGATCGTTCCCCCTCCATTATTTTGGATTCGCTGATGGAGCATCACGATGGTCTCAAAATATAGCAGCAGCCACCTGGGTCATCTACTATCTTGACCAATATCCATTCTTCACCAATGGAGTATGCATCGGATCAACCACAAATAATCAAGAAGAATATGACACCATCATCGGGCTCATGAGCGATGCTTTCAACCAAGGCATCTGACACCTCCATATCTACCTTGATTCCCAGCTAGTGGTTTCGCAGTTAAACCAGGAATTTGAAGTACGGGATTCTCAAATGTTTTGAAAATATTTGCGTGCAAAAATATTGAGCTATCAATTTGTTCATATTACATTCACACATATACCAAGAAATCAAAACCAGACAGTTGATCGCATAGCTAATCAAATTCTAGACTGGAATGCATCTCACATAAACCATCATCCATAGAAAAAAAAAATCATAACAAATATATCTCCATCAAGATGAACGACATCCATCAAATCCTATAAATAGACACATCATCAAGAGCCGTAAAAAATACATATCTCACATATATACCAAAAAATATGTGTGAGTCAAGATAACAAGCTATTTCTTTGACCCACAGGTAAGCCAAAAATATATATACATGTCATCAAAAATAAGGGAAACATTATCATAATGGGCCCTTTCCCTGAATACAAAGCATCTCTACGGCTGAGCCTTGCTAGGTGGGTCACTTCGACCCACAATTGCACCCGGTGCTAGAACTGGGGCAGCATCCAAAATAGAAAGTGCCACACAGTGTAGTGTCGGATGATATCCCCTCTCTCGAGCCATCAGTGCCTCAAACCAAGTATCATCGAAATCATCTACAAAACCTCGGGTCGACATACCTCGGGTCAACCTTTCCACTCGAACCCAAGCATCAGCTAAGTCGGTGGATCAAGCCTCGGACGCAGCTAGCTGCTCTGCCATCTCCACCACTCGTGCCTCTACCATCTTAGAATGAGCAACAACAGCGGCATACTCAGCGGCATCCAAGCTGCTACCCTCCCCCTTGAGGCTGTCCAACACCACTACCCTGCCCCCCACCCTGGGGCTGAGCAACTCCACCTAGAACCTTCCTAAGGGGTTGGTGTCCCACCAAGAGAGCAGTAGGACGTCCAACTTCTCCCACGTTTGCAAGAGAAACAAAGATAGTGTCAGTGTCACCACAATATACATATAAATATACACATCGTAAAATACTCAACAAATGCAGAAAAACATAAAAATTCATACCTACAAGGCCCCACACATAACCAGTGGGAAGACCCATATTCAGATCTCCATGAAAATACATTCCAGAGTATGGGAACTCTAGGAACATTTGGGGGTTCGTCTCAAACCATGCCTCTGTGGTCACATCCCAGTAGCGACCCACCTCCCTTCCTCCGCCTCGGGTATCATCAATGCCCGTTTACTGATGGAGAATAAGGAACATGACTAACCATTTGTGGTAATTGAAAGGTTTAGCAAGATGTGTGTTCTGATATTGCACCTCATTCAAGGGTCCCAACAAGGCCCAATAGGAACATGCATGACGGGTTGCAACAATACCAACCTCTCAAACATGATTCTACAAAGGATGTTAGCATAGGTGAATAATTTGGAAGATCCTCGCTAGACCTTCCCTAAATGTGACACCATGCCATCATAAACATGGTGCGCCCAATCATAAAAATGGTCAGCCTAGAGCCAGTGCAGAACACTAATCTGGGGTCCAGACACCCTATGTGGCGACGACGACCCAATCAACCATATGATCATAGCTAAGGAACATCGCTCAGCTAGATTGGTCACTGATGAAATGAGGGTGCATCCCTGCGAAAGTGGCGGCCCGCCACTGTGATGCTCCGACCAATGCTGGAGAGCCACCCTCCCAGGCGGGAGTGGATGTGGAAGTGACTCACCCTAAGGCAGTAAGCCAGTCACAAAATATATATCCATCTCTGGATGGATAGGGATGTCCTTCCCGTGCAATACCATCACCTTGTGCCTCTTGTTCAAGTTATGGACCAAGAAGTGCAGCAGGCAACACTGCAATCTCAGGAGGTCATTCTTTAGAAAATTGAAAAGACCCCACTGTGAAAAAAACCTTCATGCATTAGCATCCTGAGCCACAGCCATGCAAATATCAGGCCAGTTGTGCTCTCTCCACAACATCCTATCACCAAACACAATCACATCAATGACATCAAATCAAAAAATAAAAATAAATAAGTTTCAACAAAAAATTGGCTTGGCTTCTCATCGTGCCTGTTTCCCATACAAGTGCATTGATTGCGTATCCGTCTCAAGCAATCACAGTAAAATTCTGAGATAGGCATGAAATCTCCGTGGAAAACCTCATTTTCCCGCGGAATCTCCGTGCCTGTACCGTGATCACCCACGCGACCAAGGTAAAAAATAATTAAGGGTCTGCACAACCTAATTTTTATGGACCCCCACCTAGATAATATTGCAAATTTAAGTTGCAAGACATTCAGGGGCCTACCTGGCACTAACGACGCGAATCCAAGGTGCACAGGCTAACCGCAATGATAAGAAAGGCTCAGCAACAAGGGATTAACTCTGACCTCACAACTCTCAAAGAACACAAATGAACTGAAATGAGCCATAATGGCCCATATATCGCCTTTTTCAATTTATTTGATAGACCATAATGGGAGCTCAAAATGCCCAATTGAAAACTGAAAGCGACAAAGTGATCAACACCTCATAACTTCTAAAGGATGCTTCATACATTCACACCTCAGAAAAAATTCATTTTTTCAGCTACAACAGGTATGCCCTCTCTTATCATTTTTTCATTCAACACATTTTGTTAATATATTTGAATGGAAAATATTTTTTCACTTGGGGTATTGGTTTCAAGTGTTACAAAGCACACCAAACCACTTGTTGCCCCAGCCACTGAAGGTTCCAGAGCAGGTATCATTCTGCCCCCAGCATGATAGGCTCCCCAAAGAAGCTTTGCATTTCCTAACATCATTTCTCCACAAGAATCAACCATAGGGTCCAGTCACCCAACCATGTTTATCATCACCCCACCTTGCACATGATAAACATTCTCATCGGTCAGTAGAGCCTCACCCTCCATGGCATCCATCACTCAAGTAGACCATGCATCAAATAATCTGACGCCATGGCAGTAACATCCAAGTTCGGGAAGCATTTCATGTTCATCCATCCATCATGCATCAAGTCAATTTTTATCATGTCACGATAAAACCCCTTTCCCAGACTACCATTTTCATAAGCAGATCGAACACGCACCACCGTGTCCCACATTTGGCCTACCATACATCCATTAGCACAGCCCATATGTGATACTTTTCATCCGCTTCACCACCCCCACACCGAGATTAATCAATGGGGCCCCCACCCTCAACAAAAACACCTTCCTCACATCATCAGTGAGTGATCATTTTCATTTTTTTGGGGCACCCGTCTCTATGTTTGTACATCCAAAACCATTTTATATTCTTTTGGCAAGTGTACAAATATTTTTTAGGAGAACCACCCCACCCATCCATCCACTTTTCTCCCCTGGTAGCAGTCCCTAATCAACCTTCATCATAGCTTCACATCCTTCACCCAAAGCCACCACGACATTCATAAGAAACATATACCCACTGTGGATGTCCTACCAACCCCAGGGATATTCCTCACCATAAATTGTTATGACTTCCGCCACTTGCATTTACAAGCTCCGACCTTGGGCCATTGAATTCCCATCATCAGTTTTCAGCCATTTCTCACCATCATGCCTATGTTAACCTATCATACCCCACCTGCTATATCAAAGACCCTGGTCCTTTCATCAGTATTTCTCTCGGTCGGTTGAGGCTTCCTTATTTTCGACTTCAACAACCATTTTCCAAGAAGGAAGAAATACCTTGGATGGCTCCTCACCTCAATAGGGGAATTCTCGGATGGAACTATGGGAGTCATCATTGCCCATTGATGTCATCAATCCTCCTGAAATTCGACTAAAACACAAGCTTTCATGTCAATATGGTATCGTATTTCACAACCATTGCACTTTATCAGAATTAGTTGAAGATGTATGCCATCATAAACATCTCTTTCAGCAATGCTTACACCAGAAGGTCCTAGTCATACACCCATGCATACATTGAGAATTTATTCTAAAAATATGCCATGCCAAGATTATGCATGTGGGAATTTCATTTAACCTATTGTCAAAGCAAAAATTCCCCTAAGGGCATTAGAAATCGTTGTCATCAACCAAAATAGTAGGTCTACCACACAAGTGACATAGAGAGAACCTCTATCTATTAGATAGGCTTTAACTAGCCAAAGCATCATGAGCATGGGACATGCTCGCCTCATAGAAATATTGTATTTATGTTATCTCTTACAGGTTTCCAACAGAACATAGTCCCTCTTTTACTCACGCCAAGGGGTCTCCAAACTAGGCTTCATGCAGGTTACTCTCTCTCTCTCTCTCAATACAAGTTATAAAGAATAGAAACTATAATGTATTTTGGCTATACAGTTCTTCCTAGACCTCATACATTAGGGGGGAACTTTTATCACTAGAAAATAGGACAGGAAAAATACATCATTAAATGTCAAGCAGAAGGATTTACTGGGAAGAAATACATTACAAAATCTTGAAAATTTAACTTTTTCTAAGGTCAAAAAGGAAAATTTATCAAGTAGCGCATAGAAATAATTGGCACTAAGCGCTCCAGCCGCCCTTTTCTTCGATAGCAGCGGAGATCTCCGCGACTATCCCTAAAATAGTTGTGTGATCTTGGGTATGATGGAAGGTCACCATCCGAGACCACTTGGCACACTTAAGGAAGAATATTCTCCACTCAAGGCCACCAAGTACATCCACCTTGGAGCCACCTTGAGGCCTCAAGTGTAGCACACAATGGAATCAACCTTCACTCTTGGATCACCATCCACAATTGTACCAAGAGAGGGAGGGAATTTTGAATTTATCCTATAAAATACCACCATGGGAAAAACAATTGAGAACACATTGTTATGTTGGCCAAATTTCCCAAAAGAAAACCAGCATTGTGTTGTCCAAGCAACAAGGAGTGGAGGGATTCATTTGTTGGCCATCCAATGTCTCAATCCAAGAGGAGAAGTGCATCAGTTGTCCATTATCCTACCACTTATTCGAGGAGAGAGAGAGAGGCTTGCAAGCAGATTAAGGGAAGATCCCTCCTTGCTTTGAATATTAGAGCTCCATATCTCTAAGGATTCATTGCAAGTGTTTTAGTGTCCTACCTCTTTTTACCACCAACAACTAATAAAAGGGGATAAGTTCTCTGTTGGTATTATTAGTTTGTTTAAACTTGATATTTATCTTGTATTGTATTTGTATTTTTTGTTTCTTGTTTCCTCCTCTATTGTAGCATGTTATGTTTTATAACTATTTTTCTACATGTTATGATGCTTCACTAACCATCTGACAACTCATTTTTCCCTGTTACATTGCTTGTAGAAAAGCAATCTCCCCTACCAATGATGGTGCATTTTGTACACCCACGTGCCAAATGCACCACGACAGTTGCAATGGAAATTCGTCTCGATGTGAGGGTTTTCCAACCCTTTGACAGACATCACACTTCCTAATGTATTTCTTAGCATCCTTGTAAATAGTAGGCCACCATATACCTACTTTTAAGATTTCCTTGTGGTGATTTTTCCTCCAACATGACCTATTGTGATTCTTGAATTGCATTCCCATAGTACGTCCTTCCTTTCATGATCTAATACACATATTCATAGTATTTGATCCAGTCCCATCTTGTATAATTTCCCAGCAATTAGTTGGTAGTTAGCTACTTGGAACACCATATGCCTCTTTTTCATTGTGGTGTACTCTTTTGGGAACTTTCTAGTAGCTAAGAAAGTTGTTATATCCTCTAGATAGTTCGGTATTACCTCTAGTCTAAATAGATCTGTGTCTGATAGCTAGTCGTCTACAAAAGCTCCACTTCCTCTTGATTCTAGCCTCTACACATGGTCAGGTCCCACATTTAGCCAACCTGGTTTGATAATCACTTCAAAGGTAAACTCCTGAAACAATAATAGCCATTTGAAAATTCTTCCTTCCAACACCGGATGTTTCACCAAATATTTCAAGGCAGAATGATCTATGAAGAACTTGAATAGTCTCCCTAGAAGGTAGTGGTGAAACTTCTGAAGTGAATATACCATCAAAGCACCTCTCTCGCTGTTGAAGTATAGTTCTTATCTACTTTTGATAACTTTATGCTTGTAAAGTATATTGGATGATCACAGGTTTCTTCTCCAGGAAGTGCTAAAATTACTCCCAAACCGATTCCAAATGCATCAACGTGGGCATGGAATTGATTTTTCTAATCAATATAAACTAATATCGGTGCACTAGCCAAATTTTCTTCTAGTATGTTTAGCACAACATTACATTCCGCAGACCATGTGAATTTCTCTGTTTTCTTGAGTAATTTCTCCATTGGAGTAGTGAACAAAGCATAGTTGCAGATAATTATTCTATAATATCCTGTGTCCCAATGTAGGTCTTAGTTTTTAACATTTTCTAGTGGGTCCATGTTTACAATCGCCACAATCTTGGCAGGGTCCACACATACTCCTTCCTTACATACAATATGGCCCAGTAGTGTCCCAAAGGGAACAACAAATATGCACTTTTTTACATTCAATGAGATTTGTAATTTCCTACAACGGTTGAACATTACTCAGAGCAATTTGGAGTGTGTCTTTAACAGACTATAGACAATCCAATCATCCATATAAACTTCAACAATCTGATGTATGTAATCCCTAAATGCAGCAAACACGATACTTGACAATATTTTTGGTGCATTCTTGAGCCCAAAGGGCATAACATGGTATGCATATGAGCCCCATTATGTGGTAAAATTAGTCTTCTTCTTATCTTCTTCTCTAATTCAGACATGATGGTAGCCTGAGAACCCATATATAAATTAATAATCCTCATTTCCTACCACATTATCTAGAACTTCATAAATGAACGACGTGAGGAAAGGATCATGAACACAAACTTTATTTAAGCTGTGGTAGTCCACATAAACCCTGATCTCTATTGCATTCTTCTTCATGTTCGGTATCACAATCAAACTAACCCATTCGACTTCATCAACAAGGAATATTAGCCCTGCATCCATCACATTAGCTATCTCTTTCTTCACTTTCTCCTTCACCCTTGGATTTAGTCTATAAGGTCGTTGCTTTACTAGCTTTGCATCTGGCTTGAGCATGATATTCATCTCTCCCAAATCCTCTTCAATTACTTTAAATTCTTTAAAAAACGAGGGAAATAGGTCCTCGTATTCTTTTAGAATATCAAATATTTCATTAGTGGTTTTATCGTCCTAAAAATCTCCAATTAATGCTAGATTTATCTTTTCTTCACTCCCTATATTGAGTTTCCTCACCTTCAGTGGAATTAGATGAGGTCCTGTAGTTGCGGGTTCGTCTCTAACCCCTTGTTCTCCTTCCATTTCATTATAAGATAGATGCTTCAAGTATTCTAGATCATATTCATCTCACTATTTATCTACTTTCTCGTAGGCTACCTCTTCATTTCATGTTGACTCATATAAGTGTTGTAGCGTAGCCTGGTCTATTTTTCCCTATATCAATTTCCCGATTGTAAATAGAATTCTCTTAACATCTTGTAGATTATTTGTAATTCTTTTATCAGTATTTTAAAAGGAAAAAATACTAACAAGTTGAATTTCTAAAAAATGCCAATCTCCATTCTGTATCCGCACCTCCTCTTTGACATACCATGCTTTGGGGAAGGTTCCCAATGTATGCACAAAGTCATGTACCCATAATTCCTTTGGGAGAATTTCTCTAGTCCATCGATCTTCACAATTTCTCAAGTTTTGTTGAGGATTTGAGCTACCTCTGTACTTTAGAAATGGCTGCAAGCCTCTGGAAGTTTGAAATCTAACTCTCAATGTTGTTGAGATTTCATTGCATTCCCTGAGATTATTTTGATGGACTCCCCACCACCTAGATGATGTTGCTTGTAAGGAAACATTCATTAATGGCACATTATTCTCCTTGGGAACAACTACATCAATCTCATTAATGAAGTTATCGACTGAATCCATACCATTGAAAATGGGATATTCTCTTACCTATGTGTTGATCCAGTTGATTCCCTTAATTGTTGCATATCATTGGGTGTTGACCTAATATCCTCCTTACTTCCAATCATCCCACGCGACTTCTAATCCAACCTCTGAGCTCTGAATACTCTGCCAGTTGATTGACCCTTCTATTGTTGGGTTGATGTAATCTTCCCTTTTCCCTATTGTCTGATAGTCCTTGCTCTTCCCTATCATAATTTGGTTATGTGAATCTTGGCCCTTGATAAGGATCTAGGGGCTGGATTACTCTAACCCCTTCTACTTCAAAATTCATCCATTGTTTTTCAAATCAATCATCGCATAATTGTGAAAGGCCCAATCTATCCCAAGAATTGATGGATAGGGATCCTCGTCTCCCATTGTATCTATCACTTCGAAATATACATATGTATTGACCCCTGGAATTTTAACCTCTACATCATCTTGTATCCCAACTGGAAGGATACAATATTAGTTTTCCATATGCAGTTTAATTGGTGAGATGCTAGCTTAGGTATGCTTAAGGCTTCCCATGTCTTTCTTGGTAAAATATTGACATCTAAGCCTACATATAACATTGCATATTTTATTTGGAATCCCACAATCTAGGAATCAATCCTAAACTCCCTTATTTTTCATCTTTTACTTCTTCGAATCCTTCTTGAATGCCTCTCTATTAATTTTATATAGATTGCTTCATCCTGATATGTCCCCTCCTTGATGGCTAACTTCAGACTCTCTCGCAACTTCCCAACCATTCGTTCATCATTAACAATTTGTAGGAATAATTTCAACCATTATTCTTGGGTCATGGTGGGTATGGATCCTTGTCTTTCAAGACTGTTGGTTTTAATCCCTGTCTCTCTTTACTTGCGTTCAAAGTGAAGAACATTTCTACTTATTTTTTTTAATATCTATTTTGTTTTTCCGGATCATATGAGCACGTCGCAAGGGTGGCCTTATAGTATTGGGTGGTTCTACTCCTCCTACATCATCCCTGGTATCCCCCCCCCCCCCTCGAGTTACTATATTTATGTTTGAGAGAGGGTAGTTTTTTGGCACTCTTGGTTCCACATTAATTAAATTCCTCCCCCCCCCCCACCCTCTGTCAATTGTGCTCCTCCCATATTTTAATCAATTCTAGGCAATATTTTGTTGCATGCGTATTGAACATGCATTGTGAACACCATGGTCTTTTGGGTAGCGAACAATATCTCACAACATGGCCTTCTTGGTCGCAATTGTAACATCGCATGGGGCCTTGCCCTCCTGTCCTGACCCCGCTTGTTCCTCCTCCTCCTCCTCCTCCTTTAGGAGTTTCATTGACCTAATATGTTGTTCGGTCCAATCAGTCAAGAAATAAATCCAAAGCCTTACATTTTTCAGTGTGATGAGTTTTTGAAGCAAAGAATTCAAAATAATTGTTGTAAGGGACATTTGATTATTTTTGCAAAATGGGAAGAGACATGGAAGATGTCCATATGATCTAAAAATATCACAGTAATCAGTTGGTTTTTGGTTTTTCTGATTTGGAACTGCATGAAATTGTGTTTGGCCTGTATATATACCCTATGTTCCTATCTGCGCAACTCTCGTAGCAGGAGAGGTTCCAGATGGCCCCACCTGTCCCAGTGAAACACCTGAACCCCGCAACCTTGGCACTATGTGACTAGATGAACTTATACCAGGAAATGAGTTCACCATACATTCGGTCTTGCAAGTCGCGTTGACTACATGTCTTTCAATTTTTCTGTCAAACTTGTGATTTGATGTTGCAGGCCCAATATAGATGGGTCCTATATTTTTCTTCAACCACAATATTCATGTGGGTACCCTGCCATAACTTTGATCATTGTTGCTTTTTCTAAATAAGTTGTAAAGTATCAATCTTTTGTTGGGTCAGAAGTGTATGAGTAAGAGGCAACAATGATTTGATAAACTAGTCTCGTTGGTGATTTGGGTCTATGGGATAGCTTAGTTTTCCAATTGCATCTTCAAATATCCACATCAACTCCCAGGTAGTCTCCCTTTCCCATTGTTTAATTTCCAATAATTCAGACAACCCCTACTAGTTCGTCTGAGGAAGTTTGAACTCTTGCACAAACTATCTTTTAACATCATCTATTGTTGGGTTTTGGTGTAACTCCAACCACTTGATGAACCATCTCAAGGCTCTCTCCCTGAGTGTGTTTTGAAATTCAATTAGTTTTGAAGCATCTGGCATTTGGCGGGCCCTCTATATGGCTTCGCACAAATTCCAGCATTGTTTTACATCATCCTTTCCTTTTCCATAGAACTCGGGGTATCAGGTGAATGATTCCACCATATCTGACTGAGATTGAGGAAGAAGTAAAAATCCTTGAGATTTGGGTTGTGATGTTCCTTATGGGATATTTTCAATATTACCAATTCCACTACTACTAGTACTAGATCTATATGTCATATGTACACTATGAACTATAATAAATTTAATTAACTTCGACAAGAACTTATCAGGGTTATGATAAAGTACTAGGGGAATGTTGGGTGAGATTCTACTTGAAAATAGGGATATTGTATCAGATTTCAGCTTGGACACATCATTCTCTGCAAATAAACTTCTTGAAGTGACATGTATGTCATCATCTAGGTCTTCCTTTGAACCTGCACCTTCTATTCTATCAGACATTTCCACTTCTGTGGATCAGGATGGGACCCTATTATCATCTTGAGTTTTGACCATTGCAACAGACCCTTATTCCTCTACTGGACCCACTTTTATTCCTTATTTCATTGGAATTCACAACACCTCTCTTGCTTGGTGTACATCCTTATATTTCCTATTGATTTCCCGCATTACACTTCCCTGTCATTTTTTTTATATTTGTGCTCTTCGTTGCACTCTCAGATCCTTAGATATCTTAAAGTAATATGTGTCCATTTCTTCAATCCCTTCATAGATCCCCATTTGGTAGCATCCCTCCCTCTAGTTCCTTCCCCCAATACTGGGTATTTAGGCTTCCATGTTGGGGTTTTGGAATACCAACAAACTTTCCTCCGCCATTAGAACCTTAATCCACATAGGAATGTCCTTTAGTAGCTTTCTCTACAACCCTGATCCGAATATGTCCTCGCCCTTAGAAAAATATTGATTATTCTCTATGGCGAACTCAATAATAGATCCTTCTAGTGTAGTATGCACACAAAATTTTACAACTCATGTCAGATCCGTATCCAGTCGATGTAGTTATAACAGATATGCTTAAGTCCAAGTAAGTCGAGATCTTCTTTTTCCACCAGTCTTCCGTTTTATCTACAGTCTCTGCAACTAGTTGTAGAGCTCTTCTGGAAATTTACACCATAATATCTCGTATTGATCACTAGTTGTTTCTGCATACAAGACCTAATCCTTCAACTTTCCTTCACCTTGTCGTCAGAGCTGAGCTTGTTGTGAGATGAACCGATCTATGTGTTCATGCCAGCAATATTGTAATTATTTGTTCAATATCCTTGATATCATATTCCAACCCCCTTTTATATTTCAAGTCCTGACAATGGAACCATTTGTTGGCTAAAAATAATTATAGGGTTATAAGCCAAGTTCAGGAACAGGGGCCAACAAATCTCTGTTGTAGTCTAGCACATTGTCGACATTTTCACCTTACCCAAGGCATGCCACAACCTTAGTTAGGCGAGGGAGTTAAGATTTAGTATCAAGATGCCTACCATGGATCAGACAATCTTAAAGCATTCTCAACGCTTAACATGTATATGTTCATCCGCAAAAGACCATGCATATTGTTAAGCAAATATTACTTGAAGGCCCATATTTAAAAAAAAATTTAACAACTAAATAACCATGCAATCATAATACAAATATTCGATCACAACGCATAAATCCCAGAATGTCCTCTTTCCATTAACTTCTTAAAATAACATTACATAAGGCTCAGTAGGCCTTCCCACAATATATTTCAATGACTGAACAACACATAATTACATAATAGAATAGCTACAAAGTGGTCTTAGTCACTATGCAACAACATTCCAATACTCTACCCCCCTGCCTCTTCTCTGCTCATCCTTCCTTATCTCTTCATGTCTACATGAACTGTTACATTATCCTGCCTCTTTCCTCACTTGTCTGTCTTTGCTGCTCGGTTGTTTGCTTCTTTTTTCCACTCGAATATATCTATGTTTCTCTCACCTATCCTCTGCAAATCCCAGTTTTCTTCGATTTCCTTCTTCGTCCTTTTTGCAACTCTCCAATGGTTGTACCGCAACCTGCTATCATTATAGCCATTTCCAAAATACCTTAATTTTCCTTAATCTTTCAAAAATGAAGGCCCCAACATGTAAATAATTCCTAATTAAAAAAGAAGGATAATTTGGTTATATGGGACACAAATTCAAAGGTCTACAAGAAGAGGAGTTTCTTATAAGTCATAGTTTGCATTTAAAAAATTACCAAACTTCCAGATTGGAGGGGGCATCCCTACTATAGAAACTAATGAATGAAATGGGATCCTAAAGAAGAGGATTAGAAGCATACCATTGGGAGGAGTGGTGTTGACATAGTCAACAAGAAAGAGGATGCTTGTGGTACAAGAAAAATAAATCTTGGGAGAAAAAGGGTGTGATCAAGAAGGCTAAGCACACAATGTATGGAAGGTAGATGAGAATTTGGTGGAGTGGAGAGGATTTCATAATCAACAACCTGAGAAAAACCTAGAGTGCTTACTCGCTGATAATTACAAAGTTGTCGCTCTATTCCTTGGGCTGATAAAACCACTAGAGACTATTATTGTTGAGAAATTCTAAGAGGTTGAGGTACCTAGAACTAGTAGGTCGATAATTGGTGTATTCTTAGGGAGGGTCAAAAAAATAGGTGGAAGAACCATTGAGAAATTGTTGTTAACTGTACTCTTATTCCTATAGGAGTAACGCAACTGAAAAACCTCCTTGTTACTTATCTCTCTCTCCAAGACTGAATTGAGACTCTCTATGTTATGCTTGAAATCCCCTAAGATGTTTTGGTTACTGTACTAAAATCCATTGAGGTGCAATCACTAGGAGATACTGAGAAAACTACCTCCTTAGACTTTGAATATGGATCAAGTTTGGTTGATTGTAAGAAAGAGTGCAGTGCAGTCTTCCTAAGGTTGGATGGAGGTTTGAAGTCCCAACGTCAGTTTCCAGACTTCCTTTATGAGATAAGTTCTTACTTAAGCTATTGTGCATGTGAATACTATGTACATTTTTAATGTACTGTTGAAATGCTTATGTTAATGTTGAGCTATTATGAATGAACATGGACATGTAATTTTGTTGTTTATATTCATATGCTCAATGTGTGTTGAGTTGTAAGAAATGAATGAACTTAGCTGTACAACTCCCTATAAGTAAACCAGAAGTTAGTTGAGCTTCCCTATAACATTGTGGTTTACATTCACCTGTACGATGTCTTTGTATTTTAATGGAAAAATGTAATGATCTGAGATTTTAGTAACATCTTAGACAAATATGGGAATTAAGTGCTCACTGCACACTTCAAAAAGTAACTCCAATGATTACACATGGAATATTAAAGTTTTCATGTCTAAGATAGGCTAGATGGGGTCTAGATGAGCTTGGATTTGAAATCCATGAGTTCATAGAAAATAGGGAAATTCCCGTAGTTGTAAATCGAAACGTGAAAATGCATGTTTATTCGCCCTGAGGTAATCTTCACAAAATTAATTCTGAGTATGAGAACTTCACAAATCAGAGCCAAACTCGAGGAAGGACTCGCCCATTTGGGGGCCAGGAGAAATATCCTAGAGGCAAATTTGGGGTCAGGAGGTCGAGACCTAACTCATTGTAATGGTATCGAATGGCTTGAGTAGCCCGAGTGTGGACCAGGTAAAGTTGTTTGGAGGTTAGGAGTCTGGTAGGGCTTAGCTGGTGTTTTTCACACCGTAGGGCTGAGTACCATATTTTTATTATAAAGGAAAACACATCTTCACTCAAGGTTTAGAAGCTCAGGTAGGACCTAGGTCATGGTGGCAGCTAATGTGGACTTAGGGGTGACGTGTCACCAAAGAGAGCTACCACGTCGCATGTGTCAGTAACCTTTTAGTGATGTAAAGTTGCATGGAAGTAGGTGACATAAGCTACCCTTGGAGGAGGTCGCATGGATAGAATGATGTAAGTGTGACATCATCTTAGTGTTGATGTTGTCTCGTCATTGAAATTATCTCAGCAATCCAAAAGGGATGGTAGCATAAAATGATTGAGATTTTGTGTCCTAAGACGGATAAAATTTTTGTAGCGTAATGTGGAAATTGCAACCAGAATGATGTCATCTCAAGTGCTTCCAAAGGAATGCACATGTAATGGGTTGAGGCTTCTACATCCTGAGAGAAAAAATCCTCACAATAATTAAATTGGCATCTTGGTCCCAAGATCTCGGGAATTTGGTAAAGGGAGGAAAGTGGTTCGTTGAGAAAAGGTAGAGACTGAAAGACGTCAGCCCTACATCATCTTGGAACATAGTTACCGATCAAACGGGAACTATTACCTCAAAACGAGAACTCTAGCCCAAAAAAACTCAAAAAACATGAAAAACAACCCAAAAACAAAAAGTGTGTCTTCAGAATGCACTATTTTTTTTTAGGGTCTAATTTCAATATTTTTTTAAATTATGCTAAAAACCAATCTTTTTTCTTGAAAAAAGAATTGAAAAAACACCCTCGAAAAAAAAGTGTTGACGATGGAATAACATCGCCAACTTTTTATGTGCAAAAAACAGTCTGAAAACGTTAAGTGTTGATGCTCAAATAACGTCATCAATTTTTTGTGTGCAAAGAACACATTGAAAATGAAAGATGTTAATGTTGCAATAACACATTTTCCTTTTCAGGGTAAATTGTCAATAGTTTTTAATAATGACAAAGGATCAAATATCATGACTCTGAAAAACCTTAAAATTTCAACGATAAATATGACATTAAAGATAAAATGTCAAGTCTTAAAATTCCAACAATTTTTAGGCATGGTATTAAAGATAATATATTATCGTGTCTTTGAAAAGCATTACAAATCCAAGGATAACAATAAAGATAAAATATCACATTTATGAAAATAAAATTCCAATGGTTTTTAGGCATGGTATTAAAGATAAAATATTGCTTGTAAAAATAAAAATAAATAAATTAAAAAAAAAAATTAACAAAAAAACATTTTTTTAAGCTATAAAAAAATTAATAATAATAATAATAAACCAAATAATTAAAAAAAATGATAAAATAAAATAATTAAAACAAAAAATTTAAAATTACTTCAAAAAAAAAAAAATTAGAAATTTAAGTTTAAAAAGAAACAAAATTAAATTTAAAAAGAAAAAATTTAAATAATAAAAATATAAATCAAAATAAAATTAAAAAATTAAAAAATAATAATTTAAATGAAAAAATGTATATAAATATATGAAAAATACATTTTTAAATAAAAAAATAATAAAAATGATTTTTTTTAAAATAAATAAATTTTAAAAATAAAAAATAAAAACCAATAAATTAAAAAAAACAAACAAACAAAATTAAATTAAAAAAAAAAACAAAATAAAAAAATTAATTAAAAAAAAACAAAATATGTGCTTTACCGCCTCCCTGGGGTCGCGGGGCTTGGCCGTCGGGTGGCAGGAGAGCCCCCAGGGTGGCAGGGGTCGACTCCTGAAATCGAACCGCCCCCCCCCCCTCCCTCCCAAGCCCCACAACCCCCAGGGCAGTAGGGGTCGATTCCTGGAATTGACCCCTCCGAGCCCCGCAGCCTCAGTGTAGTGGTAAAACACTTTAAAAAAAAAACATTTGTTTTATTAAATTTTTTATTAGTTTTTTAAATTAAATTTTTATTTATTTAATTTTTATTTTTAATCATATATATATATATATATATATATATATATATATATATATATATATATCAATCAAGCGGTCAAGCAAGGGTTCCCTAAACCATGGACTTAGAGCCTCATTATTCCTATTTTTAAAAGTGGAGATACAAATAACCCCTCTAATTATCGGACAATTATGATTAGCCCTCTCTTAACCAAGTTATATGGTATTATTTTGGAAAAAAATATGAGCATATGGCTTGAAAGTGAAGGTAAGCGGGCTAAAGGTCAAGCGGGTTTTAGAAGGAAACACTCAATAACGGACCACCTTGTTACACTTAAGATCATTGTGGAGGAATGTCGTAATGATAAATCCAATCTCTTTTGTTGCTTTGTGGACTTTAGAGAGGCTTTCGATACGGTACCTAGAAATAACCTATGGAATAGATTAGAAGAGCTAAAGGTTCCTTTCAAGTTGATAGTTGCCCCTATAAGGTTATACGAGAACATAATTGCCAATTTTAAGAGCAATGAGGGGTGGTAGAAAGATATTAAGTGTAATATCAAAGTTAACAAGGTTGCCCCCTCTCCCCTACCCTATTTGGCATTTATATCGACAAGCTAGAAGGTTATTTAGAGGAAGTAGGCTGCGCTGGCACGTTCTTAGTTGGAATAGTCATCATCCTTCTCCTCTATGCTGACGATATTGTTCTTCTGGAAAGGTGACCATCTGATCTTGATAAGAAACTAAGACTTCCTAAGGATTTTCGCTCTACCATGGGTATGACTATTAACACTGACAAAACCAAAGTTATGATTATGAAATCCAAGAAGGACACTTGCACTAATTTTTTGTATGACAATAGCAACTTGGAGGAATTTTCTTCTTACAAGTACCTAGGATTTGATATACATTACAAGCTCAATTGGAACTATAGCATTGACAAAAGGATTAATGGAGGGTGGAAAGCTTATTTTGGTCTTGAAAATAATTGTAAAGCAACAAACCTAGTGATGCGGGATAAAAAGAAGCTCCTCTTTGAAACTTTAGGCACTACTGTTATCTTGTATGGATGTGAGGTTTGGGGTTGCAACATCTCTAGAGAATCTTGGAGAAAGATTGAGCAAATCCAGAAGTGTTTTATAACGTATAACCTCAAAATTAAAAGCAATAAACCCTATCCTATTCTCCTTATAGAAGTGGGTCTTTCCCCTATTAAGAGCCTAGCTATGACTAGACTCCTATTGTACAAGCACAAAATCAATAACATGGGAGACCATAGACTTCCTAAGCTAGCTTTAAATTCCAGTCAAAACCACCTAAGGCTCAAACGAGGTTGGTATAAAGAAACCAGAGCTTGGTTAAACCATTGGGAGATCGACGAAAATATTGCATTGCAAAATATTAATAACATTAAAAATATTGTTACTTCTAAGTTTAAAGAGAAAATGTGGTGTGAGAAAGATTTAGACGCTAAAAGAAAATTAAGATATTATGAGGTCATCAACCTTACTCTAGAAGATCAAAAGTATCTCTCTGTTTTAACTAGCTCAAAGAAAAAAATTAATATAGCCAAGATAAGAACGAACTCTCATGAGCTCCATAGTGAAACAGGTCATTGGGCAGTTCCTAAAACACCATGGGTGGAAAGGATCTGCCATCTCTGTGAGAATATGAACATTGAAGATGAAAATCGCTTCCTCTTAGAGTGCCCTGCGTACACCCACATTAGATCTCAGTTGCATAATATTTTTTGCAATACCGACCTTCCTAGCATTTTAACATTTCAAAATTATAGTGAGCTCAAGACGCTTCTCTCTAAGATCTTTGAGCATACGAGTACAATTTAAAAAAAAAACTAAATAATTCCCTTCTTTAGGTCTGATAAGCCAAAGTTTGGTCTCAGTGGACGTTAACCACCACCACCACCACCATCATCATCGTCGTCATCACCACCACCACCACCACCACCATCATCATCATCGTCATCACCACCACCACCACCACCACCATCATCTACATATATTATTTTTATTTTTTAATTTTTTTTAAATTTTAATTTAAAAATTGTGTTTATTTATTTAATTAATTAAAAAAATGAATTATGTTTTTTATTTATTCCTTGAAAATGTATTTTTCATTTAAGTGTGTTTTTTTTTTAATTAAAATTTTCTTTTCAAATTTTTAATGTTTTTTGTTTTTTTGTTTTTAATTTAAATATTTATTGTTTTAAATTTTTAATTTTAATGTTACATATATATATTCTAATTTAAATTTTCAAATTTTAATTATTTTTTATTTTAGTATTTTGACTATTTTAAATTTTTATTATTATTTTAATTTATTTTAATTTTCAATTTTAATAATTTAATTTTACATTTTTTTTAATTATGTTGTTTTTTTTTAACTTAAAAACTATGGTTTTTTTTTAATTCTTATTTTTTCTTTAAATTATGAGTTTTTTTTAATTTTTATCCTTTTTTAAATAAAAATTGAATTTTTTTGTTTATTTATTTATTTATTTTTTGTTTAAATTTTTTATTTTTACAAGTTATTTTTGTTTCTTTTTACACTTTTATTAGTTTCTTTTTCATATATTTTTATATTTGATCTTTTTTGTCACATTTTTTAATTTTTAATTTTTGTTTTATTACCAAGATGAAAATCACCACTCTAAACAAAAAAGGATCGATGTTGCATCAACACTTTGCCAAATTAGTATGAAAATCACTAACATTTTTAAACAAATGTTCATACTTGATAAATAAAAAAATTTAAAGTGTAAAGTAAATCACCATTTTCCTAAATCAACATGACATTTTAAAAAAATAAAAAAATTTAAAGCTCCAAAAATATGCTAAAAAAAAACAAGTTATTCTACATCACCACTTTTAAAATTCGACATGAAAATCATGACATTTAAAATAAGAAAAAATTGAAAAAAAAAATTCATAAGGAAATTTAAAGTGCCAAAACTATGCTCCAAAAAAAATGGCAATTATGCATCACCACTTTTCAAAATCGGGTGCTTTTTTTGCTACCTCAAAAATGTGGGTACCAAGTAATTTTTCTACCAAAAATGACCCACTTGGAGCTCTTGATTCCATGGCATGACTCAATGGAGCAATCACACCCACTTACCTATATAAAGTTTGAGAATAGGTCGAGGGCGTTACGCGTGAGATCCACATATCCTTAGGGAAACTTTGGAGGAAACCAACTACTAGATGGTTTGATTAGTCTTTTGCCCTATACCCTGGTCAGACAAATGATATGCATGCTAGTGTCGCTACGAGCCTCCACCAGAGTTTCCTCTGGCTTCGCCCTACTCAAGCATAGTTCACCATCTTTCATGGATAGTCAAAGCTCAAAAAATGAAGGATGAAGTAAATGAAATTATCTTGCAAAGCCTATCATACTTGCAAAGATAAAAGAAGCATGAACTAGGAACCAACTACAAGCTTAAGCAAATTTCATGAGAGCTTGAGAGAAGGGAGTTGAATATTGGTGAAGTATAAGGAAGTAGATACAAGAAAATACATTGACAAGGAAGTGAAGACATAGTGAAGGGTGGAACTTCTCTGAATACCCCAAAGAGGAGGTGAAGAAGCATTGAACAACTACCTAGTGTAACAATAAATAAACAGTGTCAGCAAAGAAGGAGAGGGAAGGACTTCATCCTGGAAGAATTCAATAAGGCAAATCCCCCTACATTTGATGGAGAGGTGAAAAAGGTGGAGGAAGAGAAGGCATGTCTTCTAGGAATGGAGAGATTTTTTTAAATATCTCCATGACTACTTTCAAAATATGAAAGAAGGGTTAGCCACCTTTAGCCTAGGACCTAAACATGACATCTAGGGGGAAGACCTAGAGAATGTCAAGGAAATTTGAGAAGAAGAGTTGTCATGGAGATATTTAAAAAAATAATTCTAAGAGAAGTATTTGTCTAAAGGATACTATGACAACAAGGCCAATGTATTTTATGAACTAAATATGTTCCAACTCTTATCTAATGAATACACAGCTAAATTCTTGTAGTTGTTGAGGTATGTGCCCTACCTCAAGGATGGGAAGCCAAAAATTCAAAGATATCTCAGTGGTCTATCTCAAGCATTCAAAGACAAGATATAATGTGATGAGCCACACACTCTTGAGGACTCAATCAGAAAATCAAAAAATAATTATGAGCAATCAAGGCATAGGCCAAAGTACAGGACCAAGTGGAAAGCCAATGGAAAGCCCAACTATAAAGGAAAGAGTTAAAGACCGCTGATCGAAAACAAGGTGCAAGTGTGAGGTTCAACACTACCACAATTCGTGACCAGTTCTTTAAAAATAAGGAAGTAAATCGGTCCTGAGGGAAGCCCATTATATGCTAGGAATGTAGGGAAGACCATTTGCAAGAGATTGTCCCCAAGTTCTAAGAAATCACCAAGGATTGTATAATGTATAAGAAGAAAAAATAATTGGAGATGTGGCTCGAAATCTTCCTAGGATTTATGCTATTGTGGATAATCGACTAGATGACCACCAAGCATCTACCATTGAGATAGAAGGTATGATTTGTAACCAAACTATCTATTTGAATAGACCCAAGATCAAATTTTAGTTATATCAATCTAGCAATAGTCAAAAAATGTGCATTCAAAAAGAAACACACATTGATTCTTGGCTAGTTCAGCTAGCCACTAGGATCAAAAGATGGGTGGAGCACATAGTGAAGTTGTGTCTTGTGTTATTGAGCAACATACCAATAACAACTAGTCTTAAGATATTGCCTTTAGGAGCTTAAAATTATATTATTGGAATGAATTGGTTTTCCTATCATTGAACAAAGGTCGACTACTTTGAAAATTCAATTTAATGCATTAATGAGAAAAATGAAAGGATTGTGTTGCAAGGAAAGAAAAAACCTATATCAATTATAATAGTCACAACAATGCAGACTAAGAGATTTAACTTGTTTGTTGTACAAATAATTAGAAATACTGAAAATAGCGTCAGCAAGGGTTTATTGGAACATCCTATTCTTAAATAGTTCGAGGATGTGTTCCCCGAGGAAATGTTCGAACTATCACCACACATGGAAGTTGACTTATCCATAAAATTAATGCCTAGAATGGCTTCAACATCCAAACCTCCTTATAGGATGAGCACCCCTAAATTGTTGGAGTTGAAGTTGAAACTCAAGAAAATTTTAGACAAAGGATACATAAGGCTGAGTGTTCCACCATGGGAAGCATCAGTCTTGTTTGTGAAAAAGAAGGATGACACACTTAGGTTGTACATATATTACAGGAAGCTTAATAGTGACACCATAAAGGATAAATACCCCTTGCTCCAAATTGATGACTTGTTTGATCAACTATGGGGAGAAGAAATGTTTTGAAAGATTGATTTGAGGTATGGTTATCACTAGGTGCACATTAAAGATGAATACATTTATAGGAAAAAATTCAAGATGAGGTATGGGAATTATGAGTATGTAGTCATGCCCTTTGGGATTACTAATGCACCTACCACTTTTATGGTCTTCACGAATAATGTGTTGAGTCCTTCTTTGGAAAATTTTATATTAGTATTTGTTGAAGATATATTGGTTTATTCAAAATCCAAGGAAGACCACGAAGAAAAACTAGTTGCAATGTCACATTTGTTAAGAGAGCACAAGATATATCCGAAGCTTAGAAAATGTGAGTTATTTCAGTCGCAAATCCAATATTTGGGACACATTGTCTCAAAGGAAGGAGTGGTTGTTGACCCGAAAAAAATATTAAAGTTTCCATGGATTGGCCTACACCAAGAAATTTAGCTAATATTAGATCATTTATGGGATTGGCAGGTTATTACAGGAGGTTCATCAAGAACTTCTCCAAGATAGGGTATCCAATCACAACATTGCGAAAGAGGGGGAAGAAATTTGAATGGAAAATTGAATGTTCTACAAAATTTGAATAGTTGAAGTATTTTCTCACTCATGTGTCAATGTTAAGAATAACAGACCCAAATAAGGATTTTTTGGTTTGTACCTTTCCAACGACATAAGACTATGCCATTCAGAGTCTGTAACCAAATCAATAACATCAAAACTTCAAGTAAATCAAGAAATCACCACAAATAGGATAAGGGGAATTCAAATCACAAGAACTCCCTATCGACACTCGACCATAAAAGTGACATATCAACTAGTCTACAAATCCATATAACTCAAACCATAGACAAGTGACTTGTGCTCCAAGGAATATCAATGTCACCAAAATTCATTTTTATGATAAATAAATATCTCAAATATCTAGTAATTACAAAAATCTGTGAAAGATTGATTTAGATTGGTTAAATCCCCTCTCAGTTTGACAAATTTGTTTATCACTCAAAGGATATTATCATATTGTATTAAAAAAGATGAAAAATTGAAGAATTCTGGAAGATGTGAATAGATTAAAAGACAAGAAAAACAAATGACACACTTTGTTAGCAATAATCTTTGAGGACAAATCTTTTCTGAAGAGGAAGGCTATATACATATATATATATATATATATATATATATATATATATATAATGATTAATTAGTGATTAGTATAGAAGAGACATGTCTCTAAGGACATGACCATTCATGAAGGGGCACCTTCCTAGGTATGTAAACAAACCCTCATTTGTAACAATTCCATCGTATCACACCTTTTGTACATTTCTATATAAATATACTAATTGTCCTAAAATGGATATTTACATATTTCATATCTTCTAAGGATTTTGCTGCGTATATGAACCTTTCTCATAACACTAAGATTAGATCATTTATGGGATTGGCAGGTTATTACAGGTGGTTCATCAAGAATATCTCCAAGATAGGCTATCCAATCACAACATTGCAAAAGAAGGGGGATAAATTTGAATGGACAGATGAATACACTACGAGCTTTGAGCAATTGAAGTATTTTCTCACTCACGCATCAGTGTTGAGAATAACAGATATAGACAAGGATTTCGTGCTTTGTACTGATACCTGCAAAGGACTTGGTAGAGTCTTGATGGAGGAAGTCTAAGTAGTTTTTTATGAATCTAGAAAACTATGTAACTCGTGATCTAAAAGACGAAAGGACGATGAAAATGTTGAAATTTCCATGCATGAAAGGACGATGAAAATGTGCCATATAATTGTCTATGCATGAAAGTATGATGAAAATGTGCCATATATCATCCATGAGTTCCTATAGGGATGATCTCAAGGAAAGTATTTAAGTGGCTAGTCAATAAGATGACAAATACTGAAAGCTAAAAGAAAAGTCACAACAAGAACTAGGAGGGGTGAAGGACAATGATTTCACTCTCTTCGAAGATGGGATAATAATATTTAAAAGTAGGGTTTATGTGCCAAATGAGAGCGAATTGAAAAATATCATACCAAATGAGTTTCATAAGAAGCCATATTTTGGTCACCCAGGGTACCAAAAGATGTTAACAACCATGAAGAAATTATGTTATTGGTCAGGAATGAAGGAGGAAACTGATTTTATTTCTAAATGCATAGAATGCGAACAAATAAATGATATGGATTGAGTCATTATATTGTTTTTCATCCATACAGATGCTTTAAGAGTGGGAAATGTATAGGAATTAGGTCATGAGACCATTTTACCGGCCAGACCCAATTTGGAAAATTAGGGTCTAAAACCTTCCGAGAGAATTTTGAGGCATCAAATGACATTTTTTAGGGGTAAAACTTTGTCACTTTAGCACTGCGATTTTTTCATATTCTACACATAAAGGCCTTTCCTATGGCATAAGAACCATGTCAATGAGAGTCTGTAACCAACTCAATAACATCAAAACCTCAAGTAAACTAAGAAATTGCCACAAATATGACAAGGGGAAGTCATATCACAATAACTCGTTATTGACACTCTAACCATAAAGGTTGAGATATCAAATAGTCTAAAAATCCATATCACTCAGACCAAATACAAGTGACCTATGCTCCAAGGAATATCAGTGTCACCAAAATTCAATCATATGATAAAAATTTATCTAAAATATATGGTAATCAAAAAATTTCATGGGATATTGGGAAGAAGGGTTAGATCTCCTCTCAGTTTGAAAATTTTGTTTATCACTTAGAGGATCTTATCATCTTGTATTAACAGAGATGAAAAATCAAATAATTTTGGAAGATGCGAATATATTAAAAGACAAGAATTTAATATCACAAAATAGGGATTTTCTACAACAATGAGAATATCTTAAGATATTATAAAGTTGGAGATGCAGCCATATAGCTCATAATAGGTATTAAATCATATTTCCTTCAATAATATGTTCAGCAGCAAGCATTATGATTCATTTCTTTAACCCAAAGTTGGGAAAAGCAGCTATTTCATCCCTAAAACGTTAATTTCAGATATTTGCATAAAAATAAGGGCAAAAGATGGTGGTATCCCTTAGCTTAGGTAATGAGGGAATTACATACCAAATTTGAGCTGAAACAAATGAATCTAGATATGTTACACAGATCTCCCACTCCTAATATGGATTAAAAATGCCCAATCCCCATGACTTGACTCAACAGAAATTAAATGAAGCTTATGCCGCGTGATTTTCTGAAGGTTTTGAATAAAAAATAGCTTGAATATCATATCTGGAGTTTATTACATGAAAGCATGAAGAAAAATGGAGATCTAGCTCCTTTATACATCAAGGGGGATAACCCGGCAAGGGTTTCATGAGATACACTGTATAAAAGTGCAGATCTAGATCTGAAAAATGGATTATACTGCAGCAGTAGCTTATAAATTAGATCTAGAGCAAGATAATACATAAAAAATTAGATCTACAACAGATCCATATGTAAAAATGTCTTTATTATACATACCCCTTGGGGTTTTCAGCATTACATGAAAGAACAAGAGTAGATCTGAGTTTTACTGCAACAGATCTGCAGAATGATTCAGAAAATATGAAGTGAACATAACATTAAATATATAATATCTGAAATAGACATGGATTAGATGGCTAATCCATGGATCACCACGGTGAAGGAAGAATCCATACACCAGAGATCTCTCCTCCAAACTATTGCCAAAACACCCTGCAATTATACAACTGAAAATAATGCAGTTTCAGGGATAAAACTGCGTTGTAGTATTTGAGGAATAGTTTTCCTGATGCCAAGATCAAAATATGATGCCCAATAGCTAATACACTCTTCCGGGAGGATAAAAGACTCACTCACTGAGAAGAGGCACTAGTATAATCTAGATCTAAGTAGATCTAGTCTCCACTTTCTGCAGCTCATTGAAACAAGTAAACCCCAACAAGATTTACACGTTCTAAGGGAGATGGAGCTTGGCCAAATGCTTGATAGTGGAAGAGTAGTACAATTCCCTCCAAGAGCTACTCAATGGAAGGAGAGAGAATCCCTAAACAGGAAATCCTCACAATTCTCTGTTAAACAGCCAAGAGAATGAGATATGTCTAAACAGAAAATATACTCTGAAGATATAATATCATGAACAACCTTCTCTTGAGCCTTCCCCTTCCTTTTATAAGATGAGAGCTTGAGAAACCCTAAACCACCTTCAAAAATCTAGCTCCTTTCACATGAAGATCCTCCATCTAAAACTGCGTTGATCAACAAGGAGGTTCAATGCATCTGGACAGTGTTGTGATTTGTTCAAGGTTGACTTCTTCAATCTACCTCATCCCTTTTCACACTCAAGTGCAATCAATCTAGCTCACAAATGTTTGTCTGTGCTGATCCTTGTTCACACTGAACTGGTTTTATTGATGATCTCCTCTTCTTCATGCATGCATGTTGACTTAGTCAAACTTGACTATGTCCTTATCCATTTGCCCTTGTTCACACCCATAAGTGTAAAATCCAGCTACTGTGATGATCCCCTTTCACATTATAATGGGTTTTATTCATGTTTTTATTAAGCATGGGCCTCCTTGCCCATTTATCCCACTACTAAGTGCAGAAATCAAAATTTTAATATTCCCTTTAGCTGCTTGCTAAAGTAGGAATATTACAGTCCTCCCCTCACAAATGTTGCTTGTCCTGAAGCAACTGCAAGGATAGAACTGAAAAAATTCCTCTCAATTCATGGAGTCTGAAATGTGTTTGGGAACTAACATTCCCATGTAAAACCTCCACCCCCAAGCTATCATCCATAGAAGATGAGTCACCCTCCAACATGGCAACTCATGAAAGATCTCCTCCACCTTAGGCTCCTGAAAAGAAGGTGGGCTAAATGGCTTAACATGATAGTCAATATGGCCTACCCCATGCTGTCTTCCTCTCCACTCATGGCAAGTGTAGAGTACATACTGATCTGGGCTGCAAATAAGTTGCCCTCAAGTGGCAAGAAGAAGAATATATCTCCAAAGATCCTATCTCCCAAGTCATGAATCATGCTGGCCCAAACCATCCCATCCAAAATGAATGGCACCTCATCACCATTTGGTATCCAAATCAAAAAAATGTTGATGGTTCCAAGATACCAATGGTCTATCCAAGGGATACAGCACAGTTTTCCCAACTGCTGCTTGAGAATGTCATGTGGCAAGTTGTCTTCCCACAAAGTACTAGATGTGCATGAGTTCTCATCCACTATGTGGTAGTAAACAATAAAATATATCAGATGTACATGATCATAATAACAATACAAGGTGTCATACATCCCTTCTAGAACATCATGATGAGTATGGAGAAATTTCATCCCATACTCTCTCAATAATAGTGATAGCACCAAGGACTCTTGTTGCCTCCTTGCATTATCAAAATGCAGATCATGGAGCAATAATACATTGATGGGCATGTGAGTTGTCTCATAAACAAAGTACAAACCAGCTCCCTCATGCATCATGGGGAAGTTATCCTTCCTCCCAAAACAATATACATACATGAAATACATCTCAAACATAAATACATGTGAGCACATGAGACATATCTCAGACAAAGGTAAATACATGGATAGAGGATTTGAAAAATGATGTCCAAAATCTCTTCTTAACAACCTGTTGATGGGAAAATCTATCCGGCCAACAACAGGGGATCTCCCCGGTAAAAATTCCCAACTAGACTCTAAACAGTTTGGAATAGGGATCCCGTCCGAGGTGTGGGTCCGGCTACCGCTTAACTATCCTTTCCTCGGGTCTCAGTAGGACTCTATAAACCTGCGGACACACGCTTATTCAAATGATACAAGAAACATGATTGATGACGTAAATGAACATACAACACTATGCGTAGCAAGCTGAGTTATAAAGCATGGGGCCAAAGGAAATGTTGTCAACAACATATCATTAGGGTCATGCTTGTACGCTGTTCTAACCACATAAGAAACAATTCTTTATGGTAGAATACCCTTCACTTCCTTAAATGGTTTCTGTGATAATATAAATGTCAGTAAACAAAGTTATTAACATTCATTGAGAAAGCGAAATAAACTTAGCACCATTAACACATGTTTAGAAAACTATAATGCGTAAATGATGTAATTGGAGACACAGTTTCATTAATCAAAAGATGTTAGAAACTAAAAACAGAATACTCATAGTGTTCACACATTGACCAACATCAGATCCAAAAATGGAGTTAACAAATGCTTGTATTCATACTCAAAAATGTGTAGTCCTTCTATACAATGCTCTATATCTCTTTGAGTCCCAAAAAAAAGGTCCCTGGCCAATTTCCCGAAGGAAGTATTTATATAACGAAACTTTCACCTTGGGCTTCCTTGACTTTTCACATTCCCGACCGTTGGGCTGCCTTGCGACTTAGTATATTTTGCGACCTGCAACCTCGGCCTCTGTTGCAACCTGCAACCTCACTGGATTTTACGACCTGCAACCTCGAGCACTCTGCAACCTGTGACCTCACTGGATTCTATGACCTGCGACCTTGAGCAAATCTGCGACTTGCGACCTTCTTCTGGTGATCTCTGGATTTCATAGCAAGATTCCTTATCCTGCATCCCTTGATTTGAAAAAGGGCGCTCTTGCTTGCTGGGAAAAACTCCGACTCCTCATGAAAACCAACAGCTTCCACCTCTAGTCACATAGCTTAGGTTACATGTCTTCATTGATCGAATAATAATATTAGGGGCATATTTAATTAATTGTGCAAGGGAAAATGATAACTTTAGACCCCTGTGCGGTCAAGTGTTGTGCCACTATGTCATCAGAGAGAATGGCTCGGGTAAGCTTTCCCTGTGTCCTTCTCAATCACTGTAATGCAGATTGGTATAGCTATGGACCGAGTGCGGAAATGTTTTGCGACCTGGTGACCTGGTCTCATAATCGCACCATTGTGGGGGTCTCATTTTGAATGATTTTGCATGTTCTGTGACCTGGCGACCTGGTTGCATAGTCGCACCGTCATGGGGGTCGCATTTGAATGATTCTACATGTTCTGCGACCTGGCGACCTAGTCGCATAGTCACACGGCCGTGGGGGTTGCATTTTGGATAACACTGCACATTATGCGATCTGGCGACCTGCACCATTATGCAATTTCTTGGTGTACAAGTTGCACCTTTCGCCACCATGAAGAAATCATGGCATAATCAACTCAGTCAAAAATCGATGGTGAGCAACCCCGCGACTTCCGTCAAGTCTCATTCCGTGAGTCCTGAGGAAGCAGTTATGGCTATGCTACCTAGGATAAGTTGTGACTTGTGAAGGTCCCATGACCGTCCTTCAGAGGGGTCGCATCCTTCTCTCACCTCCTCCAGTTCCTGAAAATGTGATTTGGCGACCCATAAGTCGCATGAATTATTAATGTTATCTCATCATTGATGCAACTCGATAAGAGCTTTCGGCTTTCCTTTATCCAAGAATGAATTCCTACTACTAGGCCAATTTAAATATGGAGCAGATCTGTGTATTAGTGCTTCCTATCATTTTTCACTCCGATCCATCCTGGCGTGGGCAGTTTCCTTGTCTGCGGCGAGGTCATTACTAAACCTGTGGCTTGCAAAAGTCGCTTTTCTTTTAGGAGCGTGACTTCAAAGCACAGTCATTCATTCATGCTGTGGCCTTGATTTTTTCACGCATCTTCCAGGCCTTTGGTTTCTTCTCACGCTACCCTTGGTTTTTGGGTGTACTCCAACTCAACAGGGTATGGTTGAATTTTATCTGCACGATAATAATTTAATTTAGTTGAACCCGCATAGCTTTGAGTTTGGAGAATGACCATTATCGACTTCTCATAACTTGACCCAAAAGTTGGACATTCCTCGGGTGTACCAAACGCAATGTTCGGCATTTGAAGCTTGCTCTCCTCATATAAGTGAGACATCTATGCTTTCCACGCATAATTACCATCATCAAATATGCAGCAAGAAAACCCATCATGTCCTCCTGCGAATGAAGATGTGCCAAAATATATTTTTTACCAATGGTGGAGCTATACTCAAATATGCGTTCTACTAACTTCCTTGTAGATTTAGAAATGGGATCAACAAATCGTAACACTCCGTAATTATCCAAACATCTGGGGTTCTGATAGGAGATTAAGCTTTAATCATGAAGTCGAAAGTATTGCTCATGCTACTGGCAAGCTTTCCATCATGCCTTCGGGCAGTTTTATAATAGTCTTCGCATCACTTCTAAACAAATTGATAGAGCGATTTTTCATCATATAGGTCCTTAGACTTATTAGGATCCTACTGAATGCCATGAAAGTGAAGGTCTTATTCAAGATTCCGCCACAGCTACCATATCGCAACTGATATACACTGCTGATTTAAGCCACTACTTGTTTCAATAAATACATAGCCATATGAATCAGGTAATCGCCTTTCTTTAGGAATGATGTTGCACATCCAGGAGGACGTGGCTTAATCGTGATTGACAATTCCTTTAACTAGTGTGCTCTTGTTATTTGAGTTCCAACTTCTTTCTCCCAGTATGATGGTAATATTGTTCAGTCTATCATCTGTGGGGTGAACTTGCATGCAACATTATAATATCAATTAGTTCAAGTTCCCCTTTAGAGAACAATGCCCCAAATAATTAACATCAGATTATGAGCTTGCTGAATTACCCAAACTGAGTGCGTAAACAATCCATGGTGAAAGAGCTTTTAATGTAAATACACAAAAAAAGTTTCCATTCAAATGTATGCATGGCGATCCCTTCACACATGGCACGGCTGCGGTAAGAGTATCTCATCATGATGGTGAGAAGGCTCACGAGGGGCTTGGGACAGGTTACGTGGATGTCATTGTCTACAGGCCAGGTTAAAACCCTAGTGGCTAAGTGAGTAGAGGGGGTAACCAAAATTTTAAATATACCCAAAATTTTGGGTATTGTTGTAGCGGCTACAAAAAATGGCGAACCACTGGTAGAATCCAACATCTCTGTCAACATCACAACAATAGTTTGAGTCCAGATAGTGATGTTAGGGAATATTGAACAAGTTCTTCGGGTACCCTTTTGTATTACTTTGGCCTTTACAGATATTCCAAGTCCTTGTGCCTCAGCTAGGTCTCACTAATAAGAACACATCAAAGCGGAAGCTCACAGACGCCACTAGCTTGTTGATGATGTTAAGAGCAAGGCAGTGGGTTTATTATATTCAGAATTTTTAAATTAATTTTTTGTTGTTGCTCTGCTACCAGCCAGCCTGGATAGTACCCCGGTGGAGTCACTTGAAGAAATCACAAACATTGCTCCGCTGCCAGCCAGCCTGGTCAGTACCTTGGCAAATTCGTTGCATTACCTCTTTGCGCAGGAAGCCTTTCTCAATCCTTTACCCTTATTTGTTTCATGTTCTTGTAGCACTTATTTTCATGCACTCATGGCACTTATTTTGCATGGGCGGATGAGGGATCCCGACTTATTTTACGGGCAAGAGAGGTTGTTTATTGTTTGACAGAAACTGAAAGATATCCTAATTTGGGTTTGCCCTCATGCCAAGCCTTCACGTCCCATCTACCACCCACGGGCGATGCGTGCAAGACAGATCATTAAGATGTTCTAGACTATGCTGGGAACACAGCTTAGGTTATGGGTATGGGCCATTCAAACTAATTATGGTTTCCCACAAACAACCGGCTCGTATCTCCCCGACTAATGAATTTAGACTCATAGGCATTTTGTTGAGAATGCGACTTTGATGACCTGTCCTGAGAGAAGTTGCCTCTCAAGGTAACCACCACAACTTCACGCAAACAATGGAGTTATTGTTTCAGCAATTAGGGTAAAATAAGTCAGCAAGGTGATCAGGGTTTTCAATGAGGGCTCGTGCCGTGGTATGCGATATATCAAAACTTTCAAAGCTATGTCAATAACCTGTGCAAATGATGTGAGGAAGAAAGTGTAGAGCGCGATGCAATAGACGAGGCTCATGACGCAATGCAATGCCATGTGCGAGAACAATCAACCAGTTGCAGGTGAAAAAGAAGCCGAAACACAAGCATTGATTATCTGAACATTATGCAGCAATAAGAAAACCGAACGAGAAATGAGTGCAAAATAAATGTAGAATGACGATGCCTAAGATATTAGCCATAAGCAAAACAATAGACATACTTTTAAAGTATAAAGCAAAACTTTCGCAAGTAAACCTAATGAACAACTTGAACTAACAAACCTTTATTTAACAAATCCTAGCTAGCCTAAACCTAAAACCCTAGTTTAACCAAAGGGGCGGTCGGGTCATGTGAAATCAGCTTTCCAGTGTAGCCACCGCGTTAGTTCCCATCCTGCAAGAACAACAATGTTTGGAATCAGAGCTAGCATACAAAATTGTGCACCAACAACAAGACTTACCTAAAGAGCATACGTAGCAACAAGAAGGTCAGGGCTACTTACCAAAGAACATGCCAGGATGGACTGTGCAAGTTGAATTTCACTTTCATCCTGATACAGAGAAGTATGTTTTTGAAACCTACAATCATTTATAAATGACACACACCCATCCATGCCTAATCCTAGGTCTGGCGGAAAAGGGGTAATCCATTGCCTATTTGCAGGTATATTCATCGAACAGGATGCATTGAACCAGCGGGAAATCTCATCATGGTGTTGGGGATGATAAAATTGATGGGATGGAAAAAATAAGGATCTGTCAGGTGAATTATAGATACTTTCGAATCCAAGAGCAGAAACCCTAATTTTGAAAACCATATTTCGAAGTTGTCTCTGGGTTTTGTCGAGGATATGAGGATCCGAATCAACCTTTAGTGGAGGCTGACATTCCTCACCGTCTTGAACAAAATCCAGACCTTCGAGCGGGGGGTTTATCGACTTTAATGGTTTGGCGAGATCAACAGGTGAATGGATGTGATCATCAATTGTGGTGATTTGAAAAATGTCAGTGGGATTTGTGTCAATTTGGTCAAATGTTTGCATACTAACAGATTGAAAATCCAATGTATCAGATTCTATAGATTTTCCAAGATGGGGTGAATTTATCGGAAGATTTTCGGGTGGTAGAGAGGTTTGCCAAACATCACACGTTTGTGCCTGAGTGCAACTAGTACTGGCTGGGCAACAACTGAAAATATTAGAGACAATGGCCGGTGTTTTCCTTCCAGTGAATAAATTAGGATATGTCGTTTGTTGCATACCAGCTGTTGGGGGATAGGAATATGTGCTCAGGAAAACCTCACTCAAACGAAAGACCCTCCCGGATGAGCTAATATCCGATGTGGTTGTGCTGAGAGGAGTGTGATGCGTGGGAATTGTCATTTCAGAAACCCTAATCTGAGAAACCCTGGTTGGATTCATTTGAGGGTTCTCATCAAGATCGGAAGAACTTGGGGTAACAACCAGCAGAAGCTGAATTGCTTCGATCTTCTGATGGGGCTTTGAATCTTCACAAAGCGGATTATCGAATTTTTATGGCTTCATATGGTCAAAAAATAGATACGAATGATGGTCCTCAACGGCATGAGTGAATATGTTTTCAGATAAGTAATGATCACTGGAGCCATCGATTCGATCAAGTTGGGTACCTGGCCCATTAGGCTCCCCGGGAATTAACAATTGGGATGGATCAATAAAAGAGATATCTTGAGGTTGCCAAGATAGGAAGTCACCCTTTTGGTTGTTTAAAGATTTCGGATGGAAAAGATCAGATCTAAGAGATTCATCAATTTTTCACTATGATTTATGATGGTCGCCAACACCAGTATAAGAAAATTTTGAATGACTCGAAGGAATTACTAGTGTGGCAGACTCCTGAAATGAATCAGGGAATAATGGATGAAATGATTCAGATGCAGGGATATCAACCATACAAGGACTTTCATCTTGCACATAAGTGTAATCCAGAGAGAATAATGATCCTGCAGGCCTTGTGAGGGAATCAATTTCGTCCAAGATAAGAGTCAATTTATTATCAGTATGCGAATAAGATTTAGGACTGTGTCTAGGGAAACATTCAGTGGACTCAAGATAGGTTTCATGAACCGGGAGAGATGATGGGCCACTATGGTTTTCAAGCTCTAATCCAACACGGAGCGTGAAGGATTCAGAGGGGGCACAACAGGTTTTATCTTCTTTCACACTTCTATCATTGCTCAGAACTTCCGAGGTCACAACTCCACTACACGGAAATTCAAGAGGATGAACAGGAATATCACAAATAGTAATACTATCCTTGGAGGCCTGAATGTGGTCTGTACTTGGGGAGATGGACAAGGAAACATTAGGGATGAATTTTGAACAGCTGGCAACTTACGGGTCATCATAGGAAACACTAGGATCAGGCTCGGTTGCTAATCGAAATTGTTCAAGGGAAATGAGAATCACATACCTAAACTTTTCACTTAAAAATTTCCAATCAACATCCTTTTCAGGGAACTCAAAACAATAATGAACAAATCTGATAGAGAATTCATCTAGAGGTTCCTGAGGTTCCATTCTGATGTCATTTAACTTTATTAATACATTCTGAAAATCGTATCTATGAAAAGCTTGTTGTAATTCACTGGTGAGTTGCTCGTATGAATGGATAGAAGCTTCCAGCAATGTGCAGCACCATTGCTTAACGCGACCTTTGAGAGTGAGGGAGAAAAGCACACAAGTTAACCCTTCATTGTCAATTTCGTAGCACTCACAAAAGTCACAGAAATCTAAAAGGTGTTTGGTCATGGAAACTTCGTTTTCACCATCGAATTTCAACTGGGACAAGTGATACATAAGTTAATCGGGGATTGAGCATCGAGGCCTACAGAAATCCAACAAACATCTCTGGAGAATGATTTGGGGATGAGCCATTACAGATATGAGATTGACTGCAGGCTCTAAGGGCTCAGCTTGTCATCGGCCCTCCTTCTAGCGCCAATTTTGTTGACGAGAAAATCTGTCCGGCCAACAACAGGGGATCTCCCCAGTAAAAAGTCCCAAATAGACTCTAAACCATTTGGAATAGGGATCCCGTCCAGGGTGTGGGTCCGGCTACTGCTTAATTATCCTTTCCTTGGGTCTCAATAGGACTCTATAAACCTGCGGACACACGCTTATTCGAATGATACAAGACACATGATTGATGAAGTAAATGAACATACAACACTATGCATAACAAGCTGAATTATAAAGCATGGGGCCAAAGGAAATGTTGTCATCAGCATATCATTAGGGTCATGCTTGTACGATGTTCTAACCACAGAAGAAAAAATTCTTTATGGTAGAATACCCTTCACTTCCTTAAATGGTTTTGGTGAAAATATAAATGTCAGTAAACAAAGTTATTAACATTCATTGAGAAATAGAAATAAACTTAGCACCATTAACACACGTTTAGAAAACTATAATGCGTAAATGATGTAATTGGAGACACAGTTTCATTAATAAAAATATGTTAGAAATTGAAAAAAAAATACTCATAGTTTTCACACATTGACCAACATCAGATCCAAAAATGGATTTAACAAATGCTTGTATTCATACTAAAAAATGTCTAGTCCTTCTATACAATGCTTTATATCTCTTTGAGTCCCAAAAAAAAGGTCCCTGGCCAATTTCCCGAAGGAAGTATTTATAGAACGAAACTTTCCCCTTGGGCTTCCCTGAATTTTCGCCTTCTCAACCATTGGGTTGCCCTATGACTTAGTAGATTTTGTGACCTGCGACCTCGGGCTCTGTTGCAACTTGCGACCTCACTAGATTTTGCGATCTGCGACCTCGAGCAATCTGCGACCTGCGACCTCATTGGATTCTGCGACCTGCGACCTTGAGAAAATCTGCAACTTGCGACCTTATTTTCGTGATCTCTGGATTTCATAGCAAGATTCCTTATCCTGCATCCCTTGCTTTGAAAAAGGACCCTCTTGCTTGTTGGGAAAAACTCTAGCTCCTCGTGCAAACCAACAGCTGCCACCTGTAGTCACATAGCTTAGGTTACATGTCTTCATTGATTGAATAATAATGTTAGGGGCGTATTTAATTGATTGCGCAAGTGAAAATGATGACTTTAGACCCATGTGTGGTCAAGTGTTGTGCCACTATGTCATCAGAGAGAATGGCTTGGGTAAGCTTTCCCTGTGTCCTTCTTAATCACTGTAATGCAAATTGGTATAGCTATGGACCGAGTGCGGAAATGTTCTCTGACCTGGCGACCTGGTCATATAGTCGCACCATTTTGGGGGTCGCATTTTGAATGATTATGCATGTTTTGTGACCTGGAGACCTGTTTGCATAGTCGCACCGTCATGCAGGTCTCATTTGAATGATTCTGCATGTTCTGCGACCTGGCGACCTAGTCGCATAGTCGCACGGCCATGGGGGTCTCATTTTGGATAACACTACACGTTTTGTGATCTGGCGACATGCCCCATTATGAAATTTCTTAGTGTACAAGTTGCACCTTTTGCCACCATGCAAAAAGCACGTCGTAATCAACTCAGTCAGAAATCGATGGTGAGCAACCCCGCGGCTTCGGTCAAGTCGCATTCTGCGAGTCCTGAGGAAACAGTTATGGCTATGCTACCTAAGATAAGCTGTGACTTGTGAAGGTCACATGACCATCCTTCAGAGGGGTCGCATCCTTCGCTCACCTCCTCCAGTTCCTGAAAATGAAATTTGGCGACCCATAAGTCGCATGAATTATGAATGTTATCTCATCGTTGATGCAACTCGATAAGAGCTTTCGGATTTCCTTTCTCCGGGAATGAATTCCTACTACTAGGTCGATTTAAAGATGGATCAGATCTGCATATTATTTCTTCCGATCATTCTACGCTCCGATCCGTCCTGGCGTGGGTAGTTTCCTTGTCTGTGGCGAGGTCATTACTAAACCTGTGGCTTGCAAAAGTTGCTTTTCTTTGAGGAGCATGACTTCAAAGCAGAGTCGTTCATTCATGTTGTGGCCTTGCTGTTTTCACGCATCTTCCAAGCCTTTGGTTGCTTCTCGCGCTACCCTTGGTTTTTGGGCATACTCCAACTCAACAGGGTATGGTTGAATTTTATCCGTACGAGAATAATTGAATTTAGTTCAACCCGTGTAGCTTTGAGTTTGGAGAACGACCATTATCGACTTCTCATAACTTGACCCAAAAGTTGGACATTCCTCAGATGTACCAAACACAATGTTCGGAATTTGAAGCTTTCTCTCCTCATATAAACAAACCTTGGGTTGGCAACATAATGCTCATGCTCATGCTGGGTCAAACATATCCTTTCAAATCTGGCGGAGAACCAAAGTCCATGCTGTGGGCTACTTCATGCTAAATTTTCTTGCGTCTTTCATGGTTCCAACTTAGCATTATAATAGCAAGTATAATGGAAACAACAAAAGGGGGACCACCCTCCGCACGGAACTTTAAAGAGCACAACTGAGACATCTATGCTTTCCACGCATAATTACCATCATCAAATATGCAGCAATAAAACCCATCATGTCCTCCTGCGAATGAAGATGAGCCACAATATATTTTTTACCAATGGTGGAGCTATACTCAAATATGTGTTCTGCTAACTTCCTTGCAGATTTAGCAATGGGATCAACAAATCGTAACACTCCGTAATTAGCCAAACATCTGGGGTGTTGATAGGAGACTAAGCTTTAATCATGAAGTCAAAAGTATTGCTCATGTTGCTGGCAAGCTTTCCATCATGCCTTCGGGCAGCTTTATAATAGTCTTCGCATCACTTCTAAACAAATTTATAGAGCGATTTTTTGTCATATAGGTCCTTTGACTTATTAGGATCCTGCTGAATGCCATGAAAGTGGAAATTTGAGATGACGAAGGTCGCATTCAAGATTCTGCCATAGCTACCGTATCGCAACTGATATACGCTGTTGATTTAAGTCACTACTTGTTTCAATAAATACATAGCCATATGAATCAGGTAACCACCTTTCTTTAGGAATGAAGCTGCACATCAGAGAGGACATGGCTAAATCGTGATTGAAAATTCCTTTAACTAGTGTGCTCTCGTTATTTGATTTCCAACTTCTTTCTCCCAGTATGATGGTAATATTGTTCAGTCTATCATCTGTGGGGTGAACCTGCATGCAACATTATAATATCAATTAGTTCAAGTTCCCCTTTAGATAATGATGCCCCCAAATAATTAACATCAGATTATGAGCTTGGTGAAGTACCAAAACCGAGTGCCTAAAAAATCCATGGTGAAAGAGCTTTTAATGTAAATACACAAAAAAAAATTCCATTCGAATGTATGCATAGCGATCCCTTCACACATGGCGTGACTGTGGTAAGAGTATCTCATCATGATGGTGAGAAGGCTCATGAGGGGCTTAGGACGGGTTACGAGGATGTCATTGTCTACAGGCCAGGTTAAAACCCTAGCGGCTAAGCGAGTAGAGGGGGGAACCGAAATTTTAAATATACCCAAAATTTTGGGTGCTGTTGTAGTGGGTACAACATAGCCACAAAAACCATGCCTTCTTATTATGCATCCTATCATTGAGACTCAAGGCATGAGTTAAAGAAATAGAAATTTTTGGGTAGTGACCAAACTCACCCAAAAAAAACCAGCGCAGCCATGCCTCTTGCTGGCCTGTATCATAGATCTGTAAGGGGTTTGGAACCCTCCTGCTCCATACTGCCATCCACTCATCCCAATTTGGGTGATGGATCTTATTCTACAAATGTCTGGTATCCTCCAAAGGTAGGACACCATGCTCCTCCATCCTTTAAATAACTTTGCACTTCATGAAATGTTTAAGTGCACCTCCAATGGGATCTCCTTATGAGACCTCCTCCTCATGCATGGACTTCCAAAACCAAAGAGGCCTTGGATTTTCTGTAAGTAGAAGTCTCTCTTTGAGTTGTGGCATGCTCATTGAGATAGTGTCATCTAGAGAGGAGAAAGAGTTTCTCATCTCAAGATGTCTACCCTTTGACATCTCTTCCTCCATGACTTCTTGAATGAAGTTGGCATCTGAATGTTCCCATGAGGAATGGGTCCTTATCTCTTCACTGCTGCTCTTGGACAGTGCAGTGCAACCTTGCTGCTCTAGATTAGCAATAGGTGATGATACTGGATCAAACAACAGCATATAATTTCCACAATATTCTGAAATATTTGCTGCAATAATAGAAAGTGGAAATGCAATCATACCTTTTTGGACTTTGGGAACACCTTGCATGGCTACAAGAGTTCTTTATTTTACTGTATTGGCTCCCTCAACTGTTGATGTTGAACGCTGCTCCTCCATGGTTGTGACAGCGCTGATATAAGTCTCCTCAAGAGATGGTGAGGGCTCCTCCCTCTCTACTTTTTCTTCATCAAATCTCTTGATCACTCTCTAAGTGAAATCTACAAGAGTAGATACTCTTGCATGACTTATGTGGCTGAACCACCAAGTGCTTGCTTTGCCCTTCATGTGCAGCGCTGCAATCTCTACTGCTTCTCTTTCTACCACTGGATGTAGTAGGAAGAATGCTGCAAGTCTTCTTGTCCAAGTCCTTGTGGAAGATGATCCATAAAAATTATACAATAGAAACCTATTGCCCTTCATCCTTCTTGTGCTGCAAGGTCTCCTTTCTTCCTCCAGTTGAATGAATTGTGGGAAGGCTAGAGTCTCCTTGAAGGCTCTAGGTTGAGTCTTGTACTCAACAAGGTATTCACTTAGAATTTTATATTCCAAGTGTCTTCCATGCCCTTTGTCTTCTTCTTCATGAGAACAGGACGTGCATGGTTCTTCCTCTTCTTGAAACCCTCTAGGAGTTTCTTGGCATCTCTTCTCCTTCATCGGCTTAACCTCATGGGAGAGGTTCTTCCTAGATATGAAAAGTGATGAGAGTAAAATCATATTCTCCATCATTCTGATCTTGCTCCCTCTGATGGCTGGAACTCACAGGCTGAGCCAAGACTATGCTTTGATACCATTGTAATATCCCAAAATAGGGATTTTCTAAAACAATGAGAATATATTAAGATATTATACAGTTGGAGATGCAGCCATATATCTCATAACAGGTATTAAATCAGATTTCCTTCAATAATGTGTTCAGCAGCAAGCATTATGATTCATTTCTTCAACCCAAAGTGGGGAAAAACAGCTATTTCAGCCCTAAAAATGTTAATTTCATATATTTGCGTAAAAATAAGGGAAAAGGATGGTGGTACCTCTTAGCTTAGGTCATGAGGGACTGAAATACCATATTTGAGCTGAAACAAATGACTATAGCTATGTTAACCAGATCTCCCACTCCCAATATGGCTTAAAAATGCCCAATCCCCATGACTTGACTCAACAGAAATTAACTGAAGCTTATGCAACGTTATTTTCTAAAGGGTTTGAATAAAAAATAGCTTGAATATCAGATCTGGAGTTTATTACATGAAAGCATAAAGAAAAATGGAGATTCAGCTCCTTTATACATCGAAGGGGATAACCCGGCAAGAGTTTCATGAGATACATTGTATAAAAGTGCAGATCTGCATATCTAGATCTGAAAAATGTAGTATACTATAGCAGCAGCTTATAACGTTTATCTAGAGCAAGTTAATACATAAAAAATTAGATTTTCAACAGATCCATATGTAAAAATTTCTTTATTATACATACCCCTTGGGGTTTTCAGCATTACATGAAAGAACAGGAGTAGATGTGAGTTTTACCACAACAAATCTGTAGAATGATTCAGAAAATATGAAGTGAACATAACATTAAATAGATCAGATCTGAAATAGACATGGATTAGATGGCTAATTCATGGATCACCACGGTGAAGGAAGAATCCATACACCATAGATCTCTCCTCCAAACTATTGCCAAAACACCCTGCAATTATACAACTAAAAATAACACAGTTTCAAGGATCAAACTGTGTTGTAGGCTTTGAGGAACAATTTTCCTAATGCCAAGATCAAAATATGATGCCCAACAGCTAATACACTCTTCCAGGAGGATAAAAGACTCACTCACTAAGAAGAGGCACTAGTATAATCTAGATCTGAGTAGATCTAGTCTCCACTTGATGTAGCTCACTTAAAAAAGTAACAGGATTTATGCTGTCTAAGGGAGAGGGAGCTTGACCAAATGCCTGATAGTGGAAGGGTAGTACAATGCCCTCCAAGAGCTACTCAATGGAAGGGGAGAGAATCCCTAAACAGGAAATCCTCACAATTCTCTGCTAAACAACCAAGAGAATGAGATATGTCTAAACAGACAATATACTCTAAAGATATAATATCATGAACAACCTTCTCTTGAGCCTTCCCCTTCCTTTTATAAGATGAGATCTTGAGAAACCCTAAACCACCTTCAAAACTCTAGCTCCTTTCACATGAAGATCCTCCATCTAAAAGTGTGTTGATCAATAAGGAGGTTCAATGCATCTGGACAGATTTTTGATTTGGTCAAGGTTGACCTCTTTAATCTGCCTCATCCCTTTTCACACTCAAGTGCAATCAATCCAGCTCACAAATGTCTGTCTGTGCTGATCCTTGTTCACAATGAACTGGTTTTATTGATGATCTCCTCTTCTTCATGCATGCATGTTGACTTAGTCAAACTTGACTATGTCCTTATCCATTTTCCCTTGTTCACACCAATAAGTGTAAAATCCAGCTACTGTGATGATCCCCTTTCACATTATAATGGGTTTTATTCATGTTTTTATTAAGCATGGGCCTCTTTACCCATTTATTGCACTACTAAGTGCGGAAATCAAAATTTTAATATTCTTCTTAGCTGCTTGCTAAAGTAGGAATATTACAGTCCTCCCCTCCCAAATTTTGTTTGTCCTCGAGCAACTGCAAGGATAGAACTGAAAAATTTCCTCCCAAGGCATGGAGTCTGAAATGTATTTGGTAACTAACATTCCCATGTAAAACCTCCACCCCCAAGCTATCATCCGATGAGTCACCCTCCAACATGGCAACTTATGAAAGATCTCCTCCACCTTAGGCTCCTGCAAAGAAGGTGGGTTGAATGGATGAACATGATAGGCAAGATTGCCTACCCCATTCTGTCTTCCTCTCCACTCATGGCAAGTGTAGAGTACATATTGATCTTGGGCTACAAATAAGTTGCCCTCAAGTGGCAAGAAGAAGAATAGATCTCCAAAGATCCTATCTCCCAAGTCATGAATCATGCTGGCCAAAACCATCCCATCCAAAATGAATGGCACCTCATCACCATTTGTTATCCAAATTAGAAAAATGTTGATGGTTCCAAGATACCAATGGCCTATCCAAGGGATACAGTGCAGTTTTCCCAACTGCTGCTTGAGAATGTCATGTGGCAAGTTGTCTTCCCACAAAGTACTAGCTGTGCATGAGTGCTCACCACTATGTGGTAGTAAACAACAAAATATATCAGTTTTACATGATCATAATAACAAGACAAGGTGCCATACATCCTTTCTAGAACATCATGATGAGTATGGAGAAATTTCAGCCCACACTCTCTCAATAATAGCCATAGCAACAAGGACTCTTTCTACCTCCTTGCGTTATCAAAATGTAGATCATGGAGAAATAATACATTGATGGGCATGTGATTTGTCTCATCAACAAAGTACAAACTAGCTCCCTCATACATCATGGGGAACTTATCCTTCCTCCCAAAACAATATACATACATGAAATACATCTCAAACATAAATACATGTGAACACATGAGACATATCTTAGACAAAGGTAAATACATGGACATAAGATTTGACATATGATGTCCAAACTCTCTTCTTAACAGCCACAACAACCATGCCTTCTTCTTATGCATCTTATCATTAAGACTCAAGGCATGAGTTAAAGAAATAGAAATTTTTGGGTAGTGACCAAACTCACCTAAAAACAACCAGTGCAGCCATGCCTCTTGCTAGCCTGTATCATAGATCCGCAAGGGGTTTGGAACCCTCTTGCTCCATACTGCCATCCACTCATCCCAATGTGGGTGATGGATATTATTCTGCAAATGTCTGGTATCCTCCCAAGGTAGGACACCATGCTCCTCCATCATTTGAATAACTTTTCACTTCATGAAATGTTGAAGTGCACCTCCAATGGGATCTCCTCATGAGACCTCCTCCTCATGCATGGCCTTCCAAAACCAAAGAGGCCTTGGATTTGCTGCAAGTAGAAGTCTCTCTTTGAGCTTTGGCATGCTGATTGAGTGAGTGTCATCTAGAGAGGAGAAAGTGTTTCTCGTCTTAAGATGTCTACCCTTTGACATCTCTTCCTCCATAGCTTCCTGAATGAAGCTGGCATTTGAATGTTCCCATGAGGAATGGGTCCTTATCTCTTCATTGCTACTCTTGGACAGCACAGTGCAGCCTTGTTGCTTTAGATTAGTAGTAAGTGATGATATTGGGTCATACAACAGCATATTTCCACAATCTTTTGAAATATTTGCTACAATAATAGAAAGTGGAAATGCAATCATACCTTGCTGGACTTTGGGAACACCTTGCATGGCTGCAAGAGTTATTTATTTTACTATATTGGCTCCCTCAACTGCTGATGTTGAACGCTGCTCCTCCATGGTTGTGACAGTGATGATATAATTCTTCTCAAGAGATGGTGAGGGCTCCTCCCTCTCTACTTGTTCTTCATCAAATCTCTTGATCACTCTCTGAGTGAAATCCACAAGAGTAGATACTCTTGCATGACTTGTGTGGCTAAACCACCAAGTGCTTACTTTGCCCTTCATGTGCAGTGCTGCAATCTCTACTGCTTCTCTTTCTACCACTAGATGTAGTAGGAAGAATGCTGCAAGTCTTCTTTTCCAAGTCCTTGCGGAATATGATCCATCAAAAGTAGACAATAGAAACCTATTTCCCTTCATCCTTCTTGTGCTGCAAGGTCTCCTTTCTTCCTCCAGTTGAATGAATTGTGGGAAGGCTAGAGTCTCCTTGAAGGCTCTAGGTTGAGTCTTGTACTCAACAAGGTATTCACTTAGAATCTGATATTCCAAGTGTCTTCCATGCCCTTTGTCTTCTTCTTCATGAGAATAGGAAGTGTATGGTTCTTCCTCTTCTTGAAACCCTCTAGGAGTTTCTTGGCATCTCTTCTCCTTCATCAGCTTAACCTCATGGGAGAGGTTATTCCTGGATCTGAAAAGTGATAAGAGTAAAATAATCCTCTCCATCATTCTGATCTTGCTCCCTTTAATGGCTGGAACTCACAGGCTGAGCCAAGACTATGCTCTAATACCACTGTAATATCCCAAAATAGGGATTTTCTACAACAATGGGAATATCTTAAGATATTCAAAAGTTGGAGATGCAGCCATATAGCTCATAATAGGTATTAAATCATATTTCCTTCAATAATATGTTCATCAGCAAGAATTATGATTCATTTCTTCAACCCAAAGTGGGGAAAAGCAGTTATTTCAGCCCTAAAAACGTTAATTTCAGAGATTTACGTAAACATAAGGGCAAAGGATGGTGAGATCCCTTAGCTTAGGTCATGAGGGACTTACATACCAAATTTGAGCTGAAAAAAATGACTCTAGCTATGTTAAACAGATCTCCCACTCCCAATATGGCTTAAAAATGACCAATCCCCATGACTTGACTCAACAGAAATTAACTGAAGCTTATGCAGCATGATTTTTTGAAAGTTTTGAATAAAAAATAGCTTGACTATCAGATCTGAAGTTTATTGCATGAAAGCATGAATAAAAATGGAGATTCAGCTCCTTTATACATCAAAGGGGATAACCCGACAAGGGTTTCATGAGATACACTGTATAAAAGTGCAGATCTACAGATATAGATCTGAAAAACGCAGTATACTATAGCAGTATCTTATAACTTAGATATAGAGCAAGATAATACATAAACAATTAGATCTACAACAGATCCATATGTAAAAATTTCTTTATTATACATAACCCTTGGGGTTTTCAGCATTACATGAAAGAACAGGAGTAGATGTGAGTTTTACTGCAGCAGATCTGCAGAATGATTTAGAAAATCTGAAGTGAACATAACAATAAGTAGATCAGATCTGAAATAGACATGGATTAGATGGCTAATCCATGGATCACCACGGTGAAGGAAGAATCCATACACCAGAGATCTCTCCTCCAAACTATTGCCAAAACACCCTACAATTATACAACTGAAAATAACGCAGTTTCAGGGATCAAAATACACGGTAGGCTTTGAGGAATAGTTGGCATGATGCCAAGATCAAAATATGATGCCCAACAACTAATACACTCTTCCAAGAGGATAAAAGACTCACTCACTGAGAAGAGGCACTAGTATAATCTAGATCTGAGTAGATCTAGTCTCCACTTGTTGCAACGCATTGAAACAAGTAAACCCCAACAGGATTTATGCTGTGTAAGGAAGATGGAGCTTGGCCAAATGCCTGATAGTGGAATAGTGGTACAATTCCCTCCAAGAGCTACTCAATGGAAGGAGAGAGAATCCCTAAACAAGAAATCCTCACAATTCTCTGCTAAACAACCAAGAGAATGAGATATGTCTAAACATACAATATACTATGAAGATATAATATCATGAACAACCTTCTCTTGAGCCTTCCCCTTCCTTTTATAAGATGAGATCTTGATAAACCCTAAACCACCTTCAAAAATGTGGCTCCTTTCACACGAAGATCCTCCATCTAAAACTGCACTGATCAACAAGGAGGTTCAATGCATCTGGACAACATTGTGATTTGTTCAAGGTTGACCTCTTCAATCTGTCTCATCCCTTTTCACACTCAAGTGCAATCAATCCATCTCACAAATGTCTGTCTGTGCTGATCCTTTTTCACACTGAACTGGTTTTATTGACGATCTCCTCTTCTTCATGCATGCATGTTGACTTAGTCAAACTTGACTATGTCCTTATCCATTTTCCCTTGTTCACACCCATAAGTGTAAAATCCAGCTACTGTGATGATCCCCTTTCACATTATAATGGGTTTTATTTATGTTTTTATTAAGCATGGGCCTCCTTACCCATTTATCCCACTACTAAGTGCAGAAATCAAAATTTTAATATTCCCCTTAGCTGCTTTCTAAAGTAGGAATATTACAAAGAAAAATAGATGACACACTTTGTGAGCAATAAGCTTTAAGGAAAAAGCCTTTCTGAAGAGGAAGGATATATATATATATATATAGCAATTATAAATAATGATTAATCAATGATTAGTATAGAAGGGACATGTATCTAAGGACATGATCATTCATGAAGGGGCACATGCCTAGGTATATAAGCAAACCCTCATTTTTAACAATTCCATCATCTCATACCTTTTGTACATTTCTATTTAAAAATACTACTTTTCTTATAATTGATATTTACATATTTAAGGTCTTGTAAGTATTATGTTTCGTATATAAACTTTGTTCATAACACTAAATCATTATGGCATATGATGACCAAGGATAGCCTTTGGAGTATGGTAGTTACACAAAAATATGTTTTGACATATTCATTGTTGGATTGGATTGGATATTGAAGTAAGAATATACAAAATGTTTCAAATGAGTGGAAATTTTTCACCCTAGATTTCATGGTGATTTTAAACTACTTGGATTATAGGGTTGGTAATGGGAAACTAGTGAGGATTGGATCATATGCAATTGTTGGATGTGGCTAGGGAATCCTTTTTCTAGAAGACATCATAGCTCACTTACAGGAACTGGGGTTTTTTACCTTGGATAAAATAGAGAAGCCAAAAGCCACAACCTTCTAAACACAAGGATGGAAATGTTCCTAGGAGCTAGGCTTGGGAGAAGTTTGTGGAGGAGATTAGGGTAGCTCACATTATACTAAAGGAGAATCTTAATGAACCTAGTTGGGTTAGGGACAAAATGAGACGTGAATATTTAGTGAAATCAAGATATTTGTCTTTTACAAGGTCCTCCAAAGGGTGATGAGGAATGGCAGTGGAATTATCTTTGGAAGGTGAGAGCTCCTCCCAAGTGCATTTTATTAATGTGGTTGATCTTGAGTAACATGAAATTAATTTAGGATAGTTTACAACGGAGAATAGAATTTGGCCTAGATGATGTTATTTGTGCAAAGAAAATGAGGAAACAAACTCACATCTATCATTACATTGCTCCTTTTCTATGCAGGTTTGGAAAGAAGTGGAAGACTCCTTGGGATTCAGACTCTATGAAGGAAGGAGACTATTAATGAAAACCTTAATGAGTGGTTTGATCAAAGGGATTTGAATAAAATTCAATTAGTACCCTCCCTTGTAAATAAACACATATAATTGGCTAGGAATGCAAGTTTTCTTATCATGTACAAAATATAACTTTCAAAGTTTATACCTAGTCATTCGCTTTACTCCCCAACTTCCATCCTAGTGATAAAAATTATGAGGACTAGACATGTGGAAGCATTGGTTGTGGATGAAACAAGCCCATGGGGTTTCTTTGATGGTGCTATTGAAGATTTAGGAATTGTTTGTGGTATTGGATATGTATATTATCTCTTGGAGACACAATATTTCTCTTGCATGGCTAATATTGATCCATGATCTAATAACTATGGGGAACTTAAAGCTTTGATAGTCCTATTGAAGTGGGCATATAATAAAGGTCTTTGACATCTAAAATTTCACTGAGACTCAACTTTCATAATTAATTAGATGAATAATGTTATGCAAATAAGCAACTTTGGTCTATGTAATTCAGCCTTGGATTTAAAAGAAATTGTTCGATAGTTTCAATTAATTAATCATCCTAACACACATATTTGAAGATAAACATCAAGAAAGAACCATATTTAATACAAGTTCTTACCCTATTTCTAATTTTGAAATGAATTTGGGAGAAGTATAAGGGTGTATTTATGTCTCTTGAGAACCTTTTGAAATTTGTTTGGTTCGTGAATCAGCGAGTGACTTTTAAGGATTGGAAAGGCATTGTAATATATTATACAATACATTGAGACAAAAAGTGCATTATAATATGTTAAATTAGGAAAAACAATGAGACAAGAAGGGTTTTTAATCAATTAAAAGAATGATGTTATTTGGATGCTTCCATAGAGAAAAATTGTATTGGTAAAAGAACAATAGGTCAATAACCTTATGATTTAACTTTATTACTATAACTGGACAAAAGGCCATCAAAGCATATGTATCAATATTCAAACATGGAAAATGGTAAAATCATATATGTGTTCAAATATAAAATTTATTTTATATATTTCTTTTTCCTTACATAATTTGAGTGACATATATATCATAGATTCAAACGTAGATAGAATGAATATGAGAGTACCTGTGTTTATTAGGTTCTATTCATTTCTTACCAATTTGGACAAAAGATATTTAGCAAAACAAAACGTAAAGGAGTTGTATTACAGCTTTTATTTTTATGTGAATGACTGTTGTTGTCAGGTATGGAAAATGGCCGACGCCAATAGGTACAGTTGTTTTGTTGACCTGCCAAATTCTTGAATATCAGGTAGAGAAAACGACTGACGCCAATAGGTGAGAAGGTTGTGGTTATTTCTAATACATTTGACGTAAAAGATTCCCGAAAACAAAACGTAAACAGTTATATTGCGGCATTTAATTTTATTTGAATTACGGTTTGTTTTGTTGACCTGCAACTTTCTTGGATATCAGGTATAGAAAATGACCACGGCATTTAATTTTATTTGAATCACTGTTAGTTTTGTTGACCTGCAATTTTATTGGATATCAGGTATAGAAAATGACGGACGCCCATATGTGATAAATGTTGCTTCTCCTGCACTCATCTGAGAACTGTTGCAAACAGCCGTGTCGAAGTGTCACACTTTTGAGCGTATGTGATAAATGTTGCTTCTCTTGCTTCTCTGCACTCAGCAGGCAGGAAGCAGGAAGCAGTTGCAAACTACATAGTTTAAAAAAGCAATAGAATGGTTTAGAATTTGGCAAAGATTTTGAAAAAGCAAAATTTTTATCAGTATACGGTTGTTAAATTCTTAAGATTTTATAGTTTTTGATAGTGCTGAATCCATTTTTACTATAAAAATGCAATTCAAACACTCCAAATATCTAATTTTTTAAATTTTATTTTACCCAATTCTGAAAAAAAAAACTACAGTTATTGTCAAAGAGCCGTGTCGAACTATCACACTGAAACATTTTATTTTAAGCATAGTTTTTGCATTTGTTTTTGGACACCGCGCAATTAGATCGGCATAAAACTACAGTTGTTGTCAAAGAGCCGTGTCGAACTGTCACACAGAAACCTTTTATTTTAAGCATATTTTTTGCATTTATTTTTGGACACCGCGCAATTAGGTCGGCATAGTCTTTGTTGCGAGTTTCGGACACGAATTTTAAGTCAAAGGCGTGCAGTCAAAGAGCAGCCGAAGCCTCGGTATAGTCTCCAGAGTTGGACTGAGTCTATATTGTTAAGATTACGGGCTCTATCGCGCCGGCGTTGAACGGCGAAGTTTCTTGGGAACCAGAACCCCTGCTATAAAGTTTCCATGGCGGAATCCAATAGCAGTAACGAAACAAAGATCAAGATCACGGTCCTTATCTTGCTTCTGCTAGTAGGCAATCATTGTAAGTACTCTTTGTTGCTTCAGATCTTTCATGGATTATTTCTTACATTTCAAATTCTGTGAACAGTCGAAAGAATAATAATTTTAGTTGCTTTAATTTATTATATTTGTAATATAGTATCTTTGTAGGTATTCTTTATTCTTTATTGATTCATAGAACAACTCTACTTGTTTATGCTTTTATAGTCTTTCAGGCAACTTTCTGCTTAAGATATTGCAGACAAGAAAATAAATTTTCACATATATATAATCTTGATCGCTTCAAACTTTTCATGGATTCTTTCTTAAATTCTTTCATATTCAAATTTTGATTCACTGAACAACTCTAACTGTTTAAGTTATTAGGCTTTTTCGTCTCTCAAGCCTGCAACTTTCTCATCATTAAGAAATTGCAGACGAAAAAATAACTTGTTGACATATATATAATCTTGATCGCAGGACCTTTATTTGTATGGATCAATCGTTGATCTAAATAAATCTTTTATACTCCTAGGAAACTTGCTCCATGCTAAAAATTATCACAGACTGAGTTTCTACGTATTAAATTTGATCAATAGCCGAATGAGAATTTGAGACAACGTCAGGAGAATCGAACCTCGAGCTTGATATGTTTTCCTGTTGACCCCGAAGAACTTTCTCGAACGTTTGGAGCAGGCGTTGAATTTAGCTCTTGAAATCGACGGCCACATATCGTAGAAAAAGCCGAGCCGATTAAATTGGCCCTGTCCATTCATTTCGAGCGAACGGGTTGATTTGCGTTGCGCGATTTATATTTTGGCGAAGAAGGATGGTAATTTGGGCTTTGGGCGATGGATTATCCTCAGGACATCTCTCCTTTGCACATCGTTCGATCAACACTTGTTCTGGGGTCACTCATCTAGGTCCTTAATTAGTTCACCTGTGGACCTTCTCTCCACTTCACCTCAGGCAGCAGTGCTCAATTCCCTCCACCTCACCTTAGTCTAGTCAATTCCCAACGGTGTTTTCATTAATGAGGTTAGCTTACTTTTATTTGTGATTAGAGGGCGGGAACATTATGCCCTTCGTACCCTCTTAAGTTATCACTATTAGCCTCCAGAAAGAAATTGAGGGGTTAGATAGGTACACTTGGTCACAATTTCAAATCCAGAAAGAAATCTTTATTGTTTAGAAAGATCGTGACATGAACATTTGGCTAAAAGCTTTTAAATCTTTGTTGTTTTGAAAGATCTGTAATCTGGGCATTTCATTTTAATGCTACTACGCTTTAAAATCTTTCTCAAATCTCCATGTTGAAAGATAAATCTTTATTGTTTTGAAAGATCTGTAATCTGGCATTTCATTTTTTATGCTACTACGCTTTAAAATATTTCTCAAATCTCCATGTTGAAAGATAAATCTCTATTCTTTTGAAAGATATGAAATCTGGGCATTTCATTTTAATGCTACGCGGCTTTAAAGTCTTTCTCAAATCTCCTTGTTTGAAAGATAAATAATTTTTGTTGTGAAAGATCATTACGTGAACATTCGGCTAACCGCTTTTAAATCTTTGTTTTGAAATATCTGTAATCTGGGCATTTCATTTTAATGCTACTAGGCATTAAATTTTTTATCAAATCTCCATGTTGAAAGATAAATCTTTGTTGCTTCGAAAGATCTGTAATCTGGGCATTTCATTTAATGCTTTAGTAGTATTGTTGACCCATTCCCATTTAAGTGTGGATGTCTTAAGAATTCGATTCCTCGAGGGATTTATTCAGCAGTACAATCAATCTTTTCTTTCAAATTTTAATATAAGAGCATGGACTTGAATGTAAAAGCTGAAATCTGAGCATTGTGAAAAGTAGCATGTATTTTGTTATGCCTTCTAACAAATCAGGAAATTTTCGCAGATTGTTTTGCAAGGTTAACTTTTGTAGGGTTTTAATATGGTTTGAGGTTTGCTCTGTTAATCCTTTTGTATATGAGCAGCTTCAAGTATCAATTTTCATAACGGGATGATCTCATGGAAGCAATTCATTTTGAATGTTTGTATAACACTTGTTTTGTAATCATAGCGGGCCACATGAATATCTATGGTCTTATACCAGTGGAGTTTCTTGATCAGATCAAAGTATCCGCTATATATGAACTTGGACATGAAGCCGCTTAATTTCTTACATCTTATTCAAGAATTCATGAATCTTCTGTTTGGATTTAGATGTAGTGCAACCCTTGTTTCTACATTAAATCTTAGAGTCATACAGTTTACCGTCCCCTTTTCTTTAATGTTAAAGTGTACTCTCCTCTTCCCAGGCTTATGGATAGTTATTTATAGGATTGTCGTTCTCTGGGAATCATTATCCTGGGTTATTATTTATGTTATTTAGACTTCAATTATTTGTTTAATTTTTGTTGGTTATTCTGACTTGTTTTCTGGGCTTTTAATATTTCGGCCAGTTTAACAGGTTACAATGGCAGAGCAACAAAAATATCCTTCTGCTATTCAGAAGATGTCTGGTCAAACCTATCTTGGTTCAAGGATTACAAAAAGTTGGCAGGATCGCCAGAATGGTGCTCTTCAGCCCTTTAAGCATGATGGAACACAGTCAGCTCCTGTTCAGAATTATGGTGGCTTGCACTCTGCATTTTTGAATGGTTCTCGTGGAAGCAACTTAGCTTTTTCCCCAGGCCATTCATCTGTTTTTATTCCAGCGCCTGAAGAGAAAGGTTTTACTGGTTTTATGATTGATTTTCTCATGGGGGGGGTTTCTGCTGCAGTATCAAAAACTGTAGCTGCCCCTATTGAGCGTGTCAAACTGTTGATACAAAACCAGGATGAGATGTTGAAATCTGGACGCCTTTCTGCCCCATACAAAGGAATTACAGATTGTTTTGCTAGGATAATCAAGGAAGAAGGCGTAATTTCCTTGTGGAGAGGAAACACTGCAAATGTAATCCGTTATTTTCCCACTCAGGTAAATACAACTTTTCATTGGTTTTGTTTTGAACTTTCGTTTGGGCCAAGGTGTGAAAATTAGATTGTAACTGACTCTGCGGTTTGAACTTTGAACACAGGCTTTGAATTTCGCATTTAAGGATTACTATAAGAGTCTCTTTAATTTCAAGAAAGACAGGGATGGTTACTGGAAATGGTTCGCTGGAAACTTGGCTTCTGGTGGTGCAGCGGGTGCAACTTCTCAATTTTTTGTTTATTCTTTGGACTTCGCTCGAACTCGGCTGGCTAATGATGCCAAGGCTTCAAAGACAGGAGGAGAGAGGCAATTTAATGGGCTTATTGATGTGTACAAGAAGACGTTGAAATCTGATGGTGTTGTTGGGCTCTACCGTGGTTTTAACGTATCGTTGATGGGAATTATAGTGTATCGTGGTTTATACTTTGGACTGTATGATTCTCTGAAGCCAGTTGTTTTGGTTGGAGACCTTGAGGTAATATTCATCCCTTTTTTGTATTAATGACCCTCTCAATTTCCTATTTTTGTATTAATGACCCTCTCAATTTTCTATTTTCGTTGCTTTATTCTGGGCCTGGAGGTGGAATTGTGGTTGCTTTTTACAAAAATATCGACTGCCTACATAAAAATCTAAATCAATATTAAAGTTATAATCTCTAAAATTCCGCTTTCTTTGTAAAATGTCGCTTGTGCAGAATAACTTCCTTGCAAGTTTTCTTCTTGGTTGGGCTAGTACAACTGGTGCTAGTTTAACTTCGTATCCTCTAGATACTGTACGCAGAAGAATGATGATGACTTCTGGTGAGGCAGTTAAGTACAAAAGTTCCATGGATGCCTTCTCACAGATAGTAAAAAATGAAGGTGTCAAGTCACTCTTCAAGGGCGCAGGTGCAAATATCCTGCGTGCTGTAGCTGCGGCCGGTGCCTTAGCTGGATATGACCGGTTGCAGTTAATTCTCCTCCGCAAAAAATATGGCGCTGGCGGTAGCGGCTAATATTATGAACTTGATGATGGCGATAAATATTAAATATTGATGGCTGAATACTAATTTTGCCCAATTTTTTTCAATACGGATTTTGGATTGTACTACAATTTTAAGCACACTGTTCAACTGCATGTTAAAATTGTTAATTAATTTTAGCATGTACAGCTACTTAATTGAGTAATGGTGAAGTTTAGTTATGTAAGTGTGTGCATGCTAAGTGAGTGATAAATATTTGGTTCATTGTATTCAGATTGAGTGAGATTGAAATATTTATGTTATTTTGTGTTTGATATTCTTTGTTTTTCAACAAATTAGTATCAGAGCTCATAAGAAAAAACTTCGAAAAAAACAAACAATTTTTCTTTTAAATTTATAAAATCGTTCAACCATTAAAAAAAGCCAAGTCCACATTTTTTTTAATGCAAAACTGAAACTTATGATTCTTGAGAAATCAAAAATTTATTCCAGAGTTAATTGGTTTCGGGTGGTGTGCAATCGGGTTTTACCTTAAGAATACATCGAAGCTAGCATACACTTGTGATATTCACTTGTGATCTCCAACAAAAAGAATACATTGGAGCTAGCATTCCATGTAGGGCAAAGGTTCTTATTGCTCAATTAAGAACTAACTCACATCAACTTCGGTGTAAAACAGGCGGTGGAAGAGACCTATAGAAGCTTGGGAAGAAAGGGTATGTACTTTTTGCACTTCTGAGGCAATGGAATTAGAAAAATACTTCATTTTGGAATGTAAGACATCAAGGAAAGTTACCGCAGTAAGTTAGCATCACTTCCGTGGTATTGTCTTTTCAGTGATAAAACTCTTAAAAGATTGGGTCAGCTCATCATCAATTTGAGTAAGAAAAAGATTAAATTACAAAAAGCAAAAAAAAATTAGTGATCCTATAGACACTTTGTTAGTCTAATAGACATTAAAATATCATTCATTCATAATATCATTCATTCATTCATTAAAAGACCAACAACCATGAACCAACCAAAATACGTTGACCCGTGAGTCACTCTCATTAAAAAGTGTGTTTAATATTCATCGAAGTCACGTGGATGGCTTGTTTGTTTTTTGGGAAATCGTAAAACCAAAACGTGCATGACAGTTTTATGATTTATTAAAAGGTTTTATATAAGTTCCAATTATTATAAGTCACTATTAAAGGAGCATTCAAATTTCAAGGGCTTTATTCATAAGTAGGTTTTTAAGATTTTGTTTATATAAAGTATTTTCTTATAAAGATTTTATATAGAAAATAAAATAATAAAAGGTTTTTTATAAAGTTTTATAAAAATAAATAAAATAAAAGGGATTTTTTTAAGAAGCTTTGTGAAGCTTTTATAAAAAAGAGAAATTTAAAGTTTTATTAGAGAATTTTTTTTAAAGCAAGATGGCTACATCAAGTTTTCAGTTACAACTTCTTTCTTTCACTGGGAAAGATTATGATGTGTGGGCTATTAAAATGGAGACCATGTTAAAAGCGCATGATGTTTGGGATCATGTCAAGTTTGGATTTGCAGAACCTCAGAATGACGTAGAAGAATGAGCCCTCAATATTGCAAATATGGAACAATGGAAGAAAGACGAGAGGAAAAATGCACAAGTGTTTCTTCTTATCGAACAGGGAGTCGACCGAGCAGTGTTCCAGAAGATAATGATCACGTCTTCAACAAATGAAGCATGAGAAACTTTGGTGACCAACTATCAGGGTATGGCCAGAGTCAATATTGTTAAATTGTATAATACTAGGAGAGATTTTGAAAGTCTGCAGATGAAGGAGACATAGGACATCGATTCTTCCATGAATTGGGTCATGTCTGTAGTAAATTAGTTAAAAATCTATGGTGAAGATATTAAAGATCGAACAGTGATTGAGAAGGTTCTTAGATCTTTGTCTACCAAGTTTGATGTTATGGTAGCAGCCATAAAAGAAGTGAAGGATTTGGAAAAACTGACAGTTGATGAGTTGATGGGATCACTTCTATCACATGAGGCAAAGATAGATAGAAATAAGGATTCCATTTTAGAAACTGCCTTCAAAAGTCAAGTTTATATTTCAAGAGGTTGAGGCAGAGATCGATCGAGAGGCAGAGGACGAGGTGGTAGCTATGGTGGTCAGAGAGATTGCCGAGAAGAGCATGAACATCAAAGTGGAAGCAGCAACAGTAGAATATTTCACAATAATCAAAGGTTTGAAAAATCAAAGGTGAAATGTTATTATTGCAATACATTTGGTCACTATGTTCGTTATTGTAGGAAGAAGATAGTTGAACAAGGAAATCAAAAAGCTAATATTAGTACAAAGAATACTAACTCAATGTTCCTAGCATGCAACACCATGCATGAACTGTCTGATAAAGTGTGACTATTAGACAGTGGTTGCAGTAACCACATGATAGGCAACAAGAATTTGGTTGTAAATTTGGATCAATCGATGAAGACAGAGTTAAAGTTGGGGACTGACAAGACTGTGGATGTAGATGGCAAAGGAGTGGTCAACATTATGACCAAACAGGGGGAGCCAAAGATAATATGAGAGGTATATTATGTCCCTGGACTCAAACACAATTTGATAAGTGTTGGTCAATTGACACAGAAAAGATACAGAGTTATCTTTCAGGGGAAATAATGTGTTATTTATGACAAACTCTCAAGCAAGCAGCTCATAGCAAAGGTGCAGGTGACGGGGAACAAACCCTTTCCTCTAATTATGAACTACAATGATCAGGTTAGTTCTTTTACACCTGCATGTTCTAATGATTACTGGCTATGGAACTTTCGGTTTGGACACTTGCATTTTTTCGGTTTAAGATTGTTGCAACAGAAACAGATGGTCAGAGGATTACCTCCCATCAAAGAAGCTGCTAGCACTTGTGAGTGTTGCTTCTTGGAAAAGCAACACTATGAAAATTTTCCAAAAGGAGTTTAATACAGGGCAAAGAAACCACTTTATTTGGTGCATATCGACTTGTGTGGGCCTATGAGGACCATTGTTGATCGATTGGTGGAATTTTCTACTTCCTTGCTTTTATATATGATTATAACATAAAGACTTAGGTTTACTTCTTGAAGCGGGAGTATAAAACTTTTGCAAAGTTCAAAGAGTTCAAGGAAACTAGCAGAGAACCAAATTGATAGATAGAATCAAGTGCGAAGATCAGTTAAGTGGTGGGACATATGATTCAAAAGCATTCCATAGTACGCAAATAACATGGAGATTGGAGAGAGTTTACAACCGGTCCCTTTACATTAGCATAATGGTGTAACGAGAGAGAAAAACTAGAACAATCATGAACATGACAAGGAGCATGTTGAAAGCAATAAATTTGTCAATGAGTATTGATTAGTTGGGGATGTCCACCATCCTGGGAGGATCTAGCAAGGTCTTATACTATTACTTTGCCTAATTGAGCATGTCAGAATTGTCTTCCACACTTAATCTTTCATCTCCATGAATCAACTATATTCCACCATCTAGGAATTTAATATATTTATACCCAAATGGGTAATAGACATATTAATAACAAAACCTACCCATAATTAAGATAACAATTATGGGTTTATTACTCATTAGCCCTTTTTCATTCCACCTTTAATTGTATAACATCAAACTTTGCTCACTCGACATGTTCGAAATGTTAAATGAATATATGTGAAATCGATTGCCACATCGTTACATGTCAATAACCCTATATTTAATCACTTCTATTATATTTTTTTTGTTGATTATTACATGGTCTCCAATCGTTGGTGACCTATGATCCTTAAATGGGCTTTAATACCTATGTTGGTCACTATGCGTACCCCACACTTATGTTCAATTATGGTATTCTCCTTCTTATTGACATCAAGAATTGAATCATTGAGTTGTCCTCCACATAATACCTTTTGGTAGATTGGTTCGACGATATATAAACTAGAGATGGAACGCTGGCTCCACGTGATTGAAAAGGGGTTCTTGTCCATTCGTGGTCACGTGAAATTGATTCCACGTAACTCTTAACTCTCTTCGTCAGCCTACCTGGTTGCCAAGGCTGTGGTGATGGCTCGGCCAGAATGCAGTAACATTAATTTCAGGGCTTGTTGTATTAAATGTTGAACGTATATGGTACCTTGCTCATTAACCCTTTGATCCGTCGCCTCACCCTTGCGATCCTACCACGTGAACGATGCCGATTCATCCTGGCATTAGGGTTTCATTAATCGATTCAGATGATGTTGATATAAATTCATTTTTTCATGTTATTTATCGGTTCTTTTCTCTTTCTCTTTGTTTGGTTTGTTGAATGACAGTGGAATTTTGTGGCCATATGAACTGTGCGGGACTCAGACCAGTCTTTTGCATATCGTTGCACTACAAGGGACCACACAGGTATGTAAATTCTCATTGATTTTAGAATTCACGCCCTATTATCTCTATTTTCTATGGGATTCCCCTTTCTGGTTTGGGTTTACACTTCTCGCTTCTCGTCAGCGCTGAGATTGGTGGGTTTAGATGGATCTATTGCCATCGTTTTAGCTCGGGATTTAATTTCATCTGTCAATTTGTCAAGACTGTGCGTCTTTCTCATAATAGGTTCTATTATGTTTGTAGATAATTGATTTCTTCATTTTCAATTGATTCAGTTTGCGTAGGTTAAATTCACAGTATGAATATTAACTATTTCCCTTCACGTTCCATCTATGGTTGGAATAGAATGCATGCTCTTCGATGTCAGAGCTGACCTTCTGTCTTACACTCCTCGAGGTTTTCTATGGAGATGTTTGCATGGCGCCAGAGGTATACTACTCCTCTCGTCTTCCTGGTTCGTTTTTTGTTTTCAACCTGTGTAGGGCGCCATACTTCTGGTGCGGTCACCCTTTGAATTTGAACGCCCACCTTCAGGTTATATGTATTGATGAAAATTTCTATTTATATGTACAGGGCATATATGAAGTTAAATTTCTCTCTCGCCAGGTAGCCATTCCCTCTCTTAGCTATCCTTTTATCTCTGGTTCTCCTAATTTTTCTTCTCGTCATACTATACATCGTATTTATTTTGGGTTTTGTTTGTTATAGGTAACTACGACCTGCGCCTTACTCTTTCTCTGGAGAAACGAGAGTAATGACTTCTTTCATCCTTTAACCTTGACTTCTCTTACCTCTCGCAGGTTGGTATTCACCGAACTCTGGTTAGAGGAAGTCCGTCCTTCTACAGCTTAAAATGTGTACTGCTAAATTTGTAGAATTTTTTTGACAATTGTAAATGTTAATTTCCAATACTGCTTATGTACTTATATCAGTTCTCAGAGAGTCATGAAACTCTTCCCAGGCTGCAGTGACGTATAAATGTTTGGATTTTATATCTCTTTTGTACCTTACTTTTCACAATACCCCTTTTTGATTTAATGGATTTCTATGCATATTTTATTACCTTGGAGCTTCCATATCCTACAGTCGTTAGACTATATTACTGAATCTGGTAATATTTTAGTGAATATTGTGTTGTTCTTCTCCATATTATAAATCAGTATCATGTACTCTTATGATTACTCATTTTATTATTGTTCTGTACATACTATGTTCATAGTGGTAAGATGTTTAGTCCAGTACATTTGCATGTAGTTTTCATGCCACAATAGTGTGTAGTTTTGACAATAGTAGAAGTTGAGTTTCTTTCATAATGGTTGGAAACAGTATAACATATCACCCTTTCTGTTTTATATCCTGGTTAATACTTTACAAAGGATATGTGTCTAAATTATCTACAGATGGTATACGAATATGTGTCTCTATTTTTTTCTAAAAGACCTTGGTATTTATAATCTACCATTTTTTTAACCCCTTGGCTTGGGTTCACAAAATAGACTATAATACATATATTTCAATATGCCATGCTGTGATGAATCTGCATGTTGGTTATTTACTTTAATGTTCTTTCCTCTATTAATTCTGTTCTCTAATATTAGAATAGTTCCATACAATTTAATGTGCTGACCCTGAGGTAAATCTATACAATTTCTCCTTTCATTCTTTAATGCACTGTTTAAATCACAATTTAAAAATTCAGTTCATCTTCTGTTAATTTCCAGTATAATACAGGAAATCTCAGATTTCTCTCTACTACATGTGTATATTTTAGTATCATTCTATGAAACAGAAGTAGATTAAGGTTAAATCATAAATTTTACTGTGGAGAAATAAGTATCCTCAGATTTAAACCAACCCTGGTTTAGAGATTCTGTTGGATTCTTCACCACAAATTTAATTTCTACAATTATGCAGAATTATAAAGGTGAATACCTTATGATTAATTCTGTTAAATGTAGCATTTATTTTCTAATATACAATTAACTTTTACATGTAGCCAATTCATATTATCTGAAGTAAACATGTTCAGTAATTTCAAATACATACCACACATGCAATCGACCAACCTCCGAACCTTAGAGTCCTTCTGTCTCCCAGAACTCACCCCCGAGCTGAGATCACCTCCACCACAGACCAACCACTAATCTGTTTAGGAGCAGCTTATTTAAGCTATTATTCCCCAAATCTTGTTTCCAATTCTGCATCCAGAATATCAGGATGCTTTTCTTCCTGTTTTCCTAGGCTTCCCATTTTAGGGATTATTTAAAGTTGTTTTATGCTTTTCCTCAGCTTTTCCAGCTTTTTACCTCTTCCCAACTACTTTCCTCATCATTGGGGAATTCAGATTTTTCCTCAAAAATCTAAATTTAGAAATAATTTCTTTCAAGGATTTTTGAAAGATTGTGGGGATATATTTGCCTCATCCATCCTCATGGATTTAGCAACTGATCTCATAAATCTCATTTTGGTCAATGTGCACAATTCATTTAATTCATTTCCTCAAATTTATTATTTAATTACATTCACAAAATACTTATCCTTTGGGGTCCACTCCCCTTAGGATTAAAGTTCAAATGTCTAGCTTTGAAATTCAAACACCTAAATTGGGGGTGTTACATATTCCCCCTCTGAAAATAAACACCATCCTCGGTGTTGTTATTCAACTACTAGAGTTCATTTTTCAAACAAAAATGGATATCTTTCCATCATTTCAGCTTCTCTTTCCCAGGTAGCTTCTTCACCAGTAAAGTGCTTCCACTGCACCTTTACTCTTGCTACTATTCTATTTCTCAATTCAATTTCTTCCCGCTCCAATATTTGAAGCGGTTCTGACAGAAACTCCCCTTCTGGTTCCACCTGTAAAACATTCCAATCAACTATGTGAGAAGCATCATGCACATATCTTTTTAATAACGAAACATGAAACACATCATGAACTCTAGCATGGGGTGGTAAGGCCAGCTTGTAAGCCACTGGTCCCAGCCTTTCTAATACTTCAAAAGGACCACAGTATCTAGGAGCCATTTTGGCACAACTTCCAGCATAAAGAGTGCTCTTTTTGGGTTTAATATGCAAATACACATGCTCCCCCACTTTAAACTCTCTGTGCACTCTTTTCTTATCAGCATAGTTCTTCTGGTGATCTTGTGTTGTCTTGATGTTTCTTTGTATCTGTTTGACAATTCCTTCCATCTCTTGTAAAGCATCTGGTCCCAAAATTAGTTTATCTTCTGGCTGACTCCAGCTCAATGGGGTACGACACTTCCTTCCATACAGTGCCTCAAATGGACTCATTTTGATGGAGGATTGGTAGCTGTTATTATAGGTGAATTCAACTAAATGCAAGTAATCTTCCCACTTTGAGGGTCTATCCATCAGATACATTCTCAGCATGTCCTCCAAAATTTGATTAGTTCTTTCCGTTTGACCATTTGTCTGAGGGTGGTAAGAAGTACTAAAATTCAATTTAGTACCCATCCCTCCAAATAGTCCTTTCCAAAAATCTGTTGTAAGCTTAGCATCTCGGTCAGAAACAATCACCTTTGGAACCCCATGGAGTCTTACTACCTCCTTCAAGAACACATTCGCTACTTGAGCTGTTCCGAAGGTAGATTTCACTGGTATCAAATGTGCAGCTTTTGTTAAAGTGTCTACTACCACCATTACTGAATCATGTTGGTGTTTGGTTTTGGGTAACCCTGTTATAAAATCCATGGAAATTGTATCCCACTTCCATTCTGCAATCGGCAAGGGGTTTAAAAGACCAGCAGGATGCTGATGTTCAACTTTAACTAGTTGACATTCCATACATCTAGCTAAATATTCTACTACATCTCTTTTCATTCCTCGCCAAAACAACTTCTTTTTCAAGGCTGTTAACATTTTCTGATATCCTGGATGTCCTGCATATGGCTGTTTGTGATATTCATCTAGAATTTCTTTTTTCGAGGACTCCACATTTGGAATATATAATCTATTCTTATAGCAGATCAGTCCCTTTTGGTTTTGAGTGAATTCAGTTTTATCCTTCTTCAGTTGTTTTACCAGTAGAACTTCATAATTTGGATCCTAGTTTGCTGCCTTTTTCACTAAGTCTTCTACATCGATCTGAGCACTACTTCCAATGCTATTGATATTCTGACAAACATTTCTGCTCAATGCATCAGAAATTTTATTTTATTTCCCTCTGGTATGTTTTATGTCCATATCAAATTCACTGAGAAAGGACAACCATCTGGCTTGTCTAGCATTCAAATCAGTTTGGGAAAAGAAATACTTGAGACTAATATGATCAGTCATCAATGTAAAATTTTTTCCAAGGAGATAGTGTCGCCACATTTTCGAAGCATGGATAACAGCTGTTAATTCTAAATCATAGGCACTATAGTTCTGTTCATGTATCTTCATTTTTCTATATTCATAGGAAATAACTGAATTTTCTTGCAAAATGACTCCTCCCAACCCCTCTCTACAGGCATCTGTACATACAAAAAAGTCTTTGTCAGGATCTGCAATCTTCAGTATAGGGGCTGTAGTAAGTTTCAATTTTAATTGGTCAAAACTGTTTTGCCATTTTTCAGTCCACTCAAATTTGACACCCTTCCTTTGTAATGAAGTTATGGGATGTGCTATGGTAGAAAACCTCTCCACAAGTCTGCGATAATAGCCTGCAATTCCCATGAATGATATCACTGCTGAAACATCAGTTGGTACAGGCCATTCTTTTATAGCCTTTATCTTTTCAGGGTCAACATCAAGGCCTTGTTCAGAAATAATATGACCCAAATATTGGATCTTATCTTTATAAAATTCACATTTGCTAAACTTGGCATATAACTGGTTTTCCTTCAGAGTTTGCAATACTATCCTCAAGTGTTCTTTATGTTCCTCTTCACTTTTTGAGTAGACTAAAATATCATCTATGAACACAAGGACAAATTTATCCAAGTACTTGTTTAACACACTGTTCATTAGGCACATAAATGTGGTAGGGGCATTTGTCAAACTAAAAGGTAGGACTACAAATTGGTAATGACCATACCTGGTTCGAAAGGCTGTTTTGCTGATGTCTTCTTCTTTAATTCTAAGCTGGTGATAACCAGTCCTTAGATCAATCTTCGAAAATAATGAAGCTCCTCTCACTTGATCAAAAAGATCATCAATTCTAGGTAAAGGGTATCTATTCTTAATGGTCAACTTATTCAATTGATGATAATCAATACACATCCGAAAAGTTCCAACTTTATTTTTCACGAATAGCACTGGTGCTCCCCAAGGAGACACACTCGGTCTGATATACCCTTTATCTAACAGTTCTTGCAATTGCATTTTCAGTTCCATTAGTTCAGGGGGACTCATTCGATAAGGCGCTCGGGAGACAGGTGTTGCTCCCCGCACCAGATCAATTGAGAAGTCAATCTCTCTTTTGGGGGGAAGATGAGGGATTTCATCTGGAAAAACTTCTTTAAATTCCCTTATCACTGGTAATACATCCAGCAAGTTTTCTTCAGTTTTCTGTTCAATTTCTTCTACATGTACTGCATAAACTTGATATCCTTTTCTAGCTGTTCTTTTAATTGCAATGCTGAAATTTGTATTACAAAGATAGGTTTTGGTTTTCCTTGGAGAATAAAAGGTTTCCCTTCCTCATCTACACAATGTAACGTTTTATCCCAGCAGTTCATCAAAGCTTTCTTCTTTTCCAGCCAGTCCATTCCTATCAGTAGGTCATATGAACCTAAGGGAAAAATGTTCAAATTTACCTCTGTTTGAAAATCATTTAATTTGATTGCTGTTCAGGGTAGTTTATGTGTTACCTCTCTCTTGGTTCAAGTGGCCAGCTGAACCAACCATGACTGCTGAAAATTTTCAGGTTTAAGATTACATTTTCCTACAATTTCTAGACTAATGTAACTCAAAGAAGCACCCGGATCAATCAAAATTGTAACATATTGGTCAGAAATCTTACCCCCCATTTCAACCATGGTAGCTTGATGTTTTGCTTGCCGATTTTCCAAGGCTGCACTGATAGTTGGTATATTTCTGGCTATGTGATTTACTGTAGTGGCTTCTCGATCTCTCATAATCATTTGAATGTTTCGATGGGGACAATCTCTCAACAGATGAGGTTCTCCACATCCCCAACATTTCAGGGGTTCTCTCATTTTCACGGTGCCCTCCTTCTTACTGTCTCCATCTATTTGTTTTGAGGCCACTTGGGACTGAGCAGTTTGACTTTATTTGGGTTTATTAAACTTTTTCTGCTGATGATATCTGCCAAAATTCTTCAAATAGGCTGGTTTCTGTTTCCTCCCTTTAAACTCATTCTTATTTACCCAACTTTTCCCTTGTTCAATTTTTTCTTTGAACTGTTGGTAACATAATCTGGCTTTTCTAACAGCTTTGTCCATTGTTTTTGGGTTGTCAAACTCAATTTTCTCTTTGTATACAGCAGGAAAACAATTCAGAAACCTTTGTACTTTTGCCTTTTCTTCCCTTATGTACGGTACATATCTCAGCAGATTTGTAAACTTAGTAACAAACTCATCAATAGTGAGTTGTCCCAATCTAAGTTCATGAAATTCTTTAGCTTTATCATCATAATAACGTTCATTTAGGTAGCGGTTTTTGAACTTAACCTGGAAATCTTCCCAGGTGACTGTCTCTTCATCAATGGCATGAACCATTTTTGTCTCCTCCCACCACAAGGTAGCCTTACCTTGTAGCTGGTAAATAGCTAATCTTGCCTTCAGATTGATTTCATATTCATAGACCTAGAAATACTTAATCATATTCAGCAACCAGGCTTCAGCATCCTCCTCCTTCTCCCCATCATAGGAGGGAGGTTTAATCTTTCGGAATTCCCCCTGTAATTCCTTTTTCTATTTATTCTGATGACTAGCAGCATCTTCCTCATCAGACTCATCAGTTTTCCTCTTTCCGGAACCTTCGCCTTCTTGGCTGTTCTGCGAAGTTAATTCTCTGATTAGCTTTTCCTGCTCCTCTGATCCAGGTGGATATTGGTGGCCACCCACCTATTCCATTTGGACCAGCACCATCAATTCTTCCAGCTTTTCACATTCAGCACAACTTACTATTTGTAGCAGGTTTTCGGTTCCTCCACTCTCGAAGCCGTTTTGGGGGCTTAATGATCCAGGTGGATATTGGTGGCCACCCACCTATTCCATTTGAACCCCCATCATCAATTCTTTCAGTTTTCAAGTTGCAACAAAACTTACTATTTTTAGCAGTTTTTTGGGTCCTGAACTTCCGGAGCCGTTTTGAGGCCCTAAACGACGTTTTTTGGGCATCGTTTTACCAGCAAATTTCATTTCCCGAAATTTGTGGTCCTCGGATAGATCTTTCTAACGAGCTATTCAGCGCATCAAACGGAGATCGAGTGCCAAAGTTACGCCCCCAGGAAGATGAACCACCAATTTACCCAAACGGGCGCCCACAGTTTTGGCGCCTCATCTCCTACGGTTAGGTTTTTGGACGTTTCGGATTCTACATTGTTTCTCAATAATAAATAGGCCCTCGAGCCTCATTGTAACACAGTTCATAGGTCTATAGCCATCACATCTCTTCTCAGAGATTCGCTACCAGCACCCTAGCTATTTTATTTCCATTATGTCTGTAAGCATATTTCTGTTATTAATGAAATGACGCATTATTTCCGCTGCATCTCTGTATTTATGGTTATGTGTTTATTCTGTTTCGTTCCTGCATAAATCCGGATCATCCTCACTAGCTAATGAAAATTTGTCATTCTGGCTTTTTATCTCAGCCAACTCTTGTTGCAACTCCCACAACATAGCCATCATGGGCGCATTTGGATCTGGTGCATTATCCTGATCACGCAGATCAACATAGATTTCGCCACCTTCTGCCATTTCATCACCACTGTACACTACACAACACAGATCAGCGAAAATACAAATATATTTTTTTTTTTTTTTTTTCACAAAATCAATTTATACAGTGAACACACAGCAACCGTGAGCACAATGTCACCAGCCCAGTTTTATAACTTGGGCTCTGATACCATTTGTTGCACCTCCCGATTTCCTTCCCGAAATTATTTTTTTTTCAATCTTTTAAGTTTGATTCTAGCAAGGTCTTATACTATTACTTTTCCTAATTGAGCATGTTAGAATTTTCTTCCACACTTAAGCTTTCATCTCCATGAATCAACTATATTCCACCATCTCGGAATTTAATATATTTATACCCAAATGGGTAATAGACATATTAATAAAAAAATCTACCCATACTTAACATAACAATTATGGGTTTATTACTCATTAGCCCTTTTCCATTCGACCTTTAATTGTATAACATCAACCTTTGCTCACTCGACATGTTCGAAATGTTAAATGAATATATGTGAAATCGGTTGCCACATCGTTACATGTCAATAACCCTATATTTAATCACTTCTATTATATATTTTTTTGTTGATTATTACATGGTCTCCAATCGTTGGTGACCTATGATCCTTAAATGGGCTTTAATACCTATGTTGGTCGCTATGCGTAACCCGCACTTATGTTCAATTATGGTATTCTCCTCCTTATTGACATCAAGAATTGAATCATTGAGTTGTCCTCCACATAATACCTTTTGGTAGATTGGTTCGACGATATTTAAACTAGAGATGGAACGTTGGCTCCACATGATTGAAAAGGGGTTCTTGTCCATTCGTGGTCACGTGAAATTGATTCCACGCAACTCTTAACTCTCTTCGTCAGCCTACCTGGTTGCCAAGGCTATGGTGATGGCTCGGCCAGAATGTAGTAACATTAATTTCAGGGCTTGTTGTATTAAATGTTGAACGTATATGGTACCTTGCTCATTAACCCTTAGATCCGTGGCCTCACCCTTGCGATCCTGCCACGTGAACGATGCTGATTCATCCTGGCATTAGGGTTTCATTAATCGATTCAGATGATGTTGATATAAATTCATTTTTTCATGTTATTTATCAGTTTTTTTCTCTTTCTCTTCATTTGGTTTGTTGAATGACAGTGGAATTTTGTGGCCATATGAACTGCGCGAGAATCAAACCAGTATTTCGCATATCGTTGCGCTACAAGGGACCACACAGGTATGTAAATTCTCATTGATTTTAGAATTCACGCCCTATTATCTCTATTTTCTATGGGACTCCCCTTTCTGGTTTGGGTTTACGCTTCTCGCTTCTCGTCAACGCTGAGATTGTTGGGTTTAAATGGATCTATTGCCATCGTTTTAGCTCGGGATTTAATTTCATTTGCCAATTTCTCAAGAATGTGCATCGTTCTCATAATAGGTTATATTATGTTTGCAGATAATTGATTTCTTCGTTTTCAATTGATTCAGTTTGCGTAGGTTAAATTCACGGTATGAATATTAACTATTTCCCTTCACGTTCCATCTATGGCTGGAATAGAATGCATGCTCTTGGGTGTCAGAGATAACCTTCTGCATTACACTCCTCAACGTTTTCTATGGAGACGTTCACATGGCGCCAGAGGTATACTACTCCTCTCGTCTTCCTGGTTCGTTTTTGGTTTTCAACCTGTGTAGGGCGCCATACTTCTGGTGCGGTCACCCTTTGAATTTGAACGCCCACCTTCAAGTTATATGTATTGATGAAAATTTATGTTTATCTATACAGGGCATATATGAAGTTAAATTTCTCTCTCGCCAGGTAGCCATTCCCTCTCTTAGCTATCCTTTTATCTCTGGTTCTCCTAATTTTTCTTCTCGTCATATTATACATTGTATTTATTTTGGGTTTTGTTTGTTACAGGTAACTACGACCTGCGCCTTACTCTTTCTCTGGAGTAACGAGAGTAAAGACTTCTTTCGTCCTTTAACCTTGACTTCTCTTGCCTCTCGCAGGTCGATATTCACCGAACTCTGGTTAGAGGAAGTCCGTCCTTCTACAGCTTAAAATTTGTACTGCTAAATTTGTAGAATTTTTTGACAATTGTAAATGTTAATTTCCAATACTGCTTATGTAATTATATCAGTTCTCGAAGAGTCATGAAACTCTTCCCAGGCTGCAGTGACATATAAACGTTTGGATTTTATATATCTGTTGTACCTTACTTTTCACAATACCCCTTTTTGATTTATTGGATTTCTATGCGTATTTTATTACCTTGGAGCTTCCATATCCTACAGTCGTTAGACTATATTACTGAATCTGGTGATATTTTATTGAATAGTGTATTGTTCTTCTCCATATTATAAATCAGTATCCTGTACTCTTATGATTACTCATTTTATTATTGTTCTGTACATACTATGTTCATAGTGGTAAGATGTTTAGTCCAGTACATTTGCATGTAGTTCTCATGCCACAATAGTGTGTAGTTTTGACAGTAGCGGAAGTTGAGTTTCTTTCATAATGGTTGGAAATAGTATAACATATCACCATTTCTGTTTTATACCCTGGTTAATACTTTACACAGGATATGTGTCTAAATTATCTACAGATGGGATATGAATATGTGTCTCCATTTTTTTTTTTCTAAAAGACCTTGGTATTTATAATCTACCATTTTTAACCCCTTGGCTTGGGTTCACAAAATAGACTATAATACATATATTTCAATATGCGATGCTGTGATGAATCTGCATGTTGGTTATTTACTTTAATTTTCTTTCGTCTATAATTCTGTTCTCTAATATTAGAATAGTTCCATAAGATAATTATCAATGAGTAGTCTCATACAATTTAATAGTTGCTTTCTTCTGCTATAGAAATTGGTGCTTACATGCAAAGTTTATTTACTATTGAGGTTCTGGTTATGTATAATTGATGTGCTGACCCTAAGGTCAATCTATACAATTTCTCCTTTCATTCTTTAATGCACCGTTTAAATCACAATTTAAAAATTCAGTTCATCTCCTGTTATTTTCCAGTATAATACAGGAAATCTCAGATTGCTCTCTACTATGTGTGTATATTTTAGTATCATTCTATGAAACAGAAGCAGATTAAGGTTAAATCATAAATTTTACTATGGAGAAATAAGTATCCTCAGATTTAAACCAACCCTGGTTTAGAGATTTTGTTGGATTCTTCACCACAGATTTAATTTCTACAATTATGCAGAATTATAAAGGTGAATACCTTATGATTAATTCTATTAAATATAGCATTTATTTTCTAATATACAATTAACTTTTATATGTAGCCAATTCATACTATCTGAAGTAAACACATTCAGTAATTTCAAATACATACCACACATGCAATCGACCAACCTCCCAACCTTAGATTCCTTCTGTCTCCCAGAACTCACCCCCGAGCTGAGATCACCTCCACCACAGACCAACCACTAATATGTTTAGGAGCAGCTTATTTAAGCTATTGTTCCCCAAAGCCTGTTTCCAATTCTGCGTCCAGAATATCAGGATGCTTTTCTTCCTGTTTGCCTAGGCTTCCCATTTTAGGGATTCTTTAAAGCTGTTTTATGCTTTTCCTCAGCTTTTCCAGCTTTTTACCTCTTCCCAACTACTTTCCTCATCATTTGGGAATTCAGATTTTTCCTCAAAAATATAAATTTAGAAATAATTTCTTTGAAGGATTTTTGAAAGATTGTGGGGATATATTTGCCTCATCCATCCTCATGGATTTAGCAAGTGATCTCATAAATCTCATTTTGGTCAATCTGCACAATTCATTTAATTCATTTCCTCAAATTTATTATTTAATTACATTCACAAAATACTTATCCTTTGGGGTCCACTCCCCTTAGGATTAAAGTTCAAATGTCTAGATTTGAAATTCAAATACCTAAATTGGGGGTGTTACATATTCCCCCTTTGGAAATAAACACCGTCCTCAGTGTTGTTATTCAACTACTAGAGTTCATTTTTCAAACAAAAATGGATATCTTTCCATCATTTTAGCTTCTCTTTCCCAGGTAGCTTCTTCAGTCGTAAAGTGCTTCCACTGCACCTTTACTCTTCTATTGTTCCGTTTCTCAATTCAATTTCTTCCCGCTCCAATATTTGAAGCGGTTCTGGCAAAAAATCCCCTTCTGGTTCCACCTATACAACATTCCAATCAACTATGTGAGAAGCATCATGCACATATCTTTTTAATAACGAAACATGAAACACATCATGAACTCTAACATGGGGTGGTAAGGCCAGCTTGTAAGCCACTGGTCCCACCCTTTCTAATACTTCAAAAGGACCACGGTATCTAGGAACGAGTTTGGCACAACTTCCAGCATAAAGAGTGTTCTTTTTGGGTTTAATACGCAAATACACATGCTCCCCCACTTTAAATTCTCTGTGCACTCTTTTCTTATTAGCATAGTTCTTCTGGCGATCTTGTGTTGTCTTGATGTTTCTTTGTATTTGTTTGACAATTCTTTTCATCTCTTGTAAAGCATCTGGCCCCAACATTAGTTTATCTTCTGGCTGACTCTAGCTCAATGGGGTATGACACTTCCTTCCATACAGTACCTCAAACAGACTCATTTTGATGGAGGTTTGGTAGCTGTTATTATAGGAAAATTTAGCTAAATGCAAGTAATCTTCCCACTTTGAGGGTCTATCTATCACATACATTCTCAGCATGTCCTCCAAAATTTGATTAGTTCTTTCCATTTGACCATCTGTCTGAGGGTGGAAAGCAGTACTAAAATTCAATTTAGTACCCATCCCTCCAAATAGTCCTTTCCTAAAAGCTGCTGTAAACTTAGCATCTCGGTCAGAAACAATCACCTTTGGAACCCCATGGAGTCTTACTACCTCCTTCAAGAACACATTCGCTACTGGAGCTGTTCCGAAGGTAGATTTCACTGGTATCAAATGTGCAACTTTTGTTAAAGTGTCTAATACCACCATTACTGAATCATGTTGGTGTTTGGTTTTGGGTAACCCTATTATGAAATCCATGGATACTGTATCCCACTTCCATTCTGCAATCGGAAAGGGGTTTAAAAGACCAGCAGGATGCTGATGTTAAACTTTAACTAGTTGACATTCCATGCATCTAGCTAAATATTATGCTACATCTCTTTTCATTCCTAGCCAAAACAACTTCTTTTTCAAGGCTGTTAACATTTTCTGATATCGTGGATGTCCTGCATATGGCTGTTTGTGATATTCATCTAGAATTTCTTTTTTCAAGGACTCCAGATTAGGAATATATAATCTTCTCTTATAGCAGATCAGTCCTTTTTGGTTTTGAGTGAATTCAATTTTCTCCTTCTTCAGTTGTTTAACCAGTAGAAATTCATAATTTGGATCTTGGTTTGCTGCCTTTTTCACTAAGTCTTCTACATCGATCTGAGCACTACTTCCAATGCTATTGATATTCTGACAAGAATTTCTGCTCAATGCATCAGAAAGTTTATTTTATTTCCCTTTGATATGTATTATGTCCATATCACATTCACTGAGAAAAGACAGCCATATGGCTTGTCTAGCATTCAAATTAGTTTGGGAAAAGAAATAAAATTTCTGCTTTGGCCAGACCTGGCATGGATTTAGGGATTCTTTGGTCACTTTTTTTTATGGGTTTCATTTCTCTAAGTATTTTTGGAATGGGTTGATGATTTTATCTTCAGGTGAGTTTGTGATAGAGCTCCTCCCCAGGGCGACTCCTTTATGGGTTTTTATGAATTCACCCTTGTGGTAACCCTCCTTGGCTTATGGTTGTGTCTCGTGTGTGGTCTAGGAACAATGTATATCATGGTGGTATGAAATCTAGTATGCTCTCCATTCAAATTTTGGTTTTTTGATTCTAGTCGACTTTTTACATATGCTTTGGTGGGTTCAATGTTCGGGTCACCAATTGGGTTCTATGTTTGGGTCGATTGGTGATGTTCATAATCCATGGAAATAAAGGATGAAGCCCCTCGGGTCCATTTATGGAAATTTTGGTTTTATGTTCTTGTGATGACAAGTGAGTAGGACGATAGTGGGACATGGATGCCAAGTATCTCTAGGATTGGCTATCAGTATGTACAAAATTATATTGTAAGGACTCCCATATCAACAAGTTTTAAGATTATAGTCATGGCTCTGGTGATGACGATCGGGGGCTAGAAGCCCAAACCCAAGGGGTCGAGGTAAGAAAATCATGGAAACCACATCGGTTGGGAAACCCATCTCTCCTCGGAGAAACTTGAGTGGGAGAAACCCTCGCTTCCAGAATCACAAACAATTCGTCTACATATTATCATAAAGGAACAATAGACGAAATCGGGATGTTAATTGAAGAGTGTGAAGAAGATTTGAATCATTAGGAAGGCAGGGATGGAAACCAACGTGAGTATTGGTAGGGTTTGGTGACAAGATACTGGTCACACCCATTGTCACATTACTCTATTCAAGAAAACCTTTTCTTTTATTGGTACATGAAAGGAATATTAGGTAATGATTTGCAACATATTTATGTTGGCACGAAAACAACAAATCCAAGGCTTTCCCGACTACAAAAAACAAGATGAACGCTTACGATGAATATAAATCATCTCCCTTGTATTCTCTTCCGGACATAACTCCGAGGTTCCAATGCTAGGGAGTCATCTACGGTGGATTCTGTAGTCGGTCGATGGAGCATGAATGTTATTCTAGTTTGGTCACTATGTGTTGTTTTTTTCTTCTACTTTATTGTTTGCGAGAAGCTTTTAGATTTAACTATGTTGATAGTTTGGCCACTAGGAAAATAGTTTTTAGGAAATGCAAAGAAACTCAGACATATATAGATTGGATAAAAAAACTTCAAATATTTTGTTTCTAGATGGCATATCATGCTATTAGGTGGCCAACAAACTTGGTTTCCCTCTCGGGGAAGTTGAGGCCACCTAACCATCTATAATCTAGATGTAATTTGTTGTTTTATTAATGAAAAAAGGAAGGCACTATGAAGCTTACTATTATGACTATACAACCTATAAATAATTTATAATAGAAATAATCTTATCGAAGCCACAATACATTAACTTATTTTTTTAATCTTATTTAGTTATATGCATTGATAAATGTTTGTAAATGCATTACATGCTCGAATTACTTGATTACATTAATGTAAGTAAATATATACTTTTTCCAAAACAAACTATAATTAAATGATAATGAGTTATATGTCGTCTATTTGATTTTCAATCCATAATTTCTTATAACTAGGTATTCTTAAATCAATTACTTATATATGAAATCATCTCATGTAAGTTATTAAATCTGGAAGCCATTTATTGGCTCATTTATTGACCTATATATTGAACTGAGATGTGGTTCAATATCAATGCATAAATATGGCATTGTTGTTATAAAAAAATGTTCCATATAAAAGAAAATTATTTTCATAATAAAACATGGAATAATTACTTGAAAAATTAGTGTTATTTGGAATATCCAATATCATTCAAGATATTAACAACAAATGGATTAGTTTACACATTTCGCACCACAATATGAAATTATTTTTTTCGGATCCATATTAACATTTTAAATTTCAAATTTTAAAAAACATTACTTGTAATTAATATAATCTCATAGAAGCCAACAAGAGATGAAAAAAAATTATCAAATTCCTTGTTTTTTTTCCCTAGAACCGACAACAATACCTAGATATTCATAAGGAATCAAAGATGCATACAATAAGCATCACACAATCATAAGAAGGAGACCACAAAGTGTCCAACATAGATATATGGACAAATATTCATGATTGAAAACTTAAATGATAGCCACAAAGAAAACTATCAAAAGAGTCTAATTGATAATTCATGCATATAGGCTAGAGATGCTTCAAGCATAATCCGAGATTTTCACGGTTTAAAAAAACAAGGATACAAACATGAATTTACTGCTTTAAACCATAGAAATAATTCATGGTTCACTCAAAAAATAACTCTAACTAGTTGAAGATATGAAAGAGATGAAAATATACTTAACATAACCAACCAAAGGCAAAAAAAATAGATGATAAGGGAACCATAAGAGGATTTTTTCCTATGATCCATTCTTAGATGTGTATTAAAACATTAATTAATAGGATACATCAATGGATAAATCGAGAAAACCTCCCAACGTTTACAATTCTCCAAAATGCACAAAAAATATGATGAATTGATAATGCCACCATCATAAGTTAGTCGCTAAATAGAGGAACCATAAGTAGAGGAAAGTTGGTCGCACTTTGAGAGAAGCTAACAATGAAGAGAAGAAACAAGTAATGAGAAATAAATAGACATAGTACCTTGATAGGTCGATTTATCTTGCATGATGCTATAGTGGATTCTCCTCAACCAATGGGAATGGCTTATATAAGTCCAAGTCATTAGGTAGAGGAAGCTCGGAAGAGACTAGGTGATTGGAGGATGCACACAATTTAGCAAAACATTTCTTGGAGTCACGGCGTGGGCAGTCTGGGTCCATTGGTCTAGAAATTGTGAACTCTTCCTAAGTCATGGGAAGGACCCATGCCAACTAGGTTTGACATCAATTTGTGATGAAGCAGGCGATGACTAGGAGATGGATGCATGGTCACACATGAAGATCACCTGAAATTTATATGGAGTAATATTAATCATTGACCATATCACTTAATGTGGAATCATACCGATCAAGTTCCATGCCAGGTAGACAATAAATTTGACTCGTATATTAACTTACTACGATGGAGGTGATATTGCAAGTCAAACACATGATCCTCATGCTGAAAATTAATATCATTTTGATAATTTTAATGATGTACTAGCACGTTGTGCAAGGCCCAAAGTTGGTATATTTAATTTTCTAACTCATGGGATTCAACATCAACCACCATTATTCGAAATAAATGGGGGATTCCACTATTAAAGTGCTCATCTACATGTCAATGTGAGGATGGGTGAGGAGGTCATCCTTGCGCATGTCGTCCTATGTTGATCCTTTCTTGCTCTTGAACCATGGACGTGAGGACACCCTTACTCAAAATTAAGGGATTTGATACAACCGACAAACCACCCTCTCTTAAAATCTAGAATTGAATTTCAAGGTGACATATTCCATCATTTTAATGGTAGATGGTATCCAAGTAGGGAAAGTAGAGAATGCTAGGAGTTACTGCACTTTAAATTCTTCAAGGAGTAGACTTGACAGTAGAAACCACCTCATCTCTCCCTTTTTTAGGCACAATGAAAGAATAATTGTGTGTTCCACCAAATTCTGTTGTCGGGTTGGAGGTATTAATAACCTTATGTGCATGGATGTCCACATCATGTTGATTTCCACCTAGATATGTGGTAGTAAAGATACAAATTTTAGAAGAAAATTAATTTATAGGTTGGGAACAACACAACTTGACATAGATTTTGGTCAAAGATCTACATTTTTAGGATCAAAGTGTGAATTACATCGCGCAATGCCATAATTTTGATATGTCGAGTAGTAACGAGATGGGGATTTGGGTGGGTTGGGACCCTCATTTTGTAATGGGTATTAGGGTTGTATTTAATTTTTTTTGTCGAGACCATGGTATGTGCACCACGGTTTTATAGCAATGTAATGTTATTTTTTTTTCTAAGAGGATCATGATATCAATGTAATGGTCTTGGCCAAGTTTTGTATTTGTCTTTTTGTAGTTGAGGAAAGGCTACGTAGATGAGTCCATAGAGACCTTGGAACAACTTGGAGCTTAGTGGGCAAACCACCGCAGCTGTGTGTGTAGGTTGAAGAGTTGACTATATTGAAAAGTTCAAGATTAATAAATAAAGAAGAATTTTTTGCGAAATATTTTGTGTCTTTAGGAATTGTTACATTTTCTTGATACTTGTTGATGCGAAGTAGTTGTTACAATCTTATGTTATACTAATGTAGTTTCTATATGAAGTGTTTTGTATGGTGAATTAGCTTATAATATTATACAACATAATAATTAGATGTATGTTAGAAGATAAACAAAAAAAGAGTACAGTAGTTTAACATCTCGCGAGTCCATCAAGGCTATAGAAACCTAGTTCTACAGACCACCCATTGTCACCTCGGGTGAGACTACGATATGCTTACAGGTTGTTGCCAAAAGGGTCGATGATTTAGGGTTTTGTTAATGTGATGCTAAATATGAACCTCGGTCAAGCCCAATTGGGCCAAAAAATTGTTATGTTACTAAGATTTGTTTTAGGGATACGTGGACATGGCACGCGTTGAAGAAGGAAATTCAAGATTGGATAGTTTGGAAGGAGGGAGAATTTGTAGTTAAGGAGAACATAAATCCATGTCTGACATCAAAAGTGTAGTTTCAAAGGTATCTCTTCACAAACTAGTAGGAAATTTTATTTGGATCATTCCCTTATGAATTTCATGAGTGGGTGTCCAGGTTGACTGAAAGGAAGGATTTATTCAAGAACGACGAGCCTACAACATGGAATCCTAAGTTGATTGAGCGATTGAAGACCAGGTAACAATAAAATATGAAGGGATGTCAAATTTTTTGATTGATAGCATCTTGGGTGGATTCCATACGCGTGTTTGTCATAGACTCGTTTGTGGCCTACGGTGAAGGATAATGAATATTATTCAAAGGATCTGTGAGCTAGGTATTTAAATTCTTTAAAAACTATTGATTAAGATGATTTCATGTGAAAAAAAAGAGTCTTGCGGATGTTGTCGATTGTTAATTGCTTATGTTTGGAGGAAGAAATAAATTAGAGTCGAAGGCTGGAGCAACGTGAAGTGAAAAATATATAGCGTAGATACTTGAACCTTTATAGAGACTATTTATAGTCGTACTTTGAGTGAATACAAAAATTTCTAACGAAGAGAATTGCCCAAAGAAGCCTTAGGAAACTTCGAAACATCTCCCTTCTAAGACTGAAAGTCCGTAGAAGTCGGGAATCCAGTAGGAATCGGGGTAATTTTGAAATCCCCCCCCTCCCCCCTCCCCCCTCCCACTCCCACTCCCACTCCCAATTCCCCCTCAACCCCCCAAAAGAGGTATGGTGGATGATATTAAGCTACCTATTTTTAGAGGAACTCGATCATAGCATCTTGAGCAGTTTTAGTTCCTAGATGAAGAGTATGGATAAGCTGAACAAGTTAATGATGAATATGTAGAAAAGGTGTGGCTCATTACAATGCTCGCAGTAAAGAGCGTTGACATGGTACATGAAGTATTCAACTAATGAGGCGGCTTCATCAGCCAATATTAAGAAATATCCGATATCAGAATTTAAGCAGTTGAATTACGAGTCGCAATCCATCAATGAGCTAAAGGAAATAAAACAAAAGGCTAATGAGCATGTTTGGTATTTGGATAAAGGATTAAAGGTTTTAATGGGATAGGTGAGCTTCACCATACCCCAAAGCATCATAAATAATGGTTTATTATTGTGTTGTTGCCACATATCAAACTAACTTTGACTCAGTAGAACATAATAACTCAAGCTCCTTTTTTAGTATATATTGTACATATTTGGGTGTCCTAAGATATTCATGAGTGAGCAAGGCTCACATTTTCTAAATAATACTATTGAAGCATTGATTAAGGAATTCCAAGTCTACCACCAAAAGAGCACCTCTTATCATGCTCAAGCCAATGGGATAGTGGAAGGTTTTAGAAAGAAATTGGAAAATTCACTCACAAAAATATGAAATGTGAACAGAGAGGACTCGGGAATGTATAATTCCGACATCTGTTATGGGCTTACACGACCACACGTAAGAAATCTCAGACACCCTTCAGGGTTGGTGTATGGACAATAAGTTGTGATACCTATGGAATATATTTTTCTTAGCTTGAGGATTGCATTTTTCACAGATATGGCAGACCCTCAAACAATGGGGGAAATAATGTCACAGGTGGTTGCCTTAGAAGAAGAAAAATTTATAGGAGGTTTCCATCAATAGGTGCAGAAATAAAGAGATAAGGCTTGGCATGTTAGACATATTAATCATAACAAGTTTAAAGTTTGATATCTTGTTCTCTGCTACGATAGTAAGTTCGTAAAATTTCCACATAAATTCAAAACACATTGGGTGGGCCCCTATGTTATAAATCACATTAATCATGGAGGCGTAGTTTAATTGGAAAATTTTAATGAAGAATTGATTCATGGAAGGGTAAATGGAAGTCGGTTGAAGCTATACAGGGATGACGCTACCCCTATAGCTTCGCTTTGAAGAAGAAAAAACAACAAAGTCTTAGTGCCAGTTGCAGTTGAGAGTGGGCACTAGACTATAAGCTACTACTGCAAAAGAGAGCTTCAACAAAGGGAAATCACTTCATACTAATGTGAAAAATTTCAAAGTTTGCAGGAGGCATGATAAAGGAAGGATTGTTCGCTACAATGGAAGGTTTTTTGATGTTCACTGGAAACATGAATGTTAAAAGCGAAGCTTTGCATTGGAAGAGTGGAAATATTCATTTATGGAGACATTTTGGCATAAATATAGCGAGAGATAGGAAAATAATGAGTGTAATTCAAGCAAGATTTTAGCTAATGATGAAGTTCAAAGATCTGGATCAATATAAAAAGCCACATCTAGCCAATATTTTAGCACTTTGTTGTCTGAGAGTTAAAAATTTTATAAGTATTGCAGACTCAAAAAAATCACAATACATGAGCCCCCAAGATTTCATATGAATTATCAGAGAGAAAGGTCGAGCATGACTTAGGGAGGAAATGGAAGACAATATGCTCGCAACAACCATAGAAGCATAATCAAGAGCAGAATGCTACAAACTGGAGAAGCCTCACGCCTCACATAACGTAGATCACCCAAGAGGAAAGCTGATAGTAGAACAAATAACAAATAAAAGAATGCACAAAAAGCCCATGAAACTGCAACCAAAACCCCAATTTGTGTGCCACAATGATTAAGTAGCGAAGAAAAGTGGCCTGGAACATAAATCCCATATATTTAGATGCCTCTGCCACCATATTTAATACCAATAAATACCAAACCCAAACCTATTAAGGACTCCAAGGATGCGAAGTGCGACACATTCACACCATTTATATCGGATAAGATGTCATTAGAAGGAAAGATGCTAGGAAAGATCCCAGAATTAAAGTTTTCGAATTCATAATTCAATGAAATAAACAAGTACCCGTAGTTATTTCCTTATAGATACTTGAAGAAAGTCCATTATCCAGAGAATAAAGTCACAATATAGAACCACATATTTGGGTGAAGGGAATTCAACAATCAAGCACTGCTAAACATGCTAAATATACCCCATTTCTCTTGAAGCATGCCGAACACCACATGCATTGGACAACTATTAGTGTTGGTTCAAGATGGATGCCTCCGGTTGGGGAAGAGGATCCCAATATATGAAATGATAATAGGAATAATAACCGGCTATCATATCAAGGAAGCTACCCTTCGAAGAGTTCATAGGAAAAGATCAGGACAAGGAAATTGCCAAAAATATGAAGAATAAGTTCAACTCGGTCAAAGGAAAACACATCTACAACATAAGTTCCATAAGTGGGAAAGGACTATGCTTCATCACACATATCTTACCTAGTAAGATGATGTGGAAATGTAGAGATAATGAGGTCCCCACAACGGTTGTGCCCTTAGCCTCACATTGAAACAATGGGATCCGAGTATAGTTGGGCTCGCTACTTATGTAGGGAATTTTTCGAGGATTACTCGTGAAGAACAAGGAAAGGGTACACTAATTTACTACATGTGTTTTATATTTATCATCGTAATATTAGTATGGAAGGAGTTGGAGGACTCATAGTCCCTACCATCAAAGTAGATGTCTACTAAGCGATGCGGTATGTCCTCACCATGGCATACAACCAAATAGTTGAGAGGTCAAGAAAATCACATTTTCTTTTGTGTTACATCACATCGATATTCACATGGTTGTGAAAAAAACATTTTAGGTTGTCAGCTAGCTTGTTTGAAATATATCACAATGTGGAAAAAGCTCAAAGCAGACTTCCATAGGTTTTATGTGCAAGCGAGGAAAGATATTGAGAAGTCCCGGGATTTGTTTCCATACATAGTAACCGAAGATGATTTTCTAGAGGTTGTGCAATAATGGCCTCTAGATTATATGAATGGAATGGAGACCCGAGAGCAAGAGATAGAGAAAAAAAAATAAGAAACCTCGTAGTAGGGCGAGCCAAGTGGTAATGTCCGAAAAGAAATAGAACAAGAAAAAAGAAGAGGAACAACAGGCGAGAAAAAGACAAGGATCAATAGGATGCTCTTGAAGGCACAAAAACATGTAAAGGAAATGATAGAAGTAGAACAAGGGAAAATAAATAAGCAGGGGAAAAATTGTCCCCACAAGCCAAAAAGCAATAAAATGTTGACAAGTCCAAGGGTGCACAACCAATGGTCCTTATCGATGGGGACTTAGATGAAATTGGAGAGAAATTTCAAGATGTAGTGTAGGAGTGATGGGGCAAGATTGAGGATCGCTATGACACACTTCTCACGGGGGTTCAACAAAGTATATTAGCGGTGAAGCTTCTCACACGGACCGAGAAAACAACTAGTGCCAATCAACCAGGGAAGACTTATAGAATCAAAAATTTTGCAGAAGAATGATTTAGATAGTGGTCGGAACTATCCGAGTTGGACTCCACCGAGGTGCAACAAAAAATAAAATACATGGGAAAATGTCAACATGAATATTTTAGTGCTTCCACTCCCAATGTTGCATGACTTGCATGAAGGTATTACAATTAAGCTAAAGCACGAGGGGGAATAACGTGGGACACAATTAACCATTTAGATAAAGAAAGATAGATTTTGGCTAAAGAAGAAGCTCGACCAGGAAATGTAGGAGAATATCATGACATAACAACAATTGTAGAGACTAAAAGATGTGGTTGAGCCCATCTATAGAGAATTTAGAGGCATGGATGTCCACAAGGAGGAACGAGTCAAGCATGAGGTCGTGAATATTGACCTTGCAATCAATAATTCGCAGTGGAAGATTAAGGATATCTAGTTCGAATATGAGATCAATAATGTGAGATGAAAATTAAGTTGCAACCCACCATGACACCAGAAGTCCGGGAGTAGAGAGAGATTGAGTTGAAGACCACAATATTAGGTATATTTGCAATAGTGCGGGACTTTCATAAGTTTTTGGATTACACATTACTAATTTGGACTTCGCTGCAAAAGAAAATTCAAACATCCAAAATATCGAAGAATATATACAATAGAAGCATAAACAACTCGAAGATATTAGGACAATGGCGAAAAAATTTCTAGTTTCACAAAAGCTACAAAGTTTTAGTGAGGGCAACGCCATCCAAAATAAAATTGAATAATTAAGAAGTAAGAATAGACATTGAAAAAAAAAACTCAACCTTGGCAGGACGAGGCTCTCTAGCTCCCACAGGAAGTTGATGGGAATCTCCAAGAGATTTGGAAGTTGGAGGAAACAACATTGGAGAGGAGTGTTGGATCGTTCATAGAGGAAGCATTAGAATAAGTCTGTATTAAGAAAAAATAGAGTTACGGGAAGTGCTACAGAAGCTCAACACTGCACACAAAAACATCTTAGCCAAGATAAAAGGTTAAAGTAGTTGAGTGACTCACGACGTGACACATGTGAGTGTTGGAGGCTTGTTGGGCACAACCCAACTTGGCCTAGAGTTTGGTCACAACTCCACGTTTTGACGAGAAGAGTGAAAATTAAAACACATAATGGGGTAATTTTGATATACCATGTGGTAACAAAGGGGGCTCGGGGTGGGTCGAGGCCCCTCATTTTGTAATGGGTATCAAGGTTTTATTTGATTTTTTTTCAATCCCATTATATGTGGACCATGGTTTTGTAGCAATGTAATGTTATATAAAGAGATGTAATGCTTTTTTGAATAGGATCATGATATCATTCTAATGGTCTTTAGCTAGTTTTGTATATGTATCTTGTAGTTAAGGAAAGGCTCTGTAGTTGAGTGTACAGATACCTTATAAGATTCGGCAAATTATCACGTAGAATAGCTATAACTGTGTGTGCAGGTTGAAGAGCTGAATGTACTAAAAATATCCATCTTAATAAATAAATAAGAAAATTTTTGGAAATATTCTTTGTCTTTATACATTGTTACATTTGATTGATACTTGTTGATGTGAAGTAGTTTTTATAGTCTTATGTTATACTAATGCAATTTTTTTATGAAGTGTTATGTATGGCGAAGGATCTTATAATATTATACAATGCAGTAATTAGATTTATGTTAGAAGAGAAAACACGAAAAATTACGAGTAATGCCACATTGCACGAGTCCCTCAAGACTACCAAATATTGTTTCTATAACCACCCATAGTAAACTCGGATGAGATTGATATCTACTTGAATTTCGTTGACAAAAGGGTTGGCCATTGAGGGTTTTGTTGGTGTGAAGTTGAAGTTGACCCCGGGTCAAAGCCCAGCGAGCCAACATTATAATTAATTCATAATCCACTATAAAAGGTCTACTTCGATTTTTTAATCACTAAATTCTTCTATGTATTATTAAATATAGAACTCATGATAATTTAATCACCAAACATGGTGAAAATATAGGTTGAATGTAGTTAAAAACACTGTTGAATATTTCTTTCATGAAAAAAAAAAAATGTTACATTTTGTAATAGAAATCCCAGTAGACCAAAAAGATAACAACAAATAGTAAATATAGACTAGTTGTAACATCCCTAAAACCACGTAGGTACACATGGGATTAATAAGAAAATAATTTATTTTTTTTGTAAGTCGAGGTGGTACCTTTCGATTTTCTATTAATAAAGTCGGGACAAAAGATACAAAACAAGACCTCAACCTACACGTTAGAAACCGAGGTATTTTGGCCATCGAAGTTCAAAATAAGTTAGCAAAAACATAAAAAGTCTTAATAGTCTATACCATATCTATCGATCATTGGATATCAAAGTCTATAGACAACATCATATACAAAAAAATGATTAAAAGGATTAACCATTTAAAACAAAAGAGAAACATAAGATCAAGAAAGTCTTAATCCTCCTCGAATTCAATAGGTGATGGAGCTTTGGCTATAGCTCTTGGTAATTCAAAAGCGAAACTTGTTGCATAGCCTTAATTTCCTTCTCCAATCTTCCAAGCCTTGCATATTGATACATTTGACATAAATTAATTTCCTAAATATTCCTATTGATATCAGCCAAGGTTGATTCCACCTTGTTTTCGGCTATAGACATAATTGCCTTGGCTAACAAACATTTAATTAACCAATAGGTTCAAACAGATTGTTGAAAAAAGAGAATTTCGACCCCGAGTGTGCCCATGGTCCGTAATAACGATCCGCATATCCTCTAGAGCCATATCATCTTCCAAATCTATGTTATCAAGAACGTCGATTTCCCATCCATAAATATGGGAACGGGACCTGAATTAGGAACGTCACTCCATAAAAGTTTGAACCGGTGGTTCAAGATGTTGTTGAATCGATCGCCTTCCTCTTTTTCTACGGTTTGTTTCGAGAGAGACTGCTTTCCTTTTCCCCCAACGAGCTTCCTTCCTCTTTTAACCATTTTAGAGAGACTTGACAAAATACGTTAAAACTTTCGGCCAAGCAACAACACTAGTCGACTTCATAGAGAACATGTAAGGCAGAGCATGAAGAATGGATCCATCTCCGAGGTCAGTCACCAAGAATAATATAAGAGGTAAACAACCGGAGCGAACATGAAAAACATCTGAACAAAGTAAAAAAAGGGTTGAAAAAGCAACCCGTTGTCTAGAAACCCTACCAAAGACCCGGAAATCATAACTAGAACAACAAACCTAAAGGGAAAAAGGACAATTCAAAGTCCTCATTATAGAAATATTAAGGTAAAATGAACCAAGGCAGCCCATAAGAATTTGCATGCAGGTTCCCAACAAGCCCCGAAAGTAAGCATGGCGCAAAGCAATTACCCGATTCGATATTGTAAAAGGAAAAAATTAACGAGAGGGAGCATTACATGTAAATCCCAACACCCAAACTAAAGTATAGAAATCCTGAAGGGAAAAAAGGACAATTCAATAGTCCCGATTACGAAAATATTAAGGTAAAAATGAACCAAGGAAACCCATAAGAGTTTGCATGTAGGTTCCCAACAAGCCCCGAAAAGTAAGCCGAGGTGCAAAGCAATTTCCCATGTATGATACTATAAAAGGAAAAAAATTAATAGAGGGAGCGATACACTTAATTCCCAACACCCATTCTAAAGCATAACGCCTACTAACAAGCCCATTATTGATATGCAACAAGCCCACAGAAGAGGATAAAGAAAAAAACCATAATTCGATAAATACTGGGGTCAAAGGGAAGGAACAAGAGATGTAAATAGACTTGCAGGCATAAAGAAGGAAGACAGAGAAAAAATCCATTGATGAAAAAAGATGATGTAGCCAACTTCTACGAATCTACCGCATGAATTCAAACCAGAACCGACCATATCATCATTCCCACAAATCCTCTAAGAAAATCATGACAAATATCCATGAGATGAGTGTAGAACAAAGTCCAAAGCTGAAGGGGAAAGAGCGGAGATACATACAACTACCGAACCTAAGCGAGTCATCCCGAAAATCTTTCGACGTAACCTCTACAAGCAACGTCGACTTCGAAAGACAAATTCATACCAAAACAAAAAAAACAATGAATCATCGAACACCCTTACCTACCTTAACCCCACACTTCCGGCGCTTTTTCCAAAACTTGGTCGACATCCTCGTGCCGACCGATCTAGCCGGGAGCCTCTGAAATGTACTATACATTTATGAGGGTGGGTGCCAAAAGTCCCATCAAATATTACCTCTCGACAGCTTCCATGCTTCCACCACGTAGTCGCTATCCTCACGCACACGTAATCGCGGTCACCTTGGTTGAGCTCGTCACCTTGGTTAACCTCTCACCCTATGCCATCCACATTATTAATTTAATGAATTAGTTTTTTTTTCATGAAGTCGTTAAGGTTTTATGAAATTGGGATCTTGGTAACTAATTTGAGGATTACATTCCATCCTTGTTAGTTTCTTTTAATATGTAGAGGTTTTGAGCATTCAAGGGGAGCTGCATAGGCATCAAACCCCTTGTCCTCATCCAAGGGCAGATGCTCGTAATGAGAATTATGGAATGTTGCGGCCATGGAGAATTACATAATGTTCCATCCATGCGAAGGATGAGAGTCAAGAACACAGTTGAAGTTTTTGAGATATAGGATGGATTGTATATTGTTGTAAAGATTAGTTATGACATACAACGGTTTATATATTGTCGCAGTAGATTAGCTATGATGTGCAAGGATGAGTACCATGGTTCCATTATGTTTTAACTGCATTGAATAATTATCTGTCTCATTTCATTTTTTTGGCTGGTGCTATGGAACAAGCCATGATTATGATATTCAAAGTCTTTTTCAAGACAAAGGTATTGCATGTGTGGTGAATGCGTTGTCTGAGGCTCGAAATTTAGCTCCACTTTGAAGGTGCTTGATGGAGGTAAGGATTTTTCCATGGAAAAGATAAGTAAATTTCTCATCTTCTCGAAGGAAAAATATATGTAAGTTTATTTAGGTATCTTGTGAAAGATTTCATAGAAAAAATATACAATATATATACATAATCGTATTCAATGAGGAAAAATATGTTTTTATTTGCACTTTTTTTCAAAAGATAAATTACTACATTATTTTCCCAAAAGAGATTTACATATATATTATGTATATGAGGACTTACTATATTCTTTATAAAAAAAAGAGTTTATATAAATATTTTGCATATTAATCTTTTACCTATGTTTTTTTGCAAAGAAAACAAAAGATTGCATACTAAAATACTTTTTGTTCTTAGAGAGATACCATGGCAAGATACAAACTTACTATTTTAGTTTTTTCGGGAAAATAATTCAAAAAGTTCTTGAAAATATTGCTCTTATTTTAATCTTTAGAAATATATTTTTCTTATAGATATACCATGGTAAAAGAAAAATCTCGCTAGTTTTTTAGAAAAGAAACCATGTGAGTACTTGAAAAAGATTGCTATTATGTAACTCTACTCGGGTAAGATATATAACTCTTACTTGTCTTTATATATATATGCATCTTATGTAAGAAAAAGATAAGATTCTTTCTCTTTTTAAAAAAAAGGGAATTAGTACAGGTGTATGAAATGATAAGGAAATCCAAGTTATTTCTTGAAAAATAATATATATTAAAGAGGGTAATTCTTGAAGGTATTTCATGGGTTGGGAGATAAGTAATGAGTTTTCCTAGGAAAAAGAAGTCATGAAGAACCCATGTTATTTTCTCATAAACTTTTCTTTGGAAAATATTATGTTGTTTTATATATGTTGTTCTTACATGAAAAGAATAACCTCTTAGAAAGATTATTTATTTCATAAATCCATGGGTAGAATACCATGGTGTTGGTAAAGATTAATTATTTCATAAATCCATGGGTATATTACCATGGTGTTGGTAAAGATTAGTTATTTAATAAATCCATGGATAAAAGAACTATTCAGGTTATATTTCTTTAGAAGAAAACATTGTGTGATTAATTTTATGTTATCATGATTATGATGTTAGTTTCTTTCGGAATAAGATCATGTCTATGAATGCAATATTTGTATTATATTTCATTGGAAAGAATATACATTTGTATATGGGAAATGATAAGTTTTGTTATCCTACATTGATTCTTTGGCAAAGAAGATGAATTACATGTACAAAAAACTAAAGTAATGTTTTGGTTCCTTGATATATATATATATATATATATATATATATATATGTTAGTATCACATTTGGAGAATAAGACACGTATTCTTATGCTTTATTCCTTTAGTTTTATAGAAACAATGATCCAGGTGGATATTGGTGGCCACCCACCTATTCCATCTACACCTCCAGTTAGTTTCATTAGTTTTTTTTTATAGTATAATTTACTATGTTTAGAATTTCTTTAGGTTCAGAACTTCTAGAGTAGTTTTGACCCACTAAATGAATTTTTTATTAGGTCTACAACAAACCCATAGCCATATCGAGGGGTTTGCGGTAAATTTTGGAGTGATCAAAGAGATTTTTCCTATGATATATCATACATGCCAAGAAAAGATAACATGACCAAGTTACGACCTCGGGGAAGTTGGCTACCCAACTAACCCCAATGGGGCCCACAAAATCTTGGTTTTCATCTCCTGGGGTTAAGGTTTTGGTTGTTTAGAGTTTGACTATGTTGTTAAATAATAAAAATGCCCTTGAGCATCATTATAATGTAGTTCGAGCCATGTAGCTAGCGCATCTCTTGTGAGAGATAAGCTAACATCGTCCAACCTAGTTTATTTTCCCTTCTTGTCTATAACCATTTTTCGGTATTTATATTAATGAAATTAAGTGGTATATATGTTTCATCTGTAAATTTATGTTTATTTATGTATTTTATTGTGTTCCTACATAACTCTAGATGAGTGGTATCATAGCGGTCTTCTCTTTCTCGGTCTTCCTTTGCATGTCCCCAAAGAGGTTAGGGTATAAGGAGTTAGGGCTTGATCCGGTTGAACCTTTGCAAGATCGGCCTTGGAAACCCCGATGACCTCCCATGGAGGAAGAAAATAAATTCGAGGGAGTAGGATATCCTCTCAAAATATTGCTTGAGGAGTTCCTCAAGAAATAAAGGAATGTGATGATGTATATCTTTGCACAAATCCTTCAACGGCTGCCCACAAGTGACACTTCTTCATCCAATATGAAATCTAGATGCGTGACCCCTTTTAACATACAAATAAAATTTTATATTCACATATTTTATGGTAAAATATATGTATATTTCCTAGATAGATGGTTTAATATATTAGATGTATATTTCTAGGTTCATGAATTTTCTAAGTGGGAAAATAATATTTTTCCACTCCTCAAAGCCGCCCCACATGTCGAGGAGCGGTAGGAAAACCTCTTTGTGATAAAAAAGGATCATACAAAACCCTCTATTATCTCAACCCCACCCACTTAGAATTATTTCCAGGATTCCATCAAGGAAAAAATATTATCTCATTGGGGAGATATGAGGACAAGTACATACAATGTACTACGTTGATGTAACAAAGGGATCAAGATGTGCACTAGTGACAAATTTGTTCCATACTCTGCGTAAAAAAGTTGGGTATCAAATATTCGAGAGAAAAATTTGGTGTTGAAGTATCGCAGATTGTCTACACTCGATAAATTCGAGAGGAAATGGAGTTCTTGGACATATCCTCACTTGGTTCAACATACCACTATGATGCCAAGATTGAGTAGAAATTCAAATAGAAGGAGCGAGACTTTGGATCTACAAATTAGAAGCAATAGAAAGGAGACCCCAAACCATAGAAAAAGGACAATTCCAAGTAGGAGTGACCCAGGACAATTGGCTAAAGATGCAATCAAATAAAAACACCACAAATCCAAATAAGGACACGAGAAAGTGGCGTGAGTTACATAACATCGCCACTCACAACAAATGTGAATGTCGATCCAAGCAATCACTGGTGGCCGAGTTGAAGGCTACTGAATTAGATGCATCTTTCAACCCTGAGTCAAAATCTAACAAGAGGAATGATAAATGGAAGTATATTATCGATGTAGAGCTCAATGCCATCATTGCCACCACCAGGATCCAAAAGGAGGAACTCGAAAGAACCCAAAATACATCGGATCCTGCACTTCCCGCCTCATTTAGAAAACTAATCATCAAGAATCAAAGCCCTCTATACTCTAATACCTACCCCTAGTCGACCCCGGAATTCGGTATCCATTGATTACATGTGGGGACTTCCTTCTACTAAGCATGGAGATGAGCTGTGTTTTTTGGTCGTCGACTCATTCTTGAATATGGCCATTATGAAGGCCTGCAATAATAATATCACACGGTACATGCCCATTGCTAAACTCTTCTTTCAACAAGTGTGGGTACACTTTCGGATCCCACGAGTCCACTATCTCCAATTGGGACAACAAGTTTTCTCGAGTATATTTTGGTCTAGTATCTCGGTCAATGTTGGACACCAAGATCACTAAGTCCACAACTTCGATCCCCTAATTGATTTCCAAAAAAAGGTCGTCAACAAGATGGTTGTACAAATTTTGTGCATGTACAACTCAAAGCATCCGCACACATCGGATGAAATCCTCCCCTACTTGACCTTATCCCCTTTCGGGTGGGCTTGGGATTCCAGCCACTATGTCCTATTGACATAGCCATGCCATTTGCGGCTACTAAGGGCGATTCATCTCATCTGCAATCTAAAGATGATAAGGAGAACAACTTCATTGAGTGCATGCGAGAAAAATCCGCCAATAGGTCCATGACATATTGAACATAGCCAATGTTAAGTAAAACAGGGTGACATGATCAACATCGGGTGCCACACAAATTCTAGGTTGGCGAAAAAAGTGTCCCTAAATTTTCGGAAGGAGCACCTCGCTGGACCCCACCAAAATCTTCAACCTGCTCTAATATGGGATATACACCATCACCAAGGTTTTAGGGTACAATTACTTTGAGCACAATATTCCACCATTCCTTGGTCTGCACCAAGTGTTCAATGTGGACCTCCTTTGACCCTACTTTCCACCATTACTTGAAACATTCGACATGGCATAAAAACTCACGAAACAAAGTGAAACCAAAACTAAACGGAACAAGACACAAATGATCAAATCATGGAGACATAGATCAAGAACACCAACTAGTATAAGATCCAACTATTTCGAGTTGTTAAAGCAGGCCAACTCCTTCACCAAGTCAAGTCGTTCACTAGGGACCACATTCAATAGAAATTTCCTCACTTCATGGAGGTTGTGCACACAAATGGGGCCATTTATTCCTAAGGGGTAGGAATTATCTAGGTGGATATTGATGGGAACCCACCTATTCCACCTATTCCTATTCCTATTAGAATATGATTTCTTCCATGTAAAAATTTCATTTGGACTAGGGACAAGAAATCAAGGGGAATTTATTGCTTGTAGTTGTTCATTACTACATACCATTGATAAAAGATGTATGCAATTAGAATTTTATGTGCACTCTATGTTTATAATTAACTAGCTTGAAAAAACATAAGTGTGCATAAAGCTTCTTCTTTCTCCTCATACTAATGAAACTTTAAGGAATAAAGATCACTTCTATTACATATATTTTTCTCACAGATATAGGGAAACACAACTAAAATTCCACTCACCAATCAAAAGAAGGTATAAATTTGAAAAAATTACTTGTGCCAAGTGATGGAACAACATGAGGGAAATAACTATGAGTATTTTCATATGCGTTTTAGGGACCCCCTACAAATGTTGGTCTAACACACATATGTTTTTTGGAACACTCGTATTCGAACCATATTTCACACAATATTATATGTAGGCAATTTATGTGCACCCCGATAGAATATAATACCTTTTTTCAATATCATGTTATGAATTGTTGTTCAACAATATCTATTTTTTGAAGCACAAAATGGGTATATGTAAAAGAAGCTCTAAAATATTATAGAACATATTAACATAAAAAACATAAATACACCTTCTGTGTATCTTTAGAAGATAATTTTAGGTCAATTTATGAATGAATTAAAATTAAGTTTTTTTCCTTGGGAGAAAAAAAAATGAAAAATTATAAAAAAAATTCTATAATTAATTTAAGATTTCATTACAATAGAATTCTCTATTGTATTATTGGTTATGGAATTTTTCTTTGACAATAAAAAGTGTATTGAATACCCCAATTTAAAGTGTTCGATTAAAAGATATATATAGAAAATAAAAAAATTTATTCTAAATTCCATGCAATAACACATTATAAAATCATAATCTAGTGCTTATTTTCTTAACCATTTTATAGTTATGTTTCCTAGCCAATATTGCATGGAATATACAAGGAGTATATTGAAATCACAAGTTCGATCTATGGACTAGGTACAATTTTAGTTTCCCAAAGGTTTTTTTTTCAAGGTTTTGAATCCAATTATGCACAAAAAATGCATTTTAAACAATGAAAAAATCAAAATATTTCTACAAAATTTATCACTATGTTCCATAAAGAAAAAGCAAAAAACGTAGGACAATTAGAGTGTGCCCATTATAAAATCTTATTTATATAACTTTACTCTAAAATCTAATCCCTACTAGATATCCATGTTATTTTCTTAGATTTATATGATTTCTTTCATAGAAAAAAATATATTTTATAGAAACATTCCAAACTCGCTTTTAACTATAACTAGTATATTGATTAGTAAAAGGAGTTTGTGTTTGGTTATAATAGGCTTTCAAAGTAGATTCTATAGACCCATAATTTTATAGACCCTCCTATTAATGACTTATTTTTTGCATGGATATGTACCCATAAAAATATAAAAAAAACCAAATTTACACGAATTTCTAAATGTAAAATATTTCAAGAAAACCATTCAAATCGCACATCACTTTAATTTCATGAAGGACATCTATTCTACCATCCCAATAGAGGAATATTCTTACAAATCTAAAATTTCTTCTAGAGTTGGGACATTCATATTAAAGTGAGCCAAAAGGGAGGAGCATATCCATTTTTCTAATGACTTTGAACCTATTGTCTAAGGTGGAAGGAAAAATTTTTAATTTTCCTCGCACTTCTTCGATAAATGTATTTTAATATTTTTGATCTCAAAACTACATCATTTATTTCATGGTTTTGTGGTGACCAATCATCTGAATGGTGGTCATTAGTTCCAATGATAATTGGTCATACAATAGATTGAGGGACATGGACTATCGATACAACTCCAACATGTCCTCTTAAATTGTCGCTAAGTGTTCCAACTATTTCATATACCATCACATCATGCTAATTAGTGTTAGTAGCTAATGAACTTGAAATTGATGTGATTACACCACCCTCTCCTACAATTTTTTACTGAAGATTTTTTTGCTTCCACGAAGCTTCCTTTTATGTTCCATCGAATATGCGGACCAACTCCACTAAAATAAACCTAGGTACTGGAAATCGGGCTAGAAGACTACTTCTAAAATGATGATGACACCTAGACAACACCCTTTTACTACCATAATTAAATGAAAAATTATTTATAGACGGGTACCTTGAACTCCTATTAATACCCATGAATGAAAAATGAGATATTCCATGTATTCCATACTCATAGGTGTAAACCTCCCATGCATGAGAGTTAATATCACTCCATGCCAACATTTTGATATATTTTCCCACCGCACTTCACGTTAGGGATGAGTAGAACCATATATTCCAAATAAAAAATTGCTTAACTATTTTTAATTGTTGTGTAATTATTCCACACATCAAGAATATGCTCCACCTCTTCTCCAAATTGTACACTCAGAATGCCAATTTGAAACTATTTTCATCCATTTCATACATCTTAGGATTGGGCATGTATGGGAAGTCTCTCTATTCCACAAAATAATAATAATAAAAAATCCTTGTAAATAACATAATTCATGAATGACATTATGAGAAGATACTATGCCCATGGTTATCTTGAACACTTAGTACCATAACCCCCCTCCCTAGAAAAAAATTATTAATTTTTTATAATATATCATTTGTGTTTGTACAAAATAATAATATAAATGATACATTTAAAAGAATTACATGTATTTATCAATTATATCATCATAAAAAAATTAATTTCTCATGGATCACCAATTGTATATTCATTTTGATTGTAATTTATCATAAGATATTTATCATATATTTTTTTAATTGTACATTGAATTATTGCACCTATAAAAAAATTCAAATTTTATCCACTTGTGATGTTATTATTATTTTTCTTATTTAAATAATATTAATTAAAAAAAAAAGGAAAACTTATGGTTTCCAAATGTCTATTTAATGATGATTCTTAAAAAAAAGTCCATGTTCATAACTATTTGTGATATTGTCATGGTCATAGGTATAGTTATATATATATGTGATATATTTTTTAAAATGTTATGATTGTGTTATATTTATTTATATTTTTGAAATATATATAGCTAATAATATTTGTTTAAAACAATGTAAAATGAATGAGTGTTTTAAAAAATATTATGATTGTAGATACTTGTCAAGTAACTATTATTTGTTTGTTGGAATATATATTAATTGATGGAATTTATCAAAACTTGCAGTTTTTAAATGTATGTTGAATGTTAGTTCTTTCAGAAGATTATTTGTGATATTGTCATGGTCATTAGTATAATTTAATTTATTTGTGATACATTTTGAAAATGTTATAATAATTTCATATTTATATTTTTGAGATATATATTGGCTAATAATATTTGTTAAAAAATGATTTACAAAGAATAAGGATTAAAAAAATCCATGATTATAGTTTTTTTTTTTTGTATGTAAGAAACATTTTCATTATATTTTTATAAGGTTATAGAGAATACCATAAATATTTTACATGCATAGACCCTACCTAGGGAGAGTACCTTTGAGATACCGCAACCATAAGAATTTCGATGCAAAACTAAGTATAGCCCACCTGATATGTATCTTCTTAATATAATTTTGAATCATTTTATCAATCAATGAAAATTACATTATTTTCTTTGGGAAAAAAAAATTATAAAAAATATCTATAATTAATTTAAGATTTCCTTATGACAAGAATTCTTTGTTATTTTTGGAAATGATCAAAAATGGAAAATCAAAATGTTGATAAAACCTTTTCTCCATACTCCAATTAAAGAAAGACAAAATGTAGAAATTTAGATTTTTCCCATTATAAAGCTTATATAACTATATGGAAAGACAAAATGTAGCCATTTAGATTTTTCCCATTATAAAGCTTATATAACTAATCTAAAAGTTAGTCATTATGAGTTTTCCATGTTATTTCCCTATATTTATAATATTTTCTTTTATAAAAAAATTGTATATTTTCTTGAACACTCCAAATTCTATTTTAACAATAACTCATATATTTATTAGGAAAAAAGAGATTGTTTTTACTGTCATAGGCTTACAAAGTGAGATTATATCGAGACATAATTATGTATACCATCCTACCAATTACTTAAATTTTGATTTGATATATACCCATATAAAAAAAAATTAATGGAGGTCTAAATGTAAATTCTTTTAAGAAAACATCACCAATAGTACACAACTAGTACAACTATTATTTCATAAAAGCCAATTAATGTACCTTCTTATGAGAGGATGCTTATTCCTCATAAATTTTCTTCTAGAGTTGGGAAATTCAAAATTAAAGGTAGCCAAGTGGGAGGAGAAGAGACAATTTTTCATGTGAATTTAAACCTATATCTATGATGGAAATATACATTTTTTTCCCTTTAAAAGGCTATGTATCTCCTCTACTAGATATTGAGAACTATAATCCCCCTACTTAAGAGGGAATATCATTCATGCCTACATTTTGATAGAGCTTCCCAATACACTCTACATAGGTGATGATGGGAACCTTATTATCCAACATAAATTTCTCTAAATGTCATAGGATCGTTCCACTAATTGTTCTTAAATGTTGTGTAATCATTATACACATTAGTAATCTCATCCACTCTCTACTCCCAAAATGTGCACTTTGCAGTAGGTTTGAGTATATGTGCATTCGTTTCATACATTATAAGAATGGCATATATGGGTGCTACATCAAATCCAAAAATAATGAGAATAATAATGTATTATGATAAACAATAATAATCACAAAATACATTGGTATTAATATATTCTTTGTGTGTTTATAAAATGGTAATATAATTTACAATCTAAATTCTCTCATTATAAAATCTTAATTTGTAACAAACCATCAATAATATTATTATTATTTTCCTTGTTGAAATAATATTAATTAAAAACGTGTTGAAAACTTATAATTTTTAAACATATACATGATAATGACATTGTCATGATCATATGTATAGTGATAGTTATTTGTGATATACCTTTAAAATATTATCATTATATCATATTTATTTATATTTTAAAAATATACATTATCTAATAATTACCAAAATTTGATGATTAGGTTATTATAATTTTTCTCGTTAAAATATATATTAATTAAAGGGAAATTATGAGTAACAGTTCTTTCAAAGGATTATTTGTGATAATTTTATGGACATTTGTATAATTTTAGTGTTTTTATTTACTTTTAAAATTATTTGATCATGTCATATTTATATTTTTTGAAATATACATTGGATGCTAATATGTGTTAATAAAAATTCACAATGAATAATGACACTTACGAAAAAAATTCATGATTATGGTAAGACAAATTTTCATTAGATTTTCACAATCTAAAATTTGGTAGTACCTCTATATTCATTCATATAAACAAAACGCATAAGGTTACATTAACAAAGTATATGCCTCATAGCCTCAAGCTGACGAAAGGTATGCAAGTTTGTTGGCCACTTTAAAAAGTTAACACGCAATCAAAAATTCAAGCGAGTTTAATCGTGTCTCTAGATACATTATGAGGTGTATGTATCTACTATATCTTTTGACATATTTAAAAGATAAAATCTATCGCCCCTTTCATATTTAAACGCTATATCTTTAATGATTAAAAAATTAAATGTTATACACCCCTTTCATATTTAAACAAAAAATAATAGACTGCTTGGACTTACTCATCTGGCGATTCAATAGGTGTTGGATCACTTGACACTTGACCGAGCATATCAACTTGATGCATACTTGCAAAGTTGACGTTCCACTCAACCTAAATGCAAATTACGGTGATGTAGGTGGTACATTTCTAAATGTCTCAACTCGTTTGCAACCAATATGGAAGTTACCTTTTAGGTCTCCTCCTACCCCTTGCTCTACTACAATGGCCTTTTACCATTAAATACTTCATTGTCCAATAATGCGGATGAACTTCTTAGCGAGGATATGTCTTCCTCTTGTGTTTGCGAGATAATTCACCATTGAATCAGTGCTCATTTGGATTATCTTCCTCAACTTTAGTTTGAGTCATGCTTCCAACTGCTTTGACGATCAAACCTTTTACTTGTCTGGTGTCCCCACTTGCATAGGCATGCGATAGGTTTATCTCCTTACCGAGGTTTTTCTTCCTCGTTCTTTGAGTCCCACGTTTTCTTTTTCCTTTGTCCTTTCCTTATCTTTTTCTAGCATTTCCTTTTTCTTGTCTACGCTTTCACCATTTTTTGTTTGTGATATCCCAACGAGTTTGTACCTTCTTTAAATCTGCCGGAGTTCTTCCTTGACGTGCAAAGATGTGAGGTGAAAGATGCTAGGAGGACTGTACATGGAAAAAAACAAAAATCATTATTTTTAGTGACGCTGAATCAAATAATCTCTTCTATATTGAGGGTCGGATGTTTCCATCACCACCTTAGACATATTACTATTCATGTGCTCTTACTGCTCATATTACCATACCTTTGTAGAAACTCCTCTTCACAACCCGGCAACATCCTCAAATAATGATGGTACAAACTATTGTGTTTCACATACCCGATAAGCCTTAGGATAGAGCATTGTGAGCATACCTTTGTACTCTAAATTTTATAGTAATTATGTTCATAATGAGTAACCAACTAACGTATTTAGCATACCACGAGCCATGTATTAACACCTATGAGACAATAAAATAGTTCCCATTTAATTACTAAAAAGCTGGGACCGCGGTCAACAAAACCTATGAATCCCGGAAAAAAATAATAAATCTTATACAAGGTTACATTTAATAGAGTAAAGAATTACGTGTGTATACCATATCAAGGAGAGTGCCTTCACGAAGGAAAAAATCGATACTATGTAGGCATAAACATAAGAAGAGACCATCTTACATTATGAGGGAAACGAGTGGTCATATTGATAAGTTTGAGGATGATTTTTTTATTCTATAATATAGTGACAAAGAATAACAAAAGATATCAATAGATGATGAAAAATATTGACGGAGACGAGAACAGAAAGCCCTACTTGGGGCTCTTTAGTGAGCATGGTAATACGTCGAAGAGGGTATTGACAAAGGGCTCACCATAGCCTCAGGGAAGGAAAAAGAGGTTATCGCACTCAATCAACACACTATACTAACTTGTGGTGTTATTATATTATGAATTCTCCTTTTTGTATGCTCTGGAAATGACTAGAACTTCCACTCCTCCATTTAGAACAAAAGAGTGATCATTCCCCCTAAAGCCCGCTTGGTTATTTATTCTTATATTTATAAGGTCTAAAAAATATTAGGGATATGAGGTTTAGAGGCCTAAACATACGATTTTGAAATGTATGATTTCTTGGGCACATTGTGTGAGGTTAGAAAGAGAAAAAGAGGTATAAATGAAATTCACATGTTTCCCAACGAGGATCTCCAAAAAGATAGATGACCCTAAATCGAGATGAGAGTGCTTATTTGTACCTCATGAAAAACACGAAAAAATGGTTAATACTACATGTTGGATATGCCCAGAGATGAACCAGAAAGAAATGTTCCAATACAAATGGAAAAATTACTGTGTAAACTATTTAGCGAAAGCGAAGGTTCAAGCTACAAAAGAAAAACATAAGAATGATGATTAGAATAACCTAGAAGATTCAAACTAAAAATCTTGAAAATACATGGTGTTTTTGGTGAGGGTTTTTCGAGGGTTCCATCGGTTGCTTGAATTCCGGAAAGTCCAAGCGGAGGATAGTTTCATTGCACTATGGAAACCTTGTAAATGAAGACCAAAATTTAGAAGCAAAGAGCGAATAATGGAGAAATTACATTTAGAAAGAATCACAGAATCAAATCAATTTTGTGAGCTTTCGTGTTACCTTTCCTCACTTTCGTAAATAATAATGGAAGCCCCACATCAAAATACAATGGAGGTTTACTTACAGGATGGAAGAGTCAAAGTCGAAAGGCCGGAGTGATGAGTAATAATCTTGTTGGAAAAAGGTTACGGAATGATCGCAAAAGGCTCTCGACAAGCAATGCGGTGCAATCACCAAATCACGAAAAATGGTTACAAAAATGAGGTCAATAACATAGGTTTGAAACCCTAATCCAAAAATAGTGATGGTATCCCAACTGCTAGAAGATCGAAATGATAAAGGAACAAACCAATTATACATACACATTAAATGCCCTGCATCGGGAGCGAGCCTCAACAATAAACCAAATTATTGACGAAATCTAGATATAGCGATAAGGAGATCATACAGATCTTGGTTGATATAATTAATAAATAATTGTTAATGCCAAGTACAGGATAGCAGTAATTACGAGGGAACATATATCAAACTGTACCCAGAAGTATTTTTTTGTCAGAACAAACACAACCCTTCGTAAATGGTTTAGTTGACTCTTTGATTGTATTTAGAACAAATAGATAAGTTATGTAAAGCTTTATAACTTGGTGGAACGAGCTATTATAAAGTTTTAGAGAATGTTGTAATTTTTGTGAAATGATTTTATATTATTTATAATCTGATTATAATGAAGTTAAAAATTATGAATGTAAATTTTTTATATATGGAATGTGGATGTGTGTTACAATAATTGAATGTAAAATAAAAGATAACCTTTCAACTTAGTATTTTCTAAATATACTTGATTTGATAATATCACAACAAAAACATATTAATTTTGCAAATGGTATTATGTATAGTTATTTGTATTGTTGAATTTATAAATTTTAATGCAATTATTAAAATTTGTAACTTTCAGAGTTACATTCAATAATAATTCTTACAAAAATTTCATAGCTATTCGTCATGTTATGTTACCTAAAAATATTCATAAAAATAATAATTTAAATTAGTTTTTTGAAATAAAGCATCAAATTAAAAAATATTAATTAACTAATACATTAAAAAAAAATTAAAAAGAGTTATCAAATTAATAATATTTGCAAAAGGATTAAATTTTTCTAAACTGAAAATTAAATTAATAATAGTTGCTAAACTATTAAATTTTACTAAAATAAACATCAATTTTAACATAAAGAAGTTACTATACAATAAATTATTCATGTTAAACAAAAACTTTCTTATTCAACTTATTTGAAGTGTAAATTCTAGACATGATATTGTGTCATATTTATGTATATTTTTAAAAATATATATTGTTTGATAATACTAGTTAAAAATCATAAATATAAATTAAAATATAAACAACCAACTATACTGATATACTTCAAATATGAACATATGCTTCCAAAAAAGAATTCCACTAAATTTAACATAAGTGTAAAATAAAATATAAAGATTCGATTTCTTATTTTTGAAATCTAAAATATAAATATAAAATATTGATCATAAAATATAAATTTGACTAATTAACTTTCAAATCATAGATTTCTTGGGTTTTGTGATCTTGTTTTAAATATGTTGAAAATAATTTTTTGGAAAAAAACCTATAATCACATTCATTTAGTATAGCTATTGCTTCAAATTATTCAACTTATTTGAAGTGTAAATTTACTAAGTGATTTTGTGTAAAGTGGTTATAAAGAGACATGATGTTGACTAATAAATATCTTAAACATATATTTCCTTCAATTTATGACAAGGGTTTTATAAATTTGTTAAAATTGTAATTTTTTTATTATAAAATATAAATTTGACGAATTAACTTTCAAAACATAGATTTCTTAGGTTTAATGATATTCTTTTAAATATATTGAATATTTGTTCTTGAAAAAGAAAGCTATAATCACATTCATTTATTATAGTTATTGGTATTGTTGAGTTTGATAAATTTAAAGCAATTACTAAAATTTGTAACTTTCAAATTTACATTCAGAAATTATGCTTACAAAAAATTTATAGTTATTCATCATGTTATGTTGAATAGAAATATTCATAAAAATAATAATTTTAGATTTTTTTTTTAACTAATTATAGACTCCAATAAAAAATTTATATTAAAAAATATCAGTTAGTTGATATATCAAAAAATAAATTAATAATATGTGAAAAAGATTTATTTTTATTAAAGTAAACAACAATTTAATATACAATAAATTTCATCTTAAACAAAAACTTGCTTATTCAACTTATGTGAAGTGTAATTTTTTCACGTGATATTATATAAAGTAATTGTAAAGATACATAATAATAATTGAAAAAAAGTAGTTAGAACTTTATCATAAAACATGAAGTTGAATAATAAATTTCTAAAACAAATGTTTCTTTCAAATTATGATGAGGATATTATAATATAGTTTTCAAATATATTAAATATTTGTTATTGCCAAAATATTATGATCATAATATATTGAGATGTTATAGTTATTTCGATTGTTGAAATATATTTTTTTTCAAAGTAATTATGAAAAATTGTGATACTAATATTAATATATATATGTGTGTGTGTGTGTGTGTGTGGGGTCATAAAATCCAAGAATAAAATATTATAGAATATCAAGTACTTTATATATTAAAAATAAATTCAAAATCACTTATTCAATAAGAGTGTCTAAAAAAAAATCATAGTTAATGAAGATGTTATAATGCATTAAAAATATTATTTAAAAAACAATTATATTATTGTTTTAACCAATTCATAATATCCAATAATTAAATATTACAAAATATAAATTAACTAATAAACTTAAAAACATTGGTTAAATTAATAATATTTGTAAAAACAAATCAAACATCAATAAATAAAAATAATAATTTTAAAAACAAATTAAACATTATTAAATGAAACAATAATTTTAATATAAAAAAGTTAATATAAAACATTCCACTCATTTAAAGTGGTATGATATGCATGTGTAAAATCATTATACACACACACAAACAAACATATAATACAAACAAGCAAACACAAACATAGAATTCTAAAAACAAACACAAACATTGAATACAAAAAAAAAAAATACATGACATAAAAAAATTGAAAGAACAAAGAAAAGATAGACACATTTAAAATTCTACTTGTAACTAGTTATAAATTAACTTTAAAATTGTATATTTATTTCATTTTTATTCTATTATAAGGTCTTTGTGATATGTTTTCTAAATGTATATGGAAGGAATGTGGTTAAAAAAGGAAAAATGATAGTTATAGTAATTTGTGATGTTGTAAGTATTTGTATTGTGGAAATATTAATTAAAAGAAAATATAAAAGCATGTTATTTTTGAAACGTGTATTGAATATTTTTAAAATGTGTATTGAATGGTGATGATTACAATGAAATTCATGGTCATACTTTATAATTTGAAAATATAATTAGTACAAATATTCATGAAAATTAGATTTTATTTAAAATATAAATAAGAAATAATGAACTTTAACAACTCCATACCATAAAACTTTGTTAACATTAATTGTAAACTTACAACCATTAAATATTAAAAAAATTGATTAAAAAAATATTAGAAAAAGATAGAAATACATATTAAATTAACAACTAATATCAATTTATTTAAAAAATTTAGTGTTATTTTAAAATCATTTTTATATTCCACAACATTATATATATTTGTTCAAAACATAAATAAAAAACATAACTGAGAAAAAAATTAATAATCACAAGTAACCATAATAACCTATATAAATTTATTTAAAACATAAATAAAAAAACATAATTAAGAAAAAAAAAATTAATAATCACAAGTAACCATAATCATAGGAGACATTTCTCAAAGAGATAACCATGGCCATGGCTATCTTTGAGAACTTGAGAAGGGGAAAACCCCTTCTCTAAAAACAAATAATAACTTTATTGATATATGTGTTTGAGTTTTTACAAATAATAATACAATTAAAAAAGGAAAAAAAACACAAAAAATTACATGTTGTATCTACTTCATTTTCCATGTCCTTCTTGTAAACATTACAGATGTGCTTGATTTTCCATCTCCTTCCCTGTAAACACATGTAATTCGTTTTCTATCAACCTCCCTGGAAACACAATTAAAAATAGAAAATTATATTGTTAGCATTACATTAAATATATATGTTAATAATAGAAAACATTATATTATAAAAAAAAATAAAAATAAAACTACAAATTACATATGCAACACAATTAAAAAAAAAAAGGAAAAACAACGCTAACCTCTCTTTCTCCTTGGAAATGGCAGATACCTGCCCAGCAAGGGCCAGCGGAGACTTCTGGAACAAACACTGAAGGTCGTTAGATTCTTTGCATATTCCCGCCCAGCAAATGAGAACGAACATTGAAGGCAATAAGAAGCGATAAAATGATGGGAAAAGCATTTGAACTAAAATTGTAAAATGATGGGAAAAGCATTTGAACTAAAATTGTAAAATAATCTAGAAAAGCATTTGAACTAAAATTGTAAAATAATTTGCAGAGTGATAGAAAAAAGAATTTGAACCACAACTTTTAATCTAGTAGAAAAAAGAATTTGAACCACAACTTTTAATCTAGTAGAAAAAATAATTTGAACCACAACTTTTAATCTATCAGTGTAAGATTAAAGTGCAGTGTCTATTTATTAAATGCGTCAAATATTAATGGTTTGTACCAGCTGAGCCGATTGAAGTCTGTGTCCATCAACACCACCATTTGCCTTCCCACTTCTGCAACATTGCATCGATCTATCAGTGTCAGCGTGATCCCTCAACACCACCATTGGCCTCTACTTCAAGGACTCTCCAGGCAGCGAAAGCCACATTCCTCTGCCTCTCTTTAGACCCTAAAGAAACAAAAACAAAAAAAGAAAATATAGATATCTTAATACTAATATTTGCGGCTTACAAAATTCAACATGATCAAATAACCTTTTGTATACCAAAACAAATTTGGGGTTATCCCAGGAAGGTTTCCCAAGATACTGCGAAATAATTCTTTGATATATATATATATATATATATATATATATATATTCTTGTTTAAAAGAACAAAACGATTGGTATACATTTTCCCTATATTCTAAAATACACATTAATAAATATGTAATACAATTATCTATAATTAATTTATATTGCTATCTCTATACAAATATAACAGCAAATACAAATACCTGTTGGATGACAATGCTGATTGCACAATTCTTACTGCAGGATGTTGATAATCCCATTCCTCCATCTTATTAACTCTTCATATTTATCTTCACTTTCTACCTTACCCTACCCTTTGTAAACCAGAAGCTAATAAAATCAAAATACAAAACAACCAAAAGCTAATAAAATCAAAATACAAAACAACAAAAGAAGAAGAAGAAAAATAAACAACTCACACCAGACGACAACAATTATTAAAACAGGTAAGCATGGCCATGCTTGACAAAAACAAAAACAAAAAGAGAAATACAGAACAAAAACCCAAAAATCTCCTCTCCTCCACCCTACTCGCTGCTGCTCAATGGCAAGTCTGCTCATCTAAGCTCCTCTTCACGGCGGCCTGAGCAATATCTGCAAATACCCAGCCCCGCTCATCCCAGTAGCCTACCCATATCAAAAAAGACATCTCCAAACGAAAAACATATGTGCTTCCTCTTGCCATTTTTAACAAGGAGATTAATGCCGGTTTGTTCAAATTTTCAAATCCGCCTGAAACAGACAACTAACCGTAGGCTCCTCTTGCCATATTTAACAAGGAGATTAATGCCGGTTTGTTCAAATTTTCAAATCCGCCTGAAACCGACAACTGACCGTAGGCTGCTCTTGCCATATTTAACAAGGAGATTAATGCCGGTTTGTTCAAATTTTCAAATCCGCCTGAAACCGACAACTGACCGTAGGCTCCTTACCCGATCTCAGCTTTTCGATTTTGCCGTGGTTAAACCCTTATTACTATTTTTTCTTTTTATTTTTAGAATCAGTCACCTGCCAACCATCTCCTTATTACTATATTTACTATTTTTAGAAAGGGTCACCTGCAAGTTTTTCTACTGTATGCAAGTTTTTTATTTACTATTTTTAGAAAGGTTCACCTGCAAGTTTTCTACTATATGCAAGCTTTTTACTCTTATCAATTCTTTTCGCAGCTTTTTTCTTACATCTGCAGAGCTGTCCATTTTCCTGTAATGATACCATCGCATCGCATTTCCATTAGTTGCTGCTTTAATTTTAATGACCTCTGACAGCTTAAACGGCATGGATCTCCATCCTTCTGACTCAGAGAATCCCATGCCACTCGATTCCCGTCGGAAAACCTAAACATCCTTTCGATTCTCGATTTCAGTAATTGTTCGCTAAATACATTGGAGTAGTCGTTCATTGGAATCCCGTCCAGTTGTCCGAAAAACTAAACCAGGATGTTTACAATTAATAGGCGCTGGTCCTTCATTTCTTGTAAATTGCATCATACGCCAGTTTAAATTGCATCATTTAAATGTAATCTTCAATTTACGATGTTAAATTTAAACTTTAAACTACAACGTCAAATTTAAATTTTATAAATTAAAAGATATTAAATTTAAATGATATTAATTTATTTTTTGTTTCTTTTATTTTATTTTAATTTTATTGTAATTTTTGTTTCCAATTTTATAAATTGAAAGACATTAAATTTAAATGATATTAATATAGTATTTGACCCTTTATTGTTTGTTTGCTTTATTTTTAAGCAAAAATATTTTATTTTAATTTTATAGTAACTTTTTGTTTCCAGTTTTATAAATTAAAAGATGTTAAATTTAAAGGATATTAATACACTATTTAACCTTTGTTTCTTTTATTTTTACTTTTACTTACAGCAAAATATTTTTATTTTTATTTTATAGTAAATTTTGTTTTCAAAATGTTGTTATGTAACGAAGATTTCCAAAGTTTGTATAACCAAAAAAAACTATGCTCATTAAAAAATGTTTCTTTTTTGTTTTTGTCTTTTAAATATTTTAATCGATAATTTTTTTTTTTTAAATTTCAAAATGTTATTATGTAAAACAAATTAATAGCTTATTTTAAATTTCATGTTTTACCAAAAATATAATATGTTTAATAAAAAGTGTCTCTATGTATACCCAATAATTAATATGCTTCTTAAAAAAATGTTAACTTTTTTTTTAATTAAAAAAAAAATCGATTGAATTTTTTTTGAAGATGGTGCTATTTAAAAAAAATTAATAGCTTATTCTAAAGTCGTTGTTTTTCTGTATACCAAAAAATTATATGCTCATTAAAAAAAAAATTATTCCTTTTTTTTTAATTAATTGTATATTTATAAGGAACATAATTCCATAATTTTTTTTTCCTTGAGTTTGAAAATAAAATAAATATCCAACACATGTCTTTCTCAATTTCTAAAACTAAATAAAAATAATAAAACATGTAAGTCATAAAGTAAGTCTTTCAAGGGTATTACATCTCTCCTTCCCACAAAAAAGGGACATTGCCTTAGTTGTTATTTCAACATTAATGGTCACATAAAAAACCTAGAATAAGCACTACAAGGAATTGACCTTATAGTGTATTTTTTGTCGTCGACCCTATAAAAAGAGCCCAAAAATCCGTTTTTAGTGGATGTCACTAATAGAGTTGGGTGGACGGATGCATCTAAATTACTAAAAAAAAATTGTACTTATCAATACATGAACCAGAGCTGCATATAACATGGTGTACGATAACATTTATTTTTTTGAAGAAAAAAAACATGGTGCACTAAATATCCTAATGCACGAGTGTTTGAATATTCTTTGTCACCATAGTCCTTCATATAGTAAAACATATCTATGCTATTCGAAAATTATAGCCCGGTGCGCTAAATGTATAAGAATGCCTCACGGCGTCATATAAAGCATACCAATAGATGATTTCTAATTTCTAAAAAAGCACTGATGTTATTGTAAAGCCACAAAATCGGTGTGTTACGAGTAACTGAAAGCCCCGATGAATCTCGATAGAGTACCGTGATAATTTTAAATTTAAAAATAATAGGGAGCTTTTGAATATAGCTTGCTATGGTGCGCTTTGAGATACACACCAGTGAAGGGTTAGGGTATGTCAATTTTATATTGACATACATTATCATTCTCTTATGGTTCTAGATCAGTCATTCCAAGAGTTAGCATGTTGGAAATTATGGTTTGATTATTCATAATCCCTCATATTAACATGGACTTGGTCTCACTGGCACCCTCAACGCCATTAATCTCCTCTCAGATTAAATAGTGTAGCTTGTTTGGTAGGGGGTTAGGACTCTTATATTGGTATATTCAAGCTCGACTTGGTTAATTTAGGCAACAAAATATCCCTTTTTCGTTATACCATCATCATCTAATTTGATGGGAATACAATTTCTTGGGTTTAAACATTTCCTTCAAGTAATAAAACAATAATTCAAGGGTTCACTCGAGTTACTTTTCTCCGAATACCTTTGGAAATGATAAAGTGTCTTATTCAATCTTTAAGGTAATTACATGGTTCATTTTATTCTGATTTGTTACTGACTATTTTTTTTCCTTTTAGCCACGATTTTCTCCAGTTAGAACTTTCGCACATTATTTTTCATGACACACCAACGATAACGTCTCATGTCGCCAAATAATCCACGTAAGGGAGATACTAAATTATTCATATTTGTTTAACTAATGAACAACATGGATTTCTAAGTTTTTAATTAAAAAATACCTTGTCTCTATCTTAACTCAATTAAACTAGAAATTTTTCCTTTTCTTTTATGCATGAGGACTTTTTAGGCTTTTAACTTGTCCTTTGTTCAACTCGACCAAGAATTCTAGGTTCTATTTTTTTTTATATTATCCATCCATGAAGCCAAGGGATTCCACCCTTGTGTAAGCATGCATATTTATAATTTTCTATTCTTTTTTACTTTTATTTCTTATCCACACATGGTGAGATTCTATGATCATAAAATATATGTAATATTGAGCTGAAAATTGTTATGTACTTCCATGGATGCATGCCCAATTAACCTTGACAAAATGAGAAATGTTTATATTTTTATACTACAATATCCTTCTGTGAATATAACCCTATGAGTTTATGGATTTGTATAAAAAAGTGGAACAATCTTTCTTATTTTTGTAGACGCGCTCATTGATATGGTACTATATGTATATTCTTTGTGGCTTTAATAATGGAACTAATGAATGGTTTAAATTCTTCTGCTTTCATATGGCACTTCTACATAGAGAAATTTCCTACGAGTTATCATGCTCCTTTTATTGTGCTCATGTTGCGAAAATATGTAGTACATTTTTGTGTGTCTCTAGAACTTAAATGTATAAGAATGCCTCACAGCATCATATAAAGCATACCAATAGACGATTTCTGATTTCTAAAAAAATATTGATGCTATTGTAAAGCGACAAAATTAGTGTGTTACGAGTAACTGAAAGCCCCAATGAATCTCGATAGAGTACCGCGATAATTTTAAATCTAAAAATAATAGGGAGATTTTGAATATAGCTTGCCATGGTGTGCTTTGAGATACACACCAGTGAAGGGTTAGGGTATGTAAATTTTATATTGACATACATTATCATTGTCTTATGGTTCTAGATTAGTCATTCCAAGAGTTAGCATGTTGTAAATTATGGTTTGATTATTCACAATCCCTTATATTGACATGGACTTGGTCTCGTTGGCACCCTCAACACCATTAATCTCCTCTCAGATTAAATAGTGGAGCTTGTTCGGTAGGGGCTTAGCACTCTTATATTGGTATTTTCAAGCTTGACTTGGTTACTTTAGGCAACAAAATATCTATTTTTCGTTATACCATCGCCATCTAATCTATTGGGAATATAATTTCTTCGGTTTAAACATTTCCTTCAATTAATACAACAATAATTCAAGGGTTCGCAAGAGTTACTTTTCTCTGAACGCCTTTGGAAATGATAAAGTGTCTTATTCAAGTTTTAAGGTAATTACATGTTCATTTTATTTTATTTTGTTACTGACTATTTTTTTTTTTTAGCTATGATTTTCTCTAGTTAGAACTTTCACACATTATTTTTCACAACATACCCGCAATAATGCCTCATGTCGCCAACTAATCCACGTAAGGGAGATACTAAATTATTAATATTTTTTTAACTAATGAACAACATGGTTTTTTAAGTGTTTTATTAAAAAATACCTTGTCTCTATCTTAACTCAATTAAACTAGAAATTTTTCCTTTTCTTTTATGCATGAGGATTTTTTAGGCTTTTAACTTGTCCTATGTTCAACTTGACCAAGATTTCTAGGTTCTAATTTTTTTTTCTATTTTTTTTATATTATCCGTCCATGAAGCCAAGGGATTCGACCCTCGTGTAAGCATGCATATTTATAGGTTTCCATTCTTTTTTACTTTTATTTCTTATCCACCAATGGTGAGATTCTATGATCATAGAATATATGTAATATTCAGCTAAAAATTGTTATGTCCTTCAATGGATGCATGCCCAATTAACCTCGACAAAATGAGAAATGTTTATATTTTTATAATACAATATCCTTCTGTGAATATAGCCCTATGAGATTATGGATTTGTATAAAAAAGTGGAACAATCTTTCTTATTTTTATTACATTATTTTTGGAGACGCGTTCATTGATATAGTACCATATGTATATTCTTTGTGGCTTCAATAACGGGACTAATGAATCATTTCAATTCTTCTACTTTCATATGGCACTTCTACATAGAGAAATTTCCTAGGAGTTAGCATGCTCCTTTTATTGTGCTCATGTTGCGAAAATCTGTAGTACATTTTTGTGTCTCTCAAGAACTTAAATGTACATTTAAAAGAAAATATTTTTTTTACAACACATACAACAAGAAATTTGAAAACTTATGGACACGAGTTGATTATTTTCTTCCTTCACTTTCTATTACTTAGAATTCTCAATTTAAATGATTAGTGCAAATTTTTTTTCTCGTAATTATTTTATGATGGACACTATCAGCCTGGTATATTTATTATTTCCCAGAATATACATTTTTCCCCCTTCGAAAAATTGTAATTTTTCATTAAATATGAAAAATTACATGTTGTAGATGCCTTAAGGCATATGAATCTAAATCTGATATAGTCACATATCAAAAATATAGCCCAGGTAGGTATCCCTGTCGGGGTTTACGTGATAGTATCATCAAATTCTGATAATCTAAATAATAAAAAATACATATGTTCAATTTTTTATACTGAATAACCAAAATAATATCAACTAGATGTCAGCAATCCAGTGTTGATCTATGTACGGCCAGTGATAATATCTAAAGTGATCATGTCCATTGTGTTCATAAATCATCCATGTCCCCCGAGGTTGGAGCGTGGCCTCCTTGGATAATGCGTCGGAAAGCTAGTTAGGCTCCTTGTAAATGTGACAACATGAGATAGATTCAAATTTAAGTTTTTAATTGCCACATTGTTTTTCAGCCACGATTTTCTCTAGTTAGAACTTTCGCACATTGTTTTTCATGACACACCCACGATAACGTTTCATGTCGCCAAATAATCCACGTAAGGGAGATACTAAATTATTCATATTTGTTTAACTAATGAACAACATGGATTTTTAAGTGTTTAGTTAAAAAATACCTTGTCTCTATCTTAACTCAATTAAACTAGAAATTTTTCCTTTTCTTTTATGCATGAGGATTTTTTAGGCTTTTAACTTGTCCTTTGTTCAACTCGACCAAGAATTCTAGGTTCTATTTTTTTTTTATATTATCCATCCATGAAGCGAAGGGATTCCACCCTTGTGTAAGCATGCAGATTTATAAGTTTCCATTCTTTTTTACTTTTATTTCTTATCCACCCATGGTGAGATTCTATGATCATAGAATATATGTAATATTGAGCTGAAAATTGTTATGTGCTTCCATGGATGCATGCCCAATTAACCTTGACAAAATGAGAAATGTTTATATTTTTATACTACAATATCCTTCTGTGAATATAACCCTATGAGGTTATGGATTTGTATAAAAAAGTGGAATAATCTTTCTTATTTTTGTAGACGCACTCATTGATATGGTACTATATGTATATTCTTTGTGGCTTCAATAACGAAACTAATGAATGGTTTAAATTCTTCTGCTTTCATATGGCACTTCTACATAGAGAAATTTCCTACGAGTTAGCATGCTCCTTTTATTGTGCTCATGTTGCGAAAATCTGTAGTACATTTCTGTGTGTCTCTAGAACTTAAATGTATAAGAATGCCTCATGGCGTCATATAAAGCATACCAATAGACGATTTCTGATTTCTAAAAAAATATTGATGCTATTGTAAAGCGAAAAAATTGGTGTGTTATGTGTAACTGAAAGCCCCGATGAATCTCGATAGAGTACCGCGATAATTTTAATTCTAAAAATAATAGGGAGATTTTGAATATAGCTTGCCATGGTGTGCTTTGAGATACACACCAGTGAAGGGTTAGGGTATGTAAATTTTATATTGACATACATTATCATTGTCTTATGGTTCTAGATTAGTCATTCCTAGAGTTAGCATGTTGTAAATTATGGTTTGATTATTCACAATCCCTTATATTGACATGGACTTGGTCTCGCTGGCACCCTCAACACCATTAATCTCCTCTCAGATTAAATAGTGGAGCTTTTTCGGTAGGGGGTTAGCACTCTTATATTGGTATTTTCAAGCTTGAATTGGTTACTTTAGGCAACAAAATATCTATTTTTCATTATACCATCGCCATCTAATCTATTGGGAATATAATTTCTTGGGTTTAAACATTTCCTTCAATTAATACAACAATAATTCAAGGGTTCGCAAGAGTTACTTTTCTCTGAACGCCTTTGGAAATGATAAAGTGTCTTATTCAAGTTTTAAGGTAATTACATGTTCATTTTATTTTCTTTTGTTACTGATTGTTTTTTTTTTTTAGCCATGATTTTCTCCAGTTAGAACTTTCATACATTATTTTTCACGACATACCCGCAATAATGCCTCATGTCGCCAACTAATCCACATAAGGGAGATACTAAATTATTCATATTTATTTAAATAATGAACAACATGGTTTTTTAAGTGTTTTATTAAAAAATACCTTGTATCTATCTTAACTCAATTAAACTAGAATTTTTTCCTTTTCTTTTATGCGTGAGGATTTTTTAGGCTTTTAACTTGTCCTATGTTCAACTTGACCAAGATTTCTAGGTTCTAATTTTTTTTTCTATTTTTTTTTATATTATCCATCCATGAAGCCAAGGGATTCCACCCTCGTGTAAGCATGCATATTTATAGGTTTCCATTATTTTTTACTTTTATTTCTTATCCACCCATGGTGAGATTCTATGATCATAGAATCTATGTAATATTCAGCTAAAAATTGTTATTTCCTTCAATGGATGCATGCCCAATTAACCTCGACAAAATGAGAAATGTTTATATTTTTATACTACAATATCCTTCTGTGAATATAGCCCTATGAGATTATGGATTTGTATAAAAAAGTGGAACAATCTTTCTTATTTTTATTACATTATTTTTGGAGACACGTTCATTGATATAGTACTATATGTATATTCTTTGTGGCTTCAATAACGGAACTAATGAATGGTTTAAATTCTTCTACTTTCATATGGCACTTCTACATAGAGAAATTTCCTAGGAGTTAGCATGCTCCTTTTATTGTGCTCATGTTGCGAAAATATGTAGTACATTTTTGTGTCTCTCAAGAACTTAAATGTACATTTAAAAGAAAATATTTTTTTTACAACACATACAACAAGAAATTTGAAAACTTATGGACACGAGTTGATTATTTTCTTCCTTCACTTTCTATTACTTAGAATTCTCAATTTAAATGATTAGTGCAACTTTTTGTTCTCGTAATTATTTTATGATGGACACTATCAGCCTGGTATATTTATTATTTCCTAGAATATACATTTTTCCCCCTTCGAAAAATTGTAATTTTTCATTAAATATGAAAAATTACATGTTGTAGATGGCTTAAGGCATATGAATCAAAATGTGATATAGTCACATATCAAAAATATAGCCCAGGTAGGTACCCCTGTCGGGGTTTACATGATAGTATCATCAAATTCTGATAATCTAAATAATAAAAAATACATATGTTCAATTTTTTATACTGAATAACCAAAATAATATCAGCTAGATGTCAGCAATCCAGTGTTGATCTATGTACGGCCAGTGATAATATCTAAAGTGATCATGTCCGTTGTGTTCATAAATCATCCATGTCCCCTGAGGTTGGAGCGTGGCCTCCTTGGATAATGCGTCGGAAAGCTAGTTAAGCTCCTTGTAAATGTGACAACATGAGATAGATTCAAATTGTGTTTTTAATTGCCATAGGTCCTCTAATAGGTGCCTCTAACTTCCATAAACAGTGCCACCACTATAAAATATCATTGGGACGATGATCAAAGTGAATGAATGAAAAGATTCTGAGTGTGTCGACCGCTTGGGGCATGTTTCCAAATGAGTTTATCGTCTGCCTGTGTGATCCGAATGTGTGATTCGGAGAGGGAGTTTATAGAATCGTGCCAGCGATCATGCTACTGTTCGGGTAGCCCGAGGAGAGTGGCATATTTCTAACCCTACAAAAATATAGATGTACCCTTTGGGTGCACAATCTGATCAAAAGTAGTGATACCCAAGCCTTTGAGATGATCCACAAGTGTAGAGGGTAATATATGGGAAATGCTGCATCCTCGCCAGGAGTCAAGCCTAATCCTAGAAGATGCCCCTGAATTGATATTCCAAGCAAGACCATCCCAGATGTGAGGCAGTGATTTGATAACACCCTTCCAAACAAAAAACACCTTTCCAGTACTCCATGAGGTCCTGCAAATCCATTCAATAGGAGATAGAGGATGAATATATTTCTGAGTGACCACCTTAGTCCAGAGGTTTTGGGAGGTCATTATTTGGCATCCCATTTTTCCACAAAGTGCAGAGGCAATTGGCTCAAAATTTTTGATGCCCCAGCACCCCCATTTCTTAGGTAAAGTGAAACTATCCCTGTTGATCCATGTGAAAATGTGCCCTTATTTGTTTCCTATTGCCTCAAATATAAATATATATATACACTCTACATTTCATGTTAAAAATCACTACAATGCTTATATTTATGTGCTTATCTACTTTATTTATCTAGTATGGGGAATCAATGGTACCTATAAATATGAACCATTTCCTAGTCCTCGTGACCTATATTATTTACCCCAAGACCAAAACTAAAAGAAAACCCTAATCGAATATCTCTTCCTAGCAATTTTAGGGGTTTCAACTTGGGTTCCATCGAAATACTCACACTATAGAATTAAATAATTTAATATGTTGTGCTACTATGCACCATGGAATTTTCTTTTTTTGAAAATAAAAAACCACGGCATGCTAAATACAATAACGTACTAGTTCTTGGATATTATCTAGGACTGAACTCCTTCATATAGTAAAACCTATCGGTATTATTTGAAAATTATGGTCAGGTGCGGTAAATGTATAACAACCCCTTGGGCCGTCATATAAAGCATACTAATAGATGATTTCTATTTTCTAAAATAAATATCATTGATATTGTAAAACCACAACACTAGTGTGCTACGAGTCACTTAAAGCCCCAATGGGTTTAGATATTTATAGGTTTCCATTCTTTTTTACTTTTATTTCTCATCCACCCATGGTGAGATTCTATGATCATAAAATATATGTAATATTGAGCTGAAAATTGTTATGTCCTTCCATGGATGCATGCCCAATTAACCTTGAAAAAATGAGAAATGTTTATATTTTTATACTACAATATCCTTCTGTGACTATAACCCTATGAGGTTATGGATTTGTATAAAAAAGGTGGAACAATCTTTCTTATTTTTATTGCATTATTTTTGGAGACGCGTTCATTGATATGGTACTATATGTATATTCTTTGTGGCTTCGATAACGGAGCTAATGAATGGTTTAAATTCTTCTGCTTTCATGTGGCACTTCTACATAGAGAAATTTCCTAGGAGTTAGCATGCTCCTTTTATTGTGCTCATGTTGCAGAAATCTGTAGTACGCTTTTGTGTGTCTCTAGAACTTAAATGTACATTTAAAAGAAAATATTTTTTTCTACAACACATATAATAAGAAATTTGAAAACTTATGGACACGAGTTGACTATTTTCTTCTCTCACTTTCTATTACTTAACATTCACAATTTAAATGATTAGTACAAATTTTTGTTCTCATAATTATTTTACGATGGAAATTATCAGCTTGGTATATTTATTATTTCCTGGAATATACATTTTTCCCCCTTGGAAAAATCGTAATTTTTCATTAAATATGGAAAATTACATGTTGTATATGCCTTAAGGCATATGAATCAAAATGTGACATAGTCACATATCAAAAATATAGCCCACGTAGATACCCCTGTCAGGGTTTACATGATAGTATCAACAAGTTCTAATAATATAAATAATACAAAATACATATGTTCAATTCTATATGCTAAATAACCAAAATAACATCAGCTAGATTTCAGCAATCCAGTGCTGATCTATGTACAGCTGGTGATAATATCTAAAGTGTTCATGTCCATTGTTTTCATCAATCATCCATGTCCCCTAGGGTTGGGGTGTGGCCTCCTTGGATATCGCATGGGAAATTTGGTTACGCTCCCTGTAAATGTGACAACATGAGATAGATTCAAATTGTGTTATTAATTGCCATAGGTCCTCCAATATGTGACAAAGTGTCTAAATGTGACATTTAGAAGCAATATTGAACCAATTAATGATAGTCCTTGCGTCCCCGAAAATCTGAAGATGGTGGCATTCATGTTCTATAGAAAAATTTAGGAGGTGACGTAAGGTGATAATGGTGGCATTGGTGCCTGTTCCTAGACCCATTCTAATTATGTAATGTTTATCGTCATTGATGTGAAGCATGACACCGCTCCCGTAGCCATGAATCTGGGTGGAGCCGTCAAAACATTCCCATTGGTTTTCCTTGTTGATGACTTCTGGGGCAATGATGCGAGGAGGTGCTTGAGGGGTGATCGAAGGGAGAAAGTTGAACAGAGGCGTCACCTGTGTAGAGGCCAATATCCAATGAGGTTTTATGTCTTGAAATATTATTCGGTTCCAAATATTCTAGAGGGACCAACAAATAGACAGAAGTAGGTTGTGGGCTATGAGAGAAGTTTCCTAATGCCATCATAATTGCCAAGATTTGGAAATACCAGACCCATGCCACTGTGTTTATATATTGAGATCATCCAATATCATTTGGCAGAATGCAAGTCATAGATTGCACTGAAGGAAAAGGTGACAAACCGATTCATAATTTTCTTTGCATAAAACACACCATGTGGGGCCAATGATAGAGTGTTTTTGTAAGTTGTATCTCATAGGGGAAATGTTACACAGGATGCGCCCCATGAAGAGGATGGAGCGAGGAGGTTCCTTTAACTTCCATAAATAGTGCCACCACCATAAAATATCATTGGGACGATGATCATAGTGAATGAATGAGTACCCAAGATTCAGAGTGTATCGGCCGCCCGGGGCATGTTGCCAAATGAGTTCATCATCTACCTGTGTGATTTGAATGTGTGATTCGGAGAGGAAGTTTATAAAATTGTGCCAGTGATCATGCCACTGTTCGGGTAGCCCGAGGAGAGTGGCATATTTCCAACCCTGCACAAATATAGATGTACCCTCGAGGTGCGCAATCTGATCAAAAGTAGTAATCCCAAAGCATTTGAGATGATCCACAAGTGCAGAGGGTAATATATGGGAAATGTTGCATCCTAGCCAGGGGTCAAGCCTAATCCTAGAAGATGCCCCTAAATTGATATTCCAAGCAAGACCATCCCAGATGTGAGGTAGTGATTTGATAACACCCTTCCAAATAACTGACACCTTTCCAGTACTCCATGAGGTCCTGCGAATCCATTCAATATGAGATAGAGGACGAATATATTTCTTAGTGACCACCTCAGTCTAGAGGCTGTGGGAGGTCATGATCTAGCATCCCATTTTTCTAGCAAGTGCAGAGGAAATTGAGTCCAAATTTTTGATGCCCCTGCCCCCCCTTTTCTTAGGTAAAGTGACACTATCCCAGTTGATCCATGTGAAAGTGTGCCCTTATTTGTTTCCTATTTCCTCAAATATAAGTATAGATATAGACTCTACATTTCATGTTAAAGATCACTACAATACTTATATTTATGTGCATATCTACTTTATTTATCTAGTATGGGGAATCAATGGTACCTGTAACTATGAACCATTTCCTAGTCCCTGTGACCTATCTTATTTACCCCAAGACCAAAACTAAAAGAAATCCCTAATCGAATATCTCCTCCTAGCAATTTTAGGGGTTTCAACTTGGGTTCCATGGATAAACTCACACTATAGAATTAAATAATTTACTATGTTGTGCTACTATGCACCATAGATTTTTTTTTTTTTTGAAAATAAAAAACCACAGCATGCTAAATACCCTAACATACTAGTTCTTGGATATTATCTAAGACTGAACACCTTGATATAGTAAAACATGACGATATTATTTGAAAATTATGGCCAAGTGTGGTAAATGTATAACAACCCCTTGGGCCGTCATATAAATCATACCAATATTTGATTTCTATTTTCTAAAGAAAATATCATTGATATTGTAAAACCGCAACACTGGTGTGGTACGACTCACTTAAAGCACCAATGGGTTTCGATAGAGAACATGATAATTTACACCTTAAAAAAACCTAGAATAAGCACTACAAGGAATTGACCTTATAGTGTAGGTTTTTGCGGAAGAGCCCAAAAATCCGTTTTTAGTGGATGTCACTAACAAATTTGGGTGGACGGATGCATCTAAATTACTAAAGAACATTTTTACTTTGTTATCAATACATGAACTAGAGCTGCATATAACATGGTGTACGATAACATTTATTTTTTTGAAAAAAAAACATGTTGTGCTAAATACCCTAATGCACGAGTGTTTGAATATTCTCTTTCACCACAGTCCTTCATATAGTAAAACATATCTATGCTACTCGAAAATTATAGCCTGGCGTGTTAAATGTATAAGAATGCCTCATGGCGTCATATAAAGCATACGAATAGATGATTTCTGATTTCTAAAAAAATATTGATGCTATTGTAAAGCCACAAAATTGGTGTGTTACGAGTTACTGAAAGCCCCGATGAATCTTGATAGAGTACCATGATAATTTTAAATCTAAAAATAATAGGGAGATTTTGAATATAGCTTGCCATGGTGTGTTTTGAGATACACACTAGTGAAGGGTTAGGGTATGTCAATTTTATATTGACATACATTATCATTGTATTATGGTTCTAGATTATTCATTCCAAGAGTTAGCATGTTGGAAATTATGGTTTTATTATTCACAATCCCTCATATTGACATGGACTTGGTCTCGCTGGCACCTTCAACACCATTAATATCCTCTCAGATTAAATAGTGGAGCTTGTTCAATAGGGGGTTAGCACTCTTATATTGGTATTTTCAAGCTCAACTTTGTTACTTTAGGCAACAAAATATCCCTTTTTCATTATATCATCACCATCTAATCTATTGGGAATATAATTTCTTGGGCTTAAACATTTCCTTCAATTAATACAACAATAATTCAAGGGTTCGCTCAAGTTACTTTTCTCTGAACGCCTTTGGAAATGATAAAGTGTCTTATTCAAGTTTTAAGGTAATTACATGTTGATTTTTTTTTGTTTTGTTACTGACTATTTTTTTCTTTTTAGCCACGATTTTCTCCAGTTAGAACTTTCACACATTATTTTTCACGACATACCCACAATAATGCCTCATGTCGCCAACTAATCCATGTAAGGGAGATACTAAATTATTCGTATTTGTTTAACTAATGAAAAACATGGATTTTTAAGTGTTTTATTAAAAAATACCTTGTCTCTATCTTAACTCAATTAAACCAGAAATTTTTCATTTTCTTTTATGCGTGAGGATTTTTGAGGCTTTTAACTTGTCCTATGTTCAACTCGACCAAGAATGCTAGGTTCTAAATTTTTTTTCTATTTTTTTTATATTATCCATCCATGAAGCCAAGGGACTCCACCCTCTTGTAAGCATGCATATTTATAGGTTTCCATTCTTTTTTACTTTTATTTCTTATCCACCCATGGTGAGATTCTATGATCATAGAATATATGTAATATTGAGCTGAAAATTGTTATGTCCTTCCATGGATGCATGCCCAATTAACCTCGAAAATGTGAAAAATGTTTATATTTTTATAATACAATATCCTTCTGTGACTATAACCCTACGAGGTTATGGATTTGTATAAAAAAGTGGAACACTATTTCTTATTTTTATTGCATTATTTTTGGAGATGCGTTCATTGATATGGTACTATATGTATATTCTTCGTGGCTTTGATAACATAAATAAAGAATCGTTTAAATTATTCTGCTTTCATATGTGACTTCTTCATAGAGAAATTTCCTAGGAGTTAGCATGCTCCTTTTATTGTTCTCATGTTGCGGAAATCTATAGTACATTTTTGTGTGTCTCTAGAACTTAAATGTACATTTAAAAGAAAAAATATCTTTCTACAACACATACAATAAAAAAATTGAAAATTTATGGACACAAGATGACTATTTTCTTCCTTCACTTTCTATTACTTAAGATTCACAATTTAAATGATTAGCACAAATTTTTGTTCTCATAATTATTTTATGATGGACATTATCAGCCTGGTATATTTATTATTTCCTGGAATGTACATATTTTCCCCCTTGGAGAAATCATAATTTTTCATTAAATATGGAAAATTACATGTTGTAGATGCCTTAAGGCTTATGAATCAAAATGTGACATAGTCACATATCAAAAATATAGCCAAGGTAGGTACCCCTTTCGGGGTTTACATGATAGTATCAACAAATTCTGATAATCTATATAATACAAAATACATATGTTTAGTTTTGTATGCTAAATAACCAAAATAATATTAGCTAGATGTCAGCAATCCAGTGATGATCTATGTATGGCTTGTGATAATATCTAAAGTTTTCATGTCCGTTGTGTTCATGAATCATCCATGTCCCCCGAGGTTGGAGCATGGCCTCCTTGGATAACGTGTCGGAAAGTTGGTTACGCTCCTTGTAAATGTGACAACATGAGATAGATTCAAATTTTGTTTTTAATTGCCATAGGTCCTCTAATATGTGACAAAGTGTTTGAACGTGACATGTGGAAGACATATTGAACCAATTAATGATAATCTTGGAGTCCCCGAAAATCTGAAGATGGTGGCATTCATGTTCTATAGAAAAATGTAGGAGGTGACGTAGGGTGATCATGGTGTCATTGGTACCCGGTACTAGACCCATTCTAATTCTATAATGTTTATCACCATTGATTTAAAGCACAACACCACCCCCGCAGCCATGAATCTGGGCGGAGCCGTCAAAAAATGCGCATTGGTTTTCCTTGTTGATGACTTCCGAGGAAATGATGCGAGGAGGGGCTTGAGGGGTGATCGAAGGGAGAAAGTTGAATAGAGATATCACCTATGTAGAGATCGATATCCAATGAATTTTAATGTCTTGAAAGATGATTCCCCCAAGTTTGGAGCATGGCCTCCTTGGATAACGCATCAGAAAGATGGTTACGCTCCTTGTAAATGTGACAACATGAGATAGATTCAAATTGTGTTTTCAATTGCCATAGGTCCTCTAATATGTGACAAAGTGTTTGAACGTGACATGTAGAAGACATATTGAACCAACTAATGATAATCTTGGAGTCCCCGAAAATCTGAAGATGGTGGCATTCATGTTCTATAGAAAAATGTACGAGGTGACGTAGGGTGATCATGGTGTCATTGGTGCCTGGTCCTAGACCCATTCTAATTCTATAATGTTTATCTCCATTGATTTGAAGCACAACACCACCCCCGCAGCCATGAATCTGGGTGGAGCCTTCGAAAAATGACCATTTGTTTTCCTTGTTGATGACTTCCAAGGAAATGATGCAAGGAGGTGCTTGAGGGGTGATCGAAGGGAGAAATTTGAATAGATATATCACCTATGCAGAGACCAATATCCAATGAGGTTTTGTGCCTTGAAATATGATTTGGTTCTGAATATTCCCGAGGGACCAACAAATCAATAGAGGTAGGTTGTGGGCTTTTAGAGACATGGCTTGTTTCCATCATAATGGCAAAGATTCGGCAATATCAAACCCATGCCATTGTGTCAATATATTGATATCTTCCAATATAATTCAACATAATGCAAGGGATATATTTCACTGAAGGAAAAGGTGAAAAACTAATTCAGAATTTTCTTTGCATAAAACAAACCATGTGGGGCCAATGATAGATCGTTTTTGTAAGTTGTCTCCTGTAGGGGAGATGTTACGCAGGATGCACCCCATGAAGAGGATGGAGCAATGAGGTGCCTCTAACTTCCATAAACAGTACCACCACCATAAAATATCATTGGGATGATGATCAGAGTGAATGAATGAGTACACAAAATTTAGAGTGTAAAGGCCGCTCGGGGCATGTTTCCAAATGAGTTCATCATCTGCCTGTGAGATCTAAATGTGTGATTCAGAGAGGGATTTTATAGAATTGTGCCAGTGATCATGCCACTATTCAGGTAGCGCAAAGAGAGTGGCATATTTCCACCCGTGCACAAATATAGATGTACCCTCGGGGTGTACAATCTGATCAAAAGTAGTCATCCCCAAGCCTTTGAGATGATCCACAAGTGAAGAGGGTAATATATGGGAAATGCCACATCCTAGCTAGGGGTCAAGCCTAATCATAGAAGATGCCCCTAAATTGATACTCCAAGCAAGACCATCCCAAATGTGAGGTAGTGATTTGATAACACCCTTCCAAACAACAGACACCTTTCCAGTACTCCATGAGGTCCTGCGAATCCATTCAATAAGAGATAGAGGACGAATATATTTCTGAGTGACCACCTCAGTCCAGAGGTTGTGGGAAGTCATGATCTGGCATCCCATTTTTCCAGCAAGTGCAGAGGAAATTGAGTCCAAATTTTTAATGTCCCAGCCCCCCCTTTTCTTAGGTAAAGTGACACTGTCCCAGTTGATCCATGTGAAAGTATGCCCTTATTTGTTTCCTATTTCCTAAAATATAAATATATCTATAGACTCTACATTTCATGTTAAAGATCACTACAATACTTATATTTATGTGCACATCTACTTTATTTATCTAGTATGGGGAATCAATGGTACCTGTAACTATGAACCATTTCCTAGTCCTCGTGACCTATCTTATTTACCCCAAGAACAAAACTAAAAGAAAACCCTAATTGAATATCTCCTGCTAGCAATTTTACGGGTTTCAACTTGGGTTCCATGGAAAAACTCACACTATATAATTAAATAATTTACTATGTTGTGCTACTACGCACCATAGATTTTTTTTTTTTGAAAGTAAAAAACCACGGCATGCTAAATACCCTAACATAATAGTTCTTGGATATTATCTAAGACTCAACTCCTTCATATAGTAAAACAAATCAATATTATTTGAAAATTATGGCCAGTTGCGGTAAATGTATAGCTACCCCTTGGGCCGTCATATAAAGCATACTAATAGATGATTTCTATTTTCTAAAAGAAATATCATTGATATTGTAAAAATACAATACTGGTGTGGTACCAGCCACTTAAAGCCCCAATGGGTTTCGATAGAGTAACATGATAATTAACACTTAAAAAAAAAATGGAGATTTTGTATATTGCTTTCCATGGTGTGCTTTGAGATCCACAATAGAAGAGGGTGAAATAGAAAAAACCCTTTTGGCTGCAATTTTGATTTTTACCATCTGCAGTATGGGATAGATCTGAAGAATTGATGTCATTCATTACACGTGCAAGCATCCTCATGTCGTTGCTTCTCTTCCTCACAAACTTTTAGTACTTTGATCACTTTTTTATTTTCCAACATTTTTAAACAGTGTGATTTTTTTTTCTCCATTACATGTCCACAATGCCTCCATGAAAACCAAATTTCCATGTAATATCTCTGTATCTTTCTGATTTAAGTTTCTAGTTGATTAGTATCGCAAATTAGGTTAAATTCATCATTTTTTTTGCACAAAAAAAAATTTGATGTGCGGTGCATTCTATTTGTTCTGCTCACACCTACAGTAGTGTGCATTGTAAATTTATAGGGTGCACCATGTTTCGCTGCATGAACATAAAACACCTCCATTTTCATTGTGTGTTTTGTAGATACAAATACACTAGGAAATATTTGACTTGAACACTAGTGCACATGTATGTCTCACCGCTATGAAAGGTATTTTTTTTGAAAAACTCACAGTGCATCATACTTATGTGTGCACCGTTACAAGTGCAGTTATAGTTGAAATTGTATTAGCATTGGTGCATCACTGTGTTTTGAGTGCATCTAAGTTTTTTTTTTAGATTGAAAGTGATGTTTCCATAGCTACAAATCCACGTTTAATTTAATAAAAAATAAAAAATATTTTATGTATGAGGTTGATGTATTTTATATTTCAATCATGTACTGGGGATGTTGCGAGAGGGAGAGAGATTTATATCATCGCCCTATTACTGTAATGACTCGAGTGCCCTTGAAAAATTTAGGCCTCCTAAAATAATATGAGAAGGGTACATCCCTAAAGGCACACTTTGTCCTATTGGAACATATTATATGTCAATGGAATATCTAGCAGCAAGCTTCCCATGTCGGTCATGAGTTGTGGTATAGGCCTACTGAGGAGGACATTTATTTTATCAATAGCATGTTGATGAGAGGGGAAGATTTTGCATAGTTCCCCGATGTCCCCCATGGTGTTGCAACTGAGGGTCATATTTCATACACTTTGAGATATGTCGAGACTCATGTAGTCCTTCCATCCAATTTTCAAGTTTGTGGTTGAAAAATACATATTTATTCTTTTGATATAGAGGAGGCTAGGTGCCTCTCATTATTATTCACCACCATTTCACATTCATGTGGTGATTGGAAGCCCATTAGTTTCCCTCTTTTGTATTATGTTGATTCTTTGATTCAAGTGCCACATTCCATCAAATGGTATTTCATTATTTTGAGACATTTTTTGCACAAGTTTAGATAAATGTCATGCATTTTCGAGAGAAGGGAGGGAGACTTTCCCATTTAATTTCAAGTATTTTTATTTATTTTTTTAGAGGTTTCTAGAGACGAGTCGTACGTTTTATATTTCCCTCTTACGTCGACCATTGAGGCCCATATGAGCATGTGGGGGAAGATGATGCACAAGTGGGGCATGCTAGATTTTCAGACGAGGCACTCGAGCTACTTGCCAGTGTGGATCACAATTTCTTTGTTGTGTTGGTGTATCTGTACATGATAATTTATTGGAGAGGGTCTCCCAACATATTATTGACAACAGATAAGCCTCTAGATTATAGAGGTAATACTATTGTTTTATTTCAATTAATATAGTATCTTTTTCTTGTTTTAATTAATTAGAATAAAATTTATTCTAGCATGTTCTTTAACTTGTTTTATTAAATTGTTTAATGAAAATTTCTAATTATTTTTACCTACTATATATTTTATACACATCAGACCATTCTATGTGGACATGCCTCCTCTCACACTAGATGTCAGATGAGATGAGGACATGGGTGAGGCTCAAGATGGTGAGGGTGAAGAAATCCTTAGGGGGGCATGAGCATCAGGGGGCGGAGGCCTACTGTGTGATGTCAGATTGACTAGTCGAATAGATTGGTCAAATTTTTGTTTCAGTGAGGATTCCGCCCTATGAGGCCTTAAGATATTAACATGGATCTAGTGTTCCTCGATATGTATAGGACTTGTCTGTGGGATTTGATGTCTCTTATGCCGCATGTCATAGAAGCCAGTAGGCTACTAACAACGATGAGGGTTGTACATCATCATGAAATAACACATCGATCAAATGATGAGGTTGTTCATGACGATGATGAGGGTAATGATGACGGTGATTATCATAATAATTATCATGGCGATGGTGATGATGATTCTTCTAGTGGTCGTGCCACCCCATCGTATAATGGTTGTTAGGGTTTCATCCATCGCTTTGGCAGTACAATTTCTTGTCAATTGTGACCTAATGATGTCGATATTGCAAATCTCGGGGATGTGTCATATTTTTCTCCAGATAGAGCAGACCCACCACCTTCTCCTACATACCATCTATGTCCTACTGTAGACCAACCACCTCTTAGTTGGCCTCCACCTCAGTGGAGTTCCACAGACATACTTCATCAAGCAGTAGTTGAGCATCCATTGTCTTCAAGTGCAAACCAAGATATCAGAACTTCTACGTCTATTGTATTGGATATTTAATTTCACTTATTTGACTTCATGATGTAATTATCTGATTTCTTTGTATGTGTATATATATATATATATATGGTTCATTTTTGTGTTCATGTTTATATAATTAATTTATATGTTGGTGTTGATGTGAATTTAATGTGCTTACAGATAGATGTGTACTTGATAGAACTTATTTGACACGTGATTTATATTAATTTGAGAGAATGTGTGGTGAATATGTTAGATTACTATCTTTTTGAATTTTTTGATGTGATCATGATGGTCATCCACTACTCGATTATTAGATTTGTGTGCTACCTATGATGTTTATATGTGCTACTAAAAGTGTATATAATTAGATGATGGTAGTGAATTTGAATTTGTATGTTAGATTATGTTTATGTTTTATGATTATCGTCATGATTTTTATTTTTATGAAATAGAGTTTATTATACATTATGTAATGGTGAAGTTCTATCAAACTTTCATATACAATATTGCATGTAAGACAGTTTACTTAAAATAAATGCAAATATATTTTATTTAGTTCATTGATATTCAATCTATCTTAATTAGTAAAATATTTCAATACTCACAATGATAAAATAATTAAAGGTCAAAATATTTTATTTAGTTCTTAAAAGGATGAAAATGTGTAACACATTCAATTTTTAATATAAAATATTATTAATAATAAATCATTCAAAATTTTATACTAGTTTATAAAATTCAATCACTGCTATGATAACCCTTTGCCATTAATCATTGACTAATTGTTATGCTATTGTTAAGAGTGTTTAAAACATTTATTGTTATTTTGTTGGAAACAAAATATTATGAAAAAGAATTTAATTTTGGTAATTAAATGAAAAGATTAATTATGGAATTAGTTTCATAAGGTAAATACTGATGGTAAAAGTAAATTCAAGATCTACAGTTGGTTGAACAGAAAATCAATTCAAACAATTACCTAAACCTCTAGTAATAAAGGGTAATTCCATGGAGGTTTGGTGGTTCTGTTGGGTAACTGAGGAAAAGAAGAAAATTTTGGTTAGTAATTCATGTTTTGGAGCTCACCAGAGGAATACTTCAGATATCTATTTCCGCTGAAATTGGAGATTGGACCCGATTGTCCCGAGCTCTCTTCGCGAATTCTGTAAGTAACAAAAGCTCAGACTTTGAGCACAGGGGAGAGTTAGAGGACATAATTTCCTCACTCATGGAAGGGAGGAAAACATTTATTAGTTTGATTTAAGTACATATAAGTAAATTCTGTTAAGTTCTGTAGATAAAAGCTGAAAAAAATGTATTCTCCGACTAACTAGGAGTTGAATCTGAAAAGTTTTATTTGTATCCTCTGATTTTAACTCAAAGTTGAATATGGAAAGTGTTATATGATGTGAATGTTGATTTACCCTTATGTTTTAGTCTAGGAAAATGTGCAGACAGAAAAAAATCTACTGAGTAAGTAGGAATTAGGTTTCTGTTGACTAAGTAGAGTTCTTTAAAAAAAAAAAAAATGTTCGTCCAATGCTAGTTAACTAAAAAAAAGGATTATATGAATTATTCAGTTCTACTGTAAAAGGATTTGACGAAGGACTGTTAGCCCAGTTCCTTAAACAAGATTTTGGGCTGGTTGTCCTTATGTCCTATGATGATACACAGACAAATAGTGGTCCGGACACGTAGAAAGTGAATATAACCATATATAACCATGAACATGAGAAATGGAGACTTATAGGTAAATCTAAATTATAGTATGTTATAGTAAATTTAACACGAAACAAAACTCTTAGTTACCATAAAAGCAAAAGGGCAAAAAAATACAGCTCACAAGAACCATGGAATCTCTGGGCATTCATACAGTAGTAAGAATTAAAACAGTATTATAGTATTTATAAAAAGACTAAGTACAAATTCAAGAATACAAGAAAATTCTGAACCTTCTTTGTTATCATGGTGGAATTGCAGAAAGAAATGAATGGTAGGAATTCTTGTGAAAAACCTAACAGGAGAATAAATTATTCTTTGAGATAACAGTAATATTACTAGCATAACACTGAAATACTATTCATATACACTTCTTCAAATGTTATATATAATACAAATAGAAATGGTATAAATTGTCATGAGACTAGGATATAGAATTCCACATTGCTTAAATCATTACACTTATTACAATAGTATTAAAAGAGACAATTTCACCCATAAAAAAGGTCCTGTGGCCATGAATTAAATTAATATTGCCAAGAAAACAGAGTTTGAACTCCAAAGCATTACATTGCAATCTTCCCCAATCAATTTTTTATAGTACACATGTATGAAAAACACTGAGATGAAAATTGATAGAACAGTTGCTTATGAAGCTTAGTGGCATTCAGGCCGAGAAACTAAAATCCCAATTCAATTAGAATATGGGTACCTCTTTAAGGGAGACAAAGAGAGAGGGAATTGATTAGTGAAGTTCATGGAAACAGGGGTACCTGTTATCTTCCAGAAAGAAAAACAAATAACGAAATCCAAGAAATGGAATTCCCTTACCTGCCACAATATGGAAATGAAAACTGTGAGAAAACCATTTCGGTTAACAAAATAAAAATTCTAAAAGCACGATAGGATACTAACAACCAGAATGCGATGGATTTAAAAGAAGACGGGTAAACAATTCTTATCCTATTTCACTCAGAGGTGACAGAGAAAAATACCTGGTGATTTCTTTCTGAAGTTGTAGACAAAGCCACAATAGAATTTCTTCAGTCTGGGTACCGATGTATCTGTGTTACCAAATGTACCATTCAAAAATTCCAAGCTAGAAAAAATTTCAAAGTTTGAAAAATTTTAATATATATATATATATATATATATATATATATATATATATATATATATAACTAAAGCTTACTGGTTATAAACCAGTCGCAGAAGAAAAAAAAAGAATAAGTAAGAAGTGTCGTAATCCTAATTACCATTACCTCCGGTGGCCACATAATAAATTGGAGCAAGAATTGAACTAATGGAGAAGCCTCGGGGGTATACGCCAAGACCATGCAGCTCACGAGTAGAAATGCAGAAGGACCTAAGGTAGAGAAATACTAACCCAGGGCGCAGGCAGAAAAGAAACCCAGAACCCTTCGGAGAAGACCAAGCGAATGCCAAATGAAAGCGATTACTGTGGCTAAGTCATTATCCAAAACCCTAATCAATCATTTCCATCAGATGACTATCCAGAAGATCTACGGTGGAGAAAATTTCCAAGTGTAATATTAAACATACAAGAGGAAGATTGACAGCTGTAGTGTGATCCTGGCAGTAAATACAATGGTGCCACCGTGCCAAAATTTTTAAATGACCAGGAATGGAAGTCAGTTGTGAAGTAAAGGCTTACTATCATGATTAAACTCGCCAGCTACGGAAGCATTGAAAACATACACAAGGATCATACAAAATTTTTAAATGCCAAGTTAATGGTCTGAGTTGTGTATAACATATAAACCTAGGGTACCGATGTTACATTATTTCATATTCACCCAAATCAGTATTATATGTTTTACAAATCGATGGGTTAAACATTCAATTTCATGCGTAATTAGAATTATATAGATACAGAAGTTCTCATAGTATACTTTTTTTTATTTTTACTTATTTCTTTTACTATGATGTGGTTAGATGTTACAAGTGGTATCGAAGTAGTGTTGTAACGCTGGGACCCTATGGGTCAACTAACCTTAAAGTTGTGTATTCCTGATGCACACAGAAATGTGAGCCAGACATAATGAGAAGGACACCATTGCAACAACCACCTCGGAATGCTGGGGAAACACAACCCAAACAAGAGGTGAATCCCAAAATGTGGATGCAGAACAAAAACAACAAACCAGTAGGTTGTTAGAACAACAACAAAACCAAACTAGTATTCTTTTAACTACTATGCAAAAGTTACAAGAGGAAATGGAAAGGGTGTGAAACGATAATGCAAGGTTGATGCAAGAGTAGGAGAGGATATTAAAAAGTCTCCTAGACAAACAGAATGAAGGGTCTGAGAAGCCAAGTACCGATAGAGAATTTCAGTAAGGAAATGAACAACAAACTAGAGATCATGACATGGGCTGAATAGAAGGAATTTAGTCTCAGCGAAGTAACCGAAATAAGGATTAAAATGAAGCAGAATATGATAATGTAACAGACCCAAAAGGAATTAAAAAGCAGAAGGTAGAGCTCCAAGGCGAATTTAGGAAAATAAAGCCTCTGACATTTGATGGAGTAGAAGAAGAGGTAGCTGAGGCATGGCTAATTAATATGAATAAGTATTTTCAGGTATATGATTACAACAATAATCTTAAGGCCAGGTTGGCTATTTACCAGTTAAGAGAAAAATCCACCTTATGGTGGGAAGAACTAAAGAACGTTCGCAGTATAGAGGACCAAGACGTAACCTGGGATGTATTTCAACAGTATTTTAAAGATAAGTACCTAACAGAGCACTTCTATGATGAAAAATGTCGAGAATTTCATGATTTGAAACTAGGAAAATTGACCATGGACAAGTTTATCACTAAGTTTACTTCCTTGCTGCGTTACGTGCCTTACTTAAGAGATGAGAAAGCTAAAGTACAAAGATTTTTAAGCAATCTACCAACTCATATGAAAGAACGTATTGAGTTCATAAATCCTAAGACGATGGATGAGATTATCAGAAAAGCCAGAATGTGTTATCAACAAACCAAAGACAAGGTGGAACAAGGAAAAGGTTGGCAGATAAAGAAAGAACATAAAGGAAGCTCTAGTTTTAGAAGAGGTAAAACTGGTAAATTCAAAAGTGTAGTTAGAAGTTCGGTTAGTAAACAACTTGGTAAAAATCATCAAAGAATAAGGTGGCCTGTAGAAGATAGAACAGCAAAAGCCTCTAGTAAGCCAGAGCAGATTCATAACTAGAAGCCACCTTTACAATGCTGGGGGTGTGGGGAGGCACACTACTACCGAAATTTCCCACAGTGGGGTAGAAGTGAAGCAGTAACCAATTGACAGGAAGCCTCAATAGTGGGTGATGTTGCTTGAAACATACCCATAATTAATGCAGCCTTGGAGGACCATCAAGCTGACTATCAGCCAACAATGATTGAACTAGAAGGTAAACTATTATCTTAATATGTTTCTATTTTGGTAGATCTGGGAGCAATTTTAAGCTATATAAGTCCTAAAGTACTAGAGAAATATAAATTACATAGTAAAAAAATTTAGGAAATCATGGCTAGTTCAGCTGGCTACTGGAACTAAGAGGAAATTTAGTGCCAAAAATACCAAATTGTCCACTACAAATTGATGAACAACAGCTAACTGTGAATTTGAATATTTTTCCTTTGGGATCATATGATGTGTTGTTTGGAATGGATTAGTTGGAAAAGCATTGGACTCTATTAGATTGCAAAGAAAAGGTTATCTACTACAGAAATCAAGATGGTACTCGCCAAGAAATTAAAGGGATAAAGAAACCAATGTAGTTGTGTCCAATCATAGCATCCCAAATGGATAAATGCATGAGGAAAGGATGTCAACTATACGCCATTCAAGTGGGTTTTTTCTGATTCTAAAGAAAAGGCTCCTATGATGGAAAATATACCAATAGTGTAAGAATTCAAGGATGTATTTCTAGAAGAAATAGTAGGTTTGCCACCTAGAAGGGATATAGATTTTACAGTTGAATTGATGCCAGGAGCATCACCATTTTCAAGAGCACCCTATCGGATGAGTGTACCAGAATTAACTGAGTTAAAAATGAATTTATAGGAATTATTAGACAAGAGATATATATGACCAAGTGTATCTCCTTGGGGAGCACCTATATTATTTGTGAAAAAGAAGGACGGAACCATGCATATGTGCATGGATTATCGTCAGCTAAATAAACTGACTATTAGGAACAGGTACCCCTTACCACGAATTAAGGATCTGTTAGACCAAGTAAAAGGAGCCACAATATTTTCAAAGATATATCTGAGATTGGGATATCATCAAATCTGGATAAAGGGTGAGGACATACACAAAACTACCTTTCGTACAAGGTACAAATACTATGAATTTGTGGTGCTACCCTTCGGGTTGACCAATGCATCAGTGACATTCATGAGGTTGATGCATGGTATATTTCACCCCTACCTAGACAATTTTGTGTTACTTTTTCGTCGATGATACCTTAGTCTACTCTAAGAATGCAGAACATAAGGAACATTTGCGGATAGTGCTGGAAATGTTAAGGAAACATCAGTTGTATGAAAAATTTAGCAAGTGCGACTTCTTCAAGGAAGAAATAAAATACCTCGGGCATGTTATTACTACTGAAGGTATTGCAGTAGATCTGGAGAAAATAAAAAAAGTCATGGAATGGAAGGTACCGCAAAATGTGGCAGACATACGATCATTTATGGGGCTCGCTGGTTATTAGTGGAGATTTATCAAAGGATTTTCAAATATTTTTTTTCCTATTACCTCCTTACAAAGGAAGGGAAAAATATTTAAGTGGAAAAAGGATGTCAAGACAGTTTTGAAAATCTGAAACAATTATTGAAAACAACACCAGTGTTAACAATAGTTGATCTGAATAAAGATTTCAAAGTCTGCAGAGATGCATGCAAGGAGGGTGTCGGAGAAATTTTTTCGCAAAAGGAAAAGTGGTCACATATGAGTCCCGAAAATTAAAATATCATGAACATTGATACTCGGCTTATGATTTAGAGCTGACCAGAGTGGTCCACGCACTTCAGGTATGGAGGAAATACTTACTAGGGAAAATATTTGTGCTCAAAATAGATCACAACAGTTTAACCAACTATTTTAGACAAGCTGATTTAATTTCTCGCCAAGCAAGGTGGAACGCTTTCTTGAGAGAATTTGACATTGATATACAACACGTAAAATGTAAGGAGGATAGAGAAGCTGATGCATTAAGAAGGAAACTGCATAATCTCTATAAATTATATGTTAACAAAGTTGAATGCCAATTCCTAGAGAAAATTAAATCTGAAGCTAAGAAAGACCCTGAATATCAGTTTATGTGGCGACAACTTAAGGAATCCAAAGACCAACGAAATCTGGTGGATTATGAAATCAAAAAGGATAGCTTGCTGAATTTCAAGAAACAAATACTCATTCCAAATAGGATGGAGTTTAAAACTCTATTTTTGGATGAACATCATAAAAGTAATTACACAGGGCATCCGGGGTATCAAAAGATGTTGATAGCAATAAGAAATGATTATTGTTGGCTTGGTATGAGAAAAGATATAGCAGCATATCTAAACAAGTGTTTAGAATGCCAACAAGTGAAAGTGGAACACTGGCATCCAGCTGGATTAATGTAGCCTATACCAGTACCAGAGTGGAAATGAGAAGTGATATCACTAGATTTCATCACTATACTACCAAGATAAAAAAGGAATAATGACTCTGTAATGGTAGTAGTGGATAGATTGAGAAAATCAGCACACTTTATACCGGTTCAGTCCACATACAAGACAGTACAAATAGCAGATATATTTATGCGAGAGATATTTAGATTGCACGCAATTCTAGAGACTGTTATTTCGGACAGGGATGTAAAATTTACATCAGCCTTCTGGAAAACGTTGTTCACTGGTTTGGGGACTAAAATTAATTTTAGTACTACTTACCATCCGCAAACTGATAGATAGACAGAGCGGGTAAATAAAGTTTCGGAGGACATGTTACGTATGTACGTAATGCAGCAGCCGACTAGGTGGGAAGAATATTTACACCTAGTGGAATTTTCATATAACAACGGTTATCAGGAGTCACTAAAAATGAGTCTGTTTGAAGCCCTATAAGGGCGATGGTTAGAACTCCTATTAACTGAAGTAGTCATGAGACCAAGCTGATGCTTGGACCAGACATGTTAGCTGAGATGGAGACTGAAGTGAAGAAAATCAGACAAAATTTAAAAGCAGACCAAGATAGGAAAAAAGTGTATGCAGATAAAAAGAGATCATATCGTGAATTTGAAGTGGGGGATCACGTGTATGTGAGAATCAAGCCAAAGAAAATTACTTTGAGATGGGCATCTTGTGCCAAGATAGCTCCCAGGTTTTGTGGCCCTTTCCAAATATTGGAAAGAGTAGGACCTGTGGCGTACCGATTGGCTCTTCCCAGTCATATTCGGGTGCATAATTTCTTTCACATGTCGTTATTGAAATGATAAATTCATGGTTCAAATCAAATAATCCATTGGCAAAATATTCAGGTAGAATATGTGGGTAAGATTGATTAAAAAAAAATGTTAAGACTTATGAGTGAACTAACTCAAGTCCATTGTTTGCAGGTAGAACCAGACAGAGAATTTCTGGTTGAGCCTCACAGTATAATCAATCAGAGGGAAATCATGCTCCAGATACGTGCCATCGCCCAGGTTAAGTGCAATGGAAGCACTTTGGCCTGGAAGAGGCTACATGGGAGGATGAAGGTTTTGTTCGTGAAGCATATCCTAAAATTTTTGTTGGTATAGATTGAGAACACCAAGGACGATGTTCACTTTCAGGGGGGGTAGTTGTAACCACTGCATTAATCATTGACTAATTGTTATGCTATTGTTAAGAGTGTTTAAAACATTTATTTTTATTTTGTTGGAAACAAAATATTATGAACAGGAATTTAATTTTAGTAAATAAATGAAAAGATTAATTATGGAATTATTTTGATAAGGTAAAGATTGATGGTAAAAGTAAATTCAAGATCTGGATTTGGTTGAACATAAAATCAGTTTAAACAGTTACCTAAACCTATGGTAATAAACGGTAATTCCAGGGAGGTTTGGGGGTTCTGTTGGGTAACTGAGGAAAAGAACAAAATTCTAGTTAGTAATTCATGTTCTGGAGCTCACCAGAGGAATTCTTCATATATCTGTTTCTAGTGGAATTGGAGATTGGACTGGATTGTCCCAAGTTCTCTTCTAGAATTATGTAAGCAACAAAAGTGCAGACTTAGAGCACAGGGGAGAGTTAGATGAAGTAAATGCCTCACTCGTGGAAGGGAGGCAAACATTTATCAGTCAGATTTAAGTATAGATAAGTAAATTCTATTAAGTTATGAAGATAAAAGCTAAAAAACATGTATTCTCTAACTAAATAGGAGTTGAATATGAAAAGTGTTATTTGTATCCTCTGATTTTAACTGAAATTTGAATCTGGAAAGTGTTATATGATGTGATTTTTTATTTACCCTTATGGTTTAATCTAGGAAAATGTGCAGACAGAAAAGAATCTGCTGAGTAAGTAGGAATAGGTTTCTGTTGACTAAGTAGAGTTCTTTAAAAAAAAAAAACTTGTTCATCCAATGTCAGTTAACAAAAAAAAGGATTATATGAATTGTTCTATTCTACTGTAAAAGGATTTGATGAAGGATTGTTAGCTCGGTTCCTTAAACAAGATTTTGCGCTAGTTGTCCTTATGGCCTATGATGATATACAAACAAATATTGGTCCAGGCACATAGAAAGTGAATATAACCAGATATAACTATGAACAGGAGAAATGGACACTTATAGGTAAATCTAAATTACAGTATGTTATAGTAAATTTAACAGGAAACAAAAATCTCAGTTACCAGAAAAGAAAAAGGGAAAAAAAATACAACTCATAAGAACCATGGAATCTCTAAGCATTCATATAGTTGTAAGAATTAAAATAGTATTATAGTATTTATAAAAACACTAAGTACAAATTCAATAATATAAGAAAATTTGAACCTTCTTTGTTATCATGGTGGAATAACAGAAAGAAATGAACAGTAGGAATTCTGGTGAAAAACCCAATAGGAGAATAAATTATTCTCTGAGATAAAAAAAGAAGTACTAGCATAACATTGAAATACTATTCATATACACTTCTTCAAATGTTATATATAATACAAATAACAATGGTATAAACTATCGTGAGACTGGGGTACAAAAGTCCACATTTCTTAAATCTTTAAACTTATTATAACAATATTAAAAGAGAGATTTTCACCCATAAAAATGGGCATGTGGCCGTGACTTAAATTAATATTGCCAAGAAAACAGAGTTCGAACTCCAAAGTGTTACATTGTAATCTTCCCCAATCAATTTTTTATAGTACACATGTATGAAAAATACTGAGATGAAAATTGATAGCACAGTTTCTTCTGAAGCTTAGCAGCATTCAGGCTGAGAATCTAAAATCCCAATTTTATTAGAATATGGGTACTTGTTTAACATGGACGAAGAGAGAGGGAATTGATTAGTGAAGTTCATGGAAACAGGGGTACCTGTTATGTTCCAGAAAGCAAAACAAATAACGAAATCCAACAAATGGAATTCCCTTAACTTCCACAATATGGAAACAAAAACTATGAGAAAACCATTTTGGTTAACAAAACAAAACTTCTGAAAGCAAGATAGAAAACTAACAACTAGAACACGATGGATTTAAAATAAGACAGGTAAACAATTCTTATCCTATCTCACTCAGAGGCGATGGAGAAAAATACTTGGTGATTTATTTCTGGAGCTGTAGACAAAGTCGGAATAGAAGTTCTTCAATATGGGTACCGATGGATCTATGTTACCAAATGTACCATTTGGAAATTCCAAACCGGAACAAATTTCAAAGTTAGAACTATTTTAATATATATATATATATATATATATATATATATATATATATATATATATATAACAAACTAAATTTATAAACCGATCTCGGAAGAAAAAATAATAATTAAGCAATGTCTCGTAATCCTAAATTTAAAAATTAGACAGGTAGCCACATATTAAATTATTGAAGTTGAGCTGACGTAGAAGCCTCGGGGTATACGCCAACACCAAGTAAGCTCACGAGAAAAAATGCGGAAGGACCTAAGAATTGCAGAATGGAAGGCGCAGTGAGAAAACCTAGAAACCTTTGGAGAAGACCAAGCGAATTCCAAATGAAAGCGGTTACTGCGGCTAAGTCATTAGCCCAAACCCTAATCAATCAGTGCCATCGGATGACTATCCAAAAGATCTACGGTGGAGAAAATTGCCAACTGTAAGATTAAACATACAAGTGGAATATTGACAACTGCAGTGTGATCCTGGAAGTAAATACAATGGTGCCATCGTGCCAAAAATTTTAAATGACAAGGAACATAAGTCAGTTGTGAAGTAAAGGCCTACTATCATGATTAAACTCGCCAGCTACGGAAGCATTGAAAACAGAGACAAGGATCATACGCAATGCTTAAATGCCAAGTTAAAGGTCCGAGTTGTATATAACATATAAACTTAGGGTATTGATGTTGCATTATTTCTTATGCACCCAAATAAGTATTGTATGCTTTAAAAATTGATGGGTTAAACATTCGATTTCATGCGTAGTTAGAGTTATATAGATACAGAAGTTCTCATGGTATAATTTTTTTTTTATTTTTACTTATTTCTTTTACGATGATGTTGTTAGATGTTACACTGTTAAATTTAAAAAACATAAGTAATAAGTATTTTACAACCTACAACCTAGATCAATCTTGACATTGGATTTAGCATGCACTCAGAGCTATCAAAACCCTTGAGATGCAAACATTTTTTTGAGTGAAAAGATATTTGATCCTTCTGGGCACTTGGTGGATCTAGGTAGCTGGTATATTATTAATGTATATGTAGTTAACATTGAAATATTTTATTTATAATTCAGGTGTTGTGTATTAAAATGTTAAAATATACTCCCTTATATTTTTTTGTCTATGTATACATTTAATTATTACTATTAATATTAATATTTTCTAAATTAATATTACATATCCAATCCATATTAGACACTGAGAATTTACAAATATCTCTAATACAATGAATTACAAAAAAAAAATATTAATGGAATAAGAATTTTCTCAATCTTTCTCACTAAAGTGAGAATGTAAGAAAATTCTCAATTTAAATTACCTTAATTTTCTATATATAAAGTATCTATAAAATTATTTGATTTAATATGGAGATTGGAATATTTTACTTATGGTTGTCACTAAAATAATTTTTTTATAAATAGATATTGGTTTTAAATATCGCATGCAAACGGAACATAGAATGAATTATGCATAATATAATATCAATAATACTATTTCTTTCCATGTGAAAAAATTACAATTTTCCCTTCTAGTAAAAATTAAATTATTATGATTTTTTGATGTGTAACATTTTGCGGCAACAACTCTTTCCAAGTGATCTAGGAAAAGAGCGATGGTGAGCGAAGTGACTAGGGTTTGATGTTCTGAGTTTTTTTAGCGGCGTTGGGACGACCGCTCTCAAGTACTCTAGACAATGGTGGCTCATCACTAGCTTGAAGGTCCTGGGCCCCAACTACAGGCTGCCCATTTTTGACAAATCTCCATTTTTTCGCAATTTTCGTTGCCTTGAACTTTCTATAGATTCAATCTCATTGAGCACCTGTTTTTTCCTGAAGCTTTGTTTGACATATGCAACTTATGAATCTAGCACAACCAACAAAGATAAAGTTTTTTGCTCCTTCATAACAGCTCTGATAGCTGATCTCCGCTCTCTCAAGCTCCTGGTTGCAATCCTAAGTTTGCAGGGATGCTTGATTCGGTACTGGCTTCTCCTCACCACAGATGCAGAAAAGGTTGGTGAGGTTCCATTCTGTGCAAATACTTTTGGAGGCCCTGGTAATGTCGCCCTTACTATAAAACTAAGGGTTTTAGCTGTAGCTCAGTATTGGAGTCATACTCCACCTCTCTGGACCGCCGCCAATATTGCAGAGAGAAAGAAATCGAGGGTTTTCAATGGTGATTCTATCGCATCAGAGAATGCCCAAGAAAGTAAATGTCCCCATAGAAAAACGATGGTTAGTAGCTAGACAGGGGATGTTTCAGAAAACCATGTCCATAAGGAATATGAGTTCAAAGCGGGTGGGCCTTCAGACTCCACCTCTACCATATGCAAGAAGCGGTCTTGCTTCCTGGACCAGCTAGATCAAATCGTAGAAGCACCAACTTTTCAGATCCAAATCACTCTCCTCTTTGGCAAAACGTTGCTGCAATGGGTGTTTTCTACAGATCTAGTGCAGGATCTTTCACGCAAACTTGAACTCCGTCTGGGGATTCCCTCCTCTTACCAGAGATTGTTGTATAAAGGTAAACATCTAGAGGACCCTTTTCCCCTCTCCTTTTATTGTATTCAAAGAGATGCTTCTATTGTTTTTACCCTTCGTCTAAGAGGAGGGTCATTTGGGCAGGCCTCCTCTGCCCCTCCATTCTCATACAAATATGTAGTTCATAAAGATGCAGTCTGCCCTCAGTATTCTTCAAAGGTTGTTCAACCTTCTATGGCTCCCAAACCATTTTTGGTGGATAAATTGGAGGAAGTTCCTTCTATTGAACTCTCTCATCCTGCACTTGCCGATCATTACCAGAAATTTGCAGAAACCACAATCATATGCAGATTCAATGGCCTATGGCCTCATACATCAGATTTATACCAATGGATTCACTCCAACTGGAATACTCAATGCAAGATCTTCCTATGCTCCAAAGGCTTCTTCATTGTGGCTTTTTCCCTAAATAAAGATTATCAAAAAGCCTTAACGGGAGGCCCTTGGTTATGGGGCTCGGCTAGGCTTTTCCTCACCCCTTGGTTTCCATATTTCGACCCCTCTACAATAGTCATCACCAAAATACCCATCTGGGTTAGACTCCCAAACCTTCCAGCGCATCTATGGCATTTCTCTGTATTCTTAAGCATTGGATACACCTTAGGCCGTTATCTCACTACAAATACCTCAAGAAGGGAGAATGTACTCTACACCTACGACAGATTATGCGCAGAAATAGACATCAGAAAAGTATTTCCAGATCAGATCAACCTCAAAATTGGGGACTTCCATTGGACACAAACCTTGGACTACGAGAATACAGCCTTTTGATGTCGCCATTGTCATCAAACAGGGCATATCCAAAATACTTGCACTCAGTTTCCCGTTAAAAAGAAGAATCCCAATCGCAAATCCAAATCTAAGAATTGGAATTCCTGTGTTCCTCCCCCCCCCATTGGAAGACACAGAATCCTCCAGCTCGGATGAGGAGGAAAATGATGCAGATGAGGAGAATGTTGGGATTATGATGGACATGCCCTCAGCCAGTCCTGCGGATCACTCTGCCCCTCCAATCTCCCAGAAACGCTCACATGTGTCTTCTTCCTCCGACTTTGAGAAGGATATTCCACCCTCAGTGTAGAATAGTCTACAACTAGTCTCAGCCTAGCCAATTTCCATTGAATGGGTCAAAGTAAGCAAGAAAAAAGTGAAAAAATGTCGTTTGGAAGTATCCACCCATACTAGGTAGATACCTCAGTCCAGCTCTCGTTTTATCTGCTTCCTTGTTCTCTTGTTGCTCTTTCCTTAGATGTTATTCTAGAGCGGGATTGATAGCCTTTCACCTCTGACTCCCCTGCTTTTCAGCTTCGCTTGCATGCAAGCTCTGATTTTACTATATGTTTTCTGTTAATAGAATTAGGCTTCTTCAGAAAAAATAAAAATAAAAAAAAAATAAAAAAATAAAAAAAAAAAAAATAAGAAGAAGAAAAAAAGAAAAAAGAAAAAAAAAAAAGTAAATTATTATTTTTTGCTCATTTCATTTCTTCCTTATAATAAAAGCTATCTTTTTTCATTTTACTTTCGGTTAGGCTATATCTCTATATAAATTTATATAAGATTAATGTGTAATTTAAAGTATTTTAATATGTCTCAGATTAATTTATTTTCTTATTACTATTTTTAATTTGTTAATTTTAATTATTATTTTATTATTTATAAATGTAACGTTATGTACGTGACAAAATATCTCCCATACTAAGTTATAACGAGCCTCTTAGTGCAATTAATTTACATATATATTATTATCTAGTTGGCATCGACACCAAATGGGAGAACCAAATATATACTTGTATTTCATTTGATAAAATTTACATGAAATTCTATTATCTAGTTGATCTATAACGATAGACCCTACACATGATATCAGATTGGGGCTACAAACTCTAGGACCTTAACAACGAATTTAAGAACGTATTTCACATGAGATTAGCTTAATTTCTTTTTTCAACAAAATATTTTAGAACGATAATGCACTGAGAATTGAGCCTTTGGGAATCACCCTACCCTAGTATTGTGGAAAAACAAAAACTCACATTTTTACGTTATTATCATCACAATATAATGGGGACCCTCTATGCTAATTTTGGACATCTTACTTCTCTCATGTTTTTCTTTTTCTAATTTAACAGGATTTTCATTTTTCTCTATTTTCCAATTTAATTGCTTCATTATATGTGGTTTCTCACTAGATTTCCAACAACTCCAATTTTCTTAAATTTGGACTTACGACTAGAAAATAATGCTTGTTCAAAGTTTGAATAATTTTTGCTACATGGACGTAAAAAATGTATTTTACTTCTATATGTAAATTTATTTATTTAATAATTTATTTAATTGGATTAATATAGAGTAATTCAGTAGATATTATTTAATTTGCAAATATTAATTTTTAATTAATTAATTATTAATTAGTTAATATTTTATTAATTAAGTATTTTACAGAACCATCGGATTAAAGAAATTAATGTAAGTATTAAGTATGTTAAAAACCCATTAAATTCACATTGTATATATTATATAATATAAGAATCAAAATATTTTTTCAGAGCCTGAATCCCGAAACAAAACATTAAATACTAATTACATGAATTCCCGGGTTTCAACTTCTGGTATCATGTCATAATGGATGGGATGGATGGGTTTTATGTTAAAATTTTGTATAACACATGGAGGGACGATCCACTCCATGTGGAGCTCAGCTCTTCCTCCCGTCCTCCATTTAAAACTCTCGGGCTTCTTCCATTTACTAATAAACTCCTTTATGACCCATAACTAAATTTCCTTTGTTGATTGTTTTTTAATTTAAATTTTCTGATATTTCATTTTTATTTTATTATGAACAACATTAATTGGTTAGAAACATGTTGAAATTATATTTGATATGTGATTTTTCCGGAAAATAATTTTATAAGTCATGAACCACAAAATCCTAAATTCTCATATTTTATTTTTTTAGTTTTTATTTATTTAAATAATATTAATTAATTTTATTTATTATTTTGTAAATAGTTTGTTAATTAATTTTAAATATTTTTTCATTTTTTTATTTAAACAAAATATTAGCATAAATTCACATTTTTATAGATTTTCTAGCATACATCCAATTATGGAAATCAATTCTTGACAATCCATAAGCTGAGTTTTATTCAACCATTTTTTTTTGCAAATGATAGCTTGTTGGAAAGCTAGAATCCTATAGAATAATATGGGATCTTTATATCAAGCATATATGAATACTTAATACACCAAAAATTTAGCAACGTTATGAATAAATTTGCAACAATAATGGGTTTTCATGAGTTTAGTATGGGAAAATTCCATTGGCTAGAAAAAATTGTTGTTGCTAATTCATTTTCCAAATTATTCAAGAACTAACCAAATCTCCGCAGGAAGAAATCATAGCATGCAACCTCTTTTTATATATATATAATTTAACCTAGCTTTGGACTTTTGTTGACATAATTGATATTTTGATTTCTATCATGAAAAATTAATTTTTTTTCATTTTTTGTTTTTGGATTTGTTTTAGAAGGGATTAGTTGGAAGAATTAGCCCCTAAATTTCTGAAATGAATGAGATTGCACCAACAAAGGAGAAAAAAAAAAATTGGCAACTGAACTTTAAGGGAGAAAATATGTCTCCCAACAACTATGTAATTTTGGATTTATTTTTGTATATTATAAATTGAAAATTTGATAGGAGAGAAGGGGTTTGAAGATCTGAAACCTTGGGAAAATCCCTCTGCAAAACGAGCAATTCTTGATGTAGATAAGTATGTGGTTTTTGAGTTTCATAATATTATAAATTAATTTAATTATATGCTCGTGTGAATCATTTGAAAGCTATCTTTTAATGATGAAGCTAATTGCTATCAAGTTAAATAAAAAATTCAAATAGATAAAAATGGTACAGTTTTTAACTATTTAGTAAATTCATGTTAAATTTATGTTGGTTTTAAAATTGATTCTTTTATGATAAATATTTATTGAAGGAAATCATATTATTGAGTTAAAATTAATTTTATTTGAGTTTGGATGTATTTATAGCACAGATATGATGAATATTCATCACATAGCTAAATGTATATACTTGCACGGACTAGTAATAAGTCCTATAACTATTTCCTTGGCTTATTGACTTCATTTTTATTCTAAATTCAAAGCTAGTCCAAATATTCCTTTACCTTGGTCTTGGTTGAGAAGGGGATTCATATTTATTTCAATCATGATATATTTAGGATTTTTTTTTTTGTTACTTGAAACTTAGAGTAGATTTATGTTGAAATGGCACCCGAAGGGGTCTTTTGATTTAATTTTCCCTTAATTATATTGGAAGAGAAATTGTAATTCCATCACATGACAAGTTGTATTAGTTAACTGAGTCAGGAAGACTTAGTTAGATTAGTAAATTCGATTTCAAAGTCTAAGAGGAGGCATGTATAGTTCTCCCACGATTTTATGGGGTCCAATTACAGTTATTTGTGAGTTGTAATTAGTTAACTCACTTAATTGAGTTAAAATCAGTTTAACTAGTTCTAACTGAGAGATGAGCTAATGATAGGTACAGTGAATGAAATATGATTAAATTAAAAATTAGTGGTTAATAATTTAACTAATAATTCACTATAAGTAGTTGTTCCATGTCTGTTATAAGGAAGCCCTAGTTGAGATTGGGGTTAAAGGGATGATAACTATCAGTTGTATAATTAGAGAATTGTACAAGTCATGCATGATGTCATCAGGACGCATTGAATCGATTCCATAATAAATTATTTCGAATTTCCTAATCAATAGGGACAAAATTATTCCAAGAATTTGTAAGAAAGGATGGTCAGATAGATGTTGACAATTGGGTAAGTATTGGACTGATTTTCCTTGATCAACGTAAAACAGTCAATAGAGTGTAGAGGTTTATCTCTGAGGGAAATAACATTGTATTGTTTCATGATATTTAATTTATGAAATATACATACAATGAGGTTTTTATAAGGTTCTTTCCCTAGATACATCTTATGTTATGTGATTGATTATTTCATTCTCTTACTTGTTATGTGATTGTGAGATCGAATTTGGTTTCCGAAAACTGTAGAAGGATTCAATATTTTTTTAGTAAATTAAAATATGATAATGAATCCATTAGTTAAATTTATACATGGTATTAGAGCAAGAATCACTACAGAAGAGAATAATCAGAGTTTGTTTTGGATAGTTATATCGAATTTGCAGATTTTTTCTTCAAGGTTGAGTAGTAGATTAAAATTTATTTCAATGGATTGAGACTTGAATATGAACTGGAGGGAAATTAGAACTAGATACAATGGAAGTACATGATGGAGGTAGTGCTCGAGGAAAATAGATTGAAGAAATTCATAGACAGTGATATTCCTCAGCTCGCAACAGCAGACGCTCAAATTCTTGCTGCATGGAACAAGAATGTAGCAAAGGTGACAAGGTTATTGTTAAAAGTGGTTGGAGATCATAATTTATCGAATATACATGGAAAGGAAACTCCATATGCTATGTGGAAGGCCTTAACAGATCTATTTCATAATAGCACTGGCCACATGAAGCTGGTGCTGGAAGAAAATCTCAAAAAGATCAAGATGGAGAAGGGCGACATAATCCAAAAATAATTGATGAAGTTCACTCAATGTATAGATGATATTAGAAGTACCAGGTGAAAATTATCGATGATGATTTGGTGATCCTCACATAGTTACCATGACTATGTGACTCGGAGGGAGAAGCTACACGAGTGGGAGTGATTGTGGTCTGACTTGGTACAAGAAGAGATTCAATGGAGCACCAAATATGGATCCTCATCAAAGAATGATGATGAGGAGAATTTTTCCTTGGATGGAAAGGTGAAGAAATGAAAAGGGAAGTCGTCCTATTCCAAATTAGAGTCCATCAAGGTAGACAAAAAGCGAGACTTGTCAAAGGTAAAAAGTTTCAACTGTCATGAGCGTGGACACTATGCCACAAATTATCCTGAAAATTATACCAAAAATATGGCCTGAGGAAGAGAAGTAGGTAAAGCACTTGTTTCACACTTTGAGTTGGATTTCATTCTCATCGCATGCAATCTTTCATTGGTGATGGGTTTTGTGTGGTACTTGGATAATGGAGCTTCGTTCCATATAACCGGCAATAAATAATGCTTCAGTATCTTAGAGGATTAGGATATACAAATGCATATTAAGATGGGTGACAATGGGAGGTATAGCACTACTAGTGTTGGTATCGCTACCTTTTAGAGGGAGTCAAGTAATCCAATCACATTAAATTATGTCATGTATGTTGCTTGTTTAAAGAATAATTTCGTTTCTGTTGCTACGTTGGAAGATTGTGGATATGATGTGATCTTTGCTGAAGGAAAGTCAATCCTTCATCACAGAGCGATGGGACACGTGAAAAATATTGGGGTTCGAGTAAAGAACCTCTACAAACTAGATGTAGAAAAATTTGTTGCATTGAGCACTCAAGTAGAGAAGGTGGAGAGACGAGACATTGGTGAGTTCTGGCACATGATATTGGGACAGCTACACCATGGAACCTTGAATATCATGAAACATATTTCTACAAGACTTCCAAAGGGTGTACTTTCACAAAGTGATACATGCAAAGGGTGTAAATCGGGGAAATATACCAAAGCCATCTTTCATGATAAGGAAAGTCGAGCAAAGGTGATCCTTGAGAGAGTTAACTCAGACGTGTCTAGAATTTTCTCGACAACTTCCATATAAAATAACAAGTATTATATGATTTTTGTTGGATTTGCTTCATGTAGAATAAATACCAGACATATCCAAGTTTTGTGAGTTCAAGGCACTTGTCAATAAAGATACAAGGAAGAAGGTAAAGGCTCTGAGCAGCATCAATGTTGGAGAATATATCTCTAATGAATTCAATAAATTTTGTTCCTCAGATGGAATTTGAAGAGAACTAATAGCACCTCATAACCCACAAGAGAATTGGGTTGAGAAAGAAAGAAATAAAATATTGTGTGAGAAGCATGATCCATGTTTCATGATCAGCGCATATCATTTCATATATAGGTGGAATAATTTAATGCAACAATATTTGTGTATAACATAATTCCTGATCAGATACTTAGGATGAGTATAGTAGAAGAGGGTTTTTTTAGATAAGAGACCATATGTCTCGTATTTTAAAATATTTGGTTCATTTTTTTATTACCATGTAACCAAGCAGGCAAGGAAGAAGATTGAGCCAACAACAAGGTTGAGGATATTTGTGGGGTACACTGATATAGCCAACAACAATCTTGTGTAATTTCTAGCACAAAGGATGATAGTGGTCAGAAGAGATGTGAAATTTGATGACGAGAAAACCATGTGATTGACCCTTTAGAGGGAGCTTGAGTTGCATGCAGTTGAGGAGCTCTTAGCTCCTAAATAAGAACCTCAAAATGTGGAGCAGCCACAAGCATAGAAACAAAGAGTCGTGAAAACTACTCATGCAAATCCATCCACCAGAGATGCAAGAAAACACATCAGATATGATGAAATATTGTTGCCAGATGCGAGAGAGAATGTGGGAAAATCCACATCACATTGTAGGAAGAGGATGTCCCCAAATCAGTACACAGATACATGGCTTTTATGAGAAAATGTATTGAGATAGAGCCATACTTTTTTGAGGAAGAGATGCAAAATGCATTTTATGTTGATTCCATTGTTGAGGAGTATGACTCCATTATCAAAAAAATGCATGGGAAGTTGTCCCAAGACCAGTGGGGAAGTTAGCTATAGGATCTAGGTGGATTTGCAAGGTGAGGCAAGAAGAATATGGGAGTGTCGAGAATAAAATTTCTATATTTGTGGCCAAAGGGTTCTCTCAGGTGGAGGGGATTGACTATGGTGAGGATTTTTCACTAGTCACAAGGTACTCATCTCTCACATCCATCCTTGCACTCTCGGTGCAGATGGGATGGAATATACATCATATGGATGTAAATATCACATTTGTGAATGGATTTGTTGAGGAATAGGTATACATTGAGTATATGGAAGGTTTAGATACCTTAGACAGAGAGTCACATGTGTGTAGACTGAAGAGAGCGTTGCATAGGTTGAAGCCAGCCCCTCGTTCTTAGTACACCATGATCGAAAACTATTTCACTTGGTTGGGCTTCACCAAGAGTGAAGCAGATATGAACATATATCATATTTTGGTAGATGGTCATATTTTTATTATTGTACTTTATGTCGATGATCTAGTATTGACAAGTGATAAGAAGCTCATCAAGTCCTCTAAAGAGGATCTTTCATGAGAATTTGGGATGAAGGACATGGGTCTATTGCACTATTTCTTCAGATTGGAAATATGGAAAAGAGATGGGGATATATTTGAATGTCAGATCAATTATTCCAACAAGATCTTCACGAAGTTCCACATGGAGGGAAACAAACCCATGGAGACTCCTCTAGCAGGAAACTGGAGAAAGGAGGATGCTACTTCAGGTGAAGTAGTGGATACTATTATTTATAAGCAACTTGTGGGTTCACTCATGTATTTGGAGAACGCACGACCCAACGTATGCTAAAAATTTAACAAACTTAGTCAAGCTATGGTTAAATCTACCAAGCTCTTTTCAAAGGTAGAAAATAATGTGTTGAGATACCACAAAGGTACTACAAAGTATAGGCTATGGTACACACGAACATGGTGAGTGAAGCTTCAAGGCTTCACCGATGCAGATTGGGAAGTGATTCCATCCGACATGAGGAGAACATCAAGGGGCATCATCAACATAGGATCAACAATAATTTCCTAGTAAAACATGAAACATAGATTAGTTTCAAGTAGAGGCAGAGTACATGGAGGCCAGTGAGACAGCATGTGCAGCCATATGGATGAGGAAGATACTTGTTGATTTTCTTGGTTGATTAATGGATTCGATAGTGATACATTACGATAACTAGAGTAGCATTAAACTCTCAGTTAACATAGTTTTTCATGACATGTCCAAGCATATTGATATCTAGTATCACCATCTCAGAGATTGTGAGTAGAGGTAGCGTATATCATTAGAGTACATTCACACAGAGGAGTAGGATGCAGACATATTGATGAGGCACTGGAAAGAAGAAAATTTGAGTTCCACAGAGACAAGATCGAGGTGGTATATAATCCCTTTATTTTTGAGTTGGAGTGTTGAAATGGAAATAATAAATGGTACCCTAAGGGGGCTTCTAATTTAATTTTCCCTAAATTAAATTGTAATAGAAATCATAATTCCATCACTTTACAAATTTTATTCTCTAACTGAGTTAGGATGACTTAGTTAGCTTAGTAAAGTCGATTTGAGGGTCCAAGGGGAGGTATGTAGCATTCTCCCATGATTTTAAGGGGTCTAGTTATAGTTATTTGTGAGTTGTAATTATTTAACTCAATTAATTGAGTTAAAATTAGTTTAACTAGTTGTAACTGAGAGATGGACTAGTCATAGTTCCAGTGAATTAAATCCAATTTAATTCAAAAATAGAGGTCAATCAGTTAGTAGATAATTTTCTATAAATAGTTATTGCATGCCAGTTCTAAGGAACTACTAGTTGAGATTGGGGATAAAGGTAAGATAACTATTTTTTGTATAATTAGAAAATTGTACAAGTCATGCATTATGTGATATGGATTCCTTGAAGAAATATCACAATAAATTCTTTGGAGTTTCCTAATAATTAGGGCCACAATTCCTCCAAGGTTGCATAAGAAAGGCTAGTCATACAAAGGCCGAGAATTGGTTAAGTATTGGACTGATTTTCCTAGATCAGCATGATACAATCAACATTGTACATAGGTTTCTTAGTGAAGGAAATAAAATTGTATTTTTCATGCTCTTTAATTTTTACAATATAGAAATAGTGGGGTTTGATAATTTTCTTTCCACAGATACATTTTGTGTTATGTGATATGATAGTTTATTTCTCTTACTTATTATGTGATTGTGCAATCGAACTTGGTTTCCACAAATTGTAGAAGGATTCAATATTTTTTTTTAGTACATTAAAAGATCATATTGAATCTAGTAGTTATATTTCTACAATTTACATTTAGAATAAATTCATTATATCTTTTAGAAAGTCTCCTCACTTAGGAGTAAAAACTATTGTTGTTTGCTTGAGCCATTAACTCAACTTAAGGTTTGATTTCTTGAAAGAGCTCTACAAGAGGGTAAATATGATTTATCTCTTCTTGTTGATGAATAATTAGAAAAATCATAAGTAAACAAGAAGGGTGATGGGGTAATTGAATGCATTAGAACCAATTGGAGGCATTATTACAAATGGAAAATAGTCTCATTTGGAACTCTAACTTAGTGGTATTCCTAAATGTTGATGTGGTCATTTTTTCCCATTAGCATTTTTCGCACTAGAAGGAAGGATAAAAATAGGTTTTCTCTTTAAATAGTTTAGTGTTTTAAATTTTTTACTATTTTACAATGTCTCCTTCTAAACAACCTATCTGGAGTTGCTTCACTAGACTTCCAGCGGCTACCACTCCACTAAAGGTGGGAAAGATCTTGTAGAAGATGAATATGAATGGTAAGAAGGAAGTTTATGATTTTGATAATGTTCCTAAATTCATTTTAAATTGTAATAATTTTTTTATTGAGGACGGTGTGATGTGCAGGATGGTTACTCTCACTTTAACAGGATTTTCAAAAGGATGGTGCAGACCATTATAGTCTACCTCCATACACATTGCGGATAAGTTTATAAAAAATTTCCTACATTTTTTTTTAGTGTTTAAATTTAACTAATTTATTTAATATTCTATTCTAATTTTCTAAAACATAATATTGAATCACTTCTATAAATATTCGAAGACCAAATATAATCACATAATCACAAACAAGAAAGAGAAGGAAATAAATCGATCACACAACATAAGATGTATATGGGGAAAGAAACTAATAAAAACCTTGCTATCTTTATATTTCATAAAGTGAAGATCATGGAACAATACAATTCTATTTACCATACTAAGAAACCTCTACACTATGTTCAGTGTCTCACTCTGATCCTACACGAATCTAGCTCTGATCTACGCATGTTTGGTCCAATATTTAACATTTTTATTGCCTCTACTTGGCCTTTCATCCTTACGCATTCTTGGGCTAATTGTGACCCTTTTAATTACGAAAATCCCAATTAATGATTTTTTAATTCATCTAAGGTTTCTCGATGACCTGATTCACGACTTGTACAATTTTCTATTTATACAACCTATAGTTATCTTCCTTTTAACCCATGTCTGAATTGGGTTTTCCTTAGAATTGACATGTAAAAATTATTTATGGCAAATTATTAGTTAAATGATTGATCAATGCATGTGACTTAAATAATATTTAATACACTGGACCTATCACTAGCTTATATCTCAGTTAGAACTAGTTAGACTGATTTTAACTCAATTAATTGAGTTAACTAATTACAACTCCCATGTAACTGTCACTAGACCTAGTAAAAATAGGAAAATCTTCTACATTCCTCCTCTTTGACCCGTCAACTTCAATTTAATAATATAACACAGTATATATAACTTAGTTAACTAATACAATTCATCATGTGATGGAATTAGAATTTATCTTCCAATTTAATTTAGGGAAAATTAAATCAAAAGCCACCTATGGTACCATTTTTTAGTGCCATTTTCTAGGTAACATTTCTAGATGTCATTCTCAATATTTCTTATTTCCATTTTCAACATTCCCTTTAAAAAAAGAAAAGAATTCAACTCTATCCCAATATAATACCTTTGGAATTTTCTACATTCCATACTTCTCTAGTGTTTTTTTTTCCTTCAACTTTTGAAATTGAATAGTCTCCAAAATTGAATCAGTATGATGCATCTCTCATAAGAGTCTGTGAATAATACTAGTTACTACATTTTCTACTAAAAATGTTGTGTTGCTACTGAATCTGCATCTACCATATGCATTGCTGCGAAATTTGGTCTGAACTCTAGTATATAAATTTTTTCAATCTAATTTCTGTCTTTCTGAGATCCGATTACATCAATTTCTACTGACCCTTCCTCCTACCATTTACTGCGGTCCCCCTCATAGACAATTATGATCCATGAGCAAAGCTATCTCAATGGATCCTTCCCAAATTTATTCCCTTGGGATACTGGCAGACCTTGTAAGTCAAGAGCCATTTCCATGTCTGTTGAACACAGACAACTCTGCCAAAAGGAGATTGAACAGCTTCTTCAGAAGAAGCTCATCAGAGAATCTAGCAGCCCTTGGAACTGCTATGGGTTCAATGTTAACAAGAGAAGTGAGCAAATTAGAGGAGTTCCTAGATTGGTAATAAACTACAAACCTCTGAATAATGTTTTATCAGATGACACCTATCCGATCCCTCACAAAGGTGATCTGATGAGAAGGATTTCAGGAGCCAAGATTTTCTCCAAGTTTGATCTAAAGTCTAGCTTCTGGAAAGTTGCTATTGCAGAAGGTGACATATGGAAGACATCATTTAGTGTTCCCCATGGACACTATGAATGGAATGTAATGCCATTCGGGTTAAAGCATGCGCCTTCAAATTTTCAGAAGGTAATGGACTCCATCTTTAAACCCTATGATGAATGGTTACTTGCCTATATTGACGAGCTGCTTATTGTTTCCAAGAACTTACAGGACCACTTCAGACACCTGAAGATCTTTATGAAATTGGTCCAGAAAAATGGTTTAGTCTTAAGCAAAAAGAAGATGGAACTCTGTAAGACTAAAATTAATTTTTTAGGACATGAGATTGAAAATGGACAGATTGCTCTTCAGCATCATGCACTGGAGTTTGCTGACAAATTTCCTGATGTAATCTTAGACAAAACCGAGTTACAGAGATTTTTAGGATGTCTAAATTATGTGAGCAATTTCTACCCCTCATGTGCCATTGACCGGTCTCTGCTCAATCAGAGACTCATAAATAATCTGAAGCCTTGGACAGAAGCACATACAAAAGCAGTCCAAGAAATCAAAACCAAGGTTCGGAACCTTCCTATACTCAATGTTGCTGATGAAAATGCCTTCAAAATTGTTGAAACAGATGCTAGCAACATCGGTTGGGGAGGTGTCCTCAAACAAAAGCCAGAAAAAGACAGTTCAAAAGAACAAGAAAAGGTTGTACAATTTGTTTCAGGAGTATGGAGTAAAGCAGAGCTAAACTATGCTCCAATAGAAAAAGAGGTAAAAGCAGCCTAGAATTGCATTAAGAAGTTTTCAATTCATCTGGCTAACAAACATTTTCTTTTGAGGACTGATGCTAAAGCTCTGGAGAAAGTCATCACTAAAGTCATCAAGGACCCAGAAGATGCAAAGTTTGCAGGATGGAAAGCTTTGTTTGCATACTTCCATTTTGAAGTAGAACATATCAAAGGGTCTGAAAATTGCCTCCATGAATTCCTCACCAGAGAGTACATCCAGCACCAAGAACAGAAGAATGATCTTGAGAAAGAAGAAATACATTGTATGGTCATTCTTACAGAATGGAATCAGGCCAGTCAAAGAGAAGAAATCAGATATATTCCAGATGAAGAATCATGGCCTGTTTATGCAGAAAAATGGAGACTGACATGGCAACTCCAAAACACACAAGTGCTCGATGCAAACCTACAGAGTCATAATGACATCCAACACTTTGTGCCTGAGAGAAGAGTGTACCCTAAAGGAAGTCGGTGGATACATGACATGATGTATTCACATAGCATGGCAGCTTCAGAAGAAGCAGAACGGTCACTCTCCCAAGACTTTTGGGACCTCTCTGTCATTTGTACTGGTGGTGGAGATAGATCAAAAGTTTAATATAAGTCTTATACCATAAACAGGACAAGGAATCCTGGCCAATATACAAGTGGGGAATTTCAAACATGGCCAGAAAACAATCCAAGCCTTATTTTTCCTGACACTGTTTATGATTTTGCAGGATATAGAAGATTGTGGTGGGACCTACTAAATAAAGATTGACGGGACGAGACCCACTATACAAAATTGAAATTTGCTCCTACGTGGATAAATTCGAGAGAACCTGCTGTACCGGTTATCTGACTGGTGGCATCATTATGGGGTCAGTCCGTTCAGCATGGACCCAAATTATTATGAAACCTACTGTCATAGGTTTTGCAATGAATGCCTTAGTGGACCAGCTGGCGAATGTTTCCACTACCCCTGTCAGAAAGTAGTAGAAATTACAGGACTTGAATACAAAATGATAAATCCTATATTAAAGTCCTACATGCAGATGCACTATTAGTGGCTCATCATGACCAAGATCATCCTCAACAAGCCTATGATCGTCCGACGAATCTACACCAAGGCATGGGATGATGAGTTTTATAATCTAAGATATCCTGGAATTACCATCTTAGATCCGCCTGTGACATCAGCCAGTACAAGTGGTTCTCGGGAGCCCCACTAAAAAAGCTTTCCCTGTGTAATAATGATACCTAGTCATGGGTCCATAGTGACAGAGCTTTTCACGGAGGCTTTTCATCTGTCCGAAAAGTATCTCCTCTGTATCAAATTATTTTGTTTCCTCGTGGGCCTTGTACTTAAAGGCATCCACAGTGTATATTCACCCACTTTCACATGTATGTGTCGGTAAGTCGAATCTCCGTGTGGATGTCACCTCTCAGTGTTACCCGAAAACGATGATCCGCTTGCCAAGTGTCAATAATCGGATGGGCTACAGGAATGTTTGTCCCCCTTCCAATCTATATAAGGAAGGGTAAGGCTCATTCGTAACCATCGGCATTTTGAGTTTGAGTCTTTGTGTTTTGAGTCCGAGTTATTACTCCCTGCTCTGCGTCTGCACAATACTTGCGATCTGCTCGCATCACGGAGTCTTGACTCACAGTCCATAGGAGAACTGAGAAGCCTGCGGGTCTATGTGCTCGGCATAGATCAGAACCTAAAGTGGCCAGTTCTTTAGATCGATTCATTCTGTGTGTTTGTGTTATGTATGCATAAGGGAAACTCTGAGACAGAGTCTGTAATTTGGCCAGGAAGCCTCCGGTATCGATCGCTCTTTATGAGTATCATAAGTCCAGTAAAAGCCATTACAGTCGATCTCTGATACAGACGTTTGAATCCATAGATCTGTAATTTGATTGTAAAACATTCTGCTATCAAGAAAAGAGAGAAATTTTTTTATCATTTCCGCATTTGAGTACTATCACTCTGAGTTTATATAGTTGTTAAGATACTTGCATTGCTTGAAAGTTCACCATAAGTTCACCCGAGGTTCGCGAAACAAGTGAGGGATGCCAAGGCCGTGTAAAGGCGAGGTATGCCATTGAAAAGGCCGTCAGTTGCGTGAAGCTTCAGTAGGTTCGTGAAGGGGTTCATAGTTGGGTTCACATAAAGCAGTGTTCAGAGAAACTTAACAAGGCCAAGTCTGCCCGTTGAGGACAGCAAGCAAGCTTTTGAGAAGCCTCTGCTAGCAGTTGACAATTTAAACCCGTGATATGATTGTATCATATAAATTGTACTATTTTATTGATTATTTAGTTCAATTATCTTATATTCTTAATACTATGTTTTAGAAATTAATTTTATAAGAATTATTTAATTTTTTTATAAAAATATTATAAATTATTAAAAAATTTAATTTATTAATTTGATTAAATATTAAAGTTGGAATTTATTAGATAAAATATTTTATATATAATTTTAATATTATATTTATGTATTTTATTTATATGGGAGATTTGATGAGCATGTTAGCTATTACCAAGTGTTATACAATCAACAATAATGCAGAGTGAGCTTATTGGAGGAAACTTGATCCAAGTGGATATTGGTGGCCACCCACCTATTCCATTTGGACCTGCAACATCAATTCTTTCAGTTTTTCAGCTTCAGCACTGCTTACTATTTTTAGCAGGTTTTCGAGTTTTGCACTCCCTGAGCCATTTTGAGGAGTTTAATTATTGAGGTGGATATTTGTGGCCACACACTGATTATATTTGAACCCCCATCGTCAATTCTTTCAGTATGTAAGTTTCAGCACATCTTACTATTTTTAGCAGTTGTTCGGGTCCTGAACTTTTGGAGCCATTTTGAGGCCCTAAATGACGCTTCTTGGGGAAATCAGGAGCAGCATGTGTCTATGCTCAAAATTTTTAGTCCTCAGATAGATCTTTCTAACGATCTATTGACCACATCAAACGAAGATCAGATGCCAAAGTTACGTCCCTGGGAAGTTGAAACACGAATTTACCCAAACGAGACCCACAATTTTGGTGCTTCATCTCCTAGGGTTAGGTTTTTGGACATTTCGTATTTTACATTGTTTCTCAACAATAAATAGAGCTTCCAGCCTCATTTTAACACAATTTAGGGGGTTGGTAGCTAACACATCTCTTCTAAGAGATAAGTGCTACCAGTGCCCTAGCTCGCTTGTTCCCATCATTTCAGTTGTGTAACATAGTGGGGAGGTCTGTAGCCATCACATCTCTTCTTAGAGATACACTACTAGTGCCCTCGATCGCTCATTTCCATTATGTATCATTGTAATACAGTTCAGAGGCTTGTAGCCACCACATCTCTTCTCATAGATATGCCTACCAACACCCCAGCTGTTTATTTGAGGAATTTGATTATAATAAAATGAAACATTATTTCCATGGCATCTTTGTGTTTATGGTTATATGTGCATTCTGTTGCATTCCTGCATAAATCCGGATCAAAAGTAATGAGAAAGAAAATATTTAGTGAGAGAGGGTCTTCTCCAAGTGGAACATTGGTAGAATGATTCACCACACCAATGGATTCATCATGTGTATTCGACTCTTTCTATCTTGTGATGAGTAGATAATAAGATTGATCTCACAATTGGAAAGCATAATTTGGTGTGTCAATTCCCTCTCTTGACATTGGTTAATTATAGATGATTCTAGTATGAGTGGGTTACTTATTATTTTTGCATGCATAGCCCCTTGCACATCTCATCAAGCTAAGAGAAGAGAGTGATATTTTGTTATGGTTGCTACTTTTAAGAATTTAACTTCGTCCACCATCGATAAATATATTAAGGCTTCTAAGAGGATGTTAAGGTACAAGGAACTGAAAAGGATAATGAAGACATTAAGGAACTAGTATAGAAGAGGATGTTAAGGTATAGGGAACTGACAAGGATAATGAAGACATTCAGTAACTGGTATAGAAGTCCATCACTGACCTTGGAACTAGTCATACACAAGACATCAAAATCTTCGAAACACTAGAATTCAATGGGCACTACAGTCACACATGAGACCCCAAATTCGCCAAAATGTGGAATTCTATCAGTACACCAAGAAATTTTTTTCACATGCCCTACTCGTGAAGGAAAATGACTATCAAGAATTTTGGAAAAGGTTGTATGCTTTTGACAACCCAAGTTATTTTTTTATTACCATTTACTCCTAGATAATGTGGAATAAGAAGAAGGTCTCCAGTCATAGTGAGACTCCACCTATTTTATTGTTTTATGTCATTTTCCCAATTTCCTCTATGGAATATTTTTATACTTTTATCTTTGAATATAAATGTTATTTTGTAAATTTAATGTTTGGTATGACTCGGTTTCCCTATGGGAATGTTAGATTACTTTCATGACTTCTTATAAACTCTTGGCATAGAAGGGTAATGTGGGACTATCACTTAACACTATCATAGTGGTATCATTTCCCTCAAACAAATTATTACTGTAGTCTCTCTGATTTCTATAATTATGTGTTCTCTATTTTAAAAAAATTAGAATACAAATGAAGGTCATGTACCAAAAAAATATGTATTTAAACATTTTAATTTTCTTTCATTTTATATGCGGTTTAATTAAATTTTCAACTTTCTTAAACTAATAGGTTTTTTTCAAGCTATACATATATATAGAGATACAATCTATTATAACTTAGTTTTCAAAAGGAACTGCTACTATTGGTAAGTAAGTAAGTTGATTTTCATTCTTCATATCTCTAGGTCCAAGAAAATGATATTTTAAATCATATTCTAAGGCTTTTGTAGCACATTTTATTGGACTACATTACAATATCAATTTACAACCTAGTATGACGAAGATGTGTAATTCCTTCCATCGTCAACCTTGAGTTCATAAGTTCATAAGTGTCTGGTTTAAAATAAAAGTAAAATATCATCTTATAAAACAGATAATGTTGATTATAATAAAAAATTAAAATTAAAATTAATATACATATTTGTTAGTTTTAATTTAAAAATTATAAAACTTTAATAATCTCACATAAATTAATTTCATTTAGTTAGTTGTTGTGTAGAGAAAAGTATTCTATAACCTAATAAAAAGGGATGTGTAAAACCTTCCACCAATCCTTATGTTGATACATATCCCTTTCGATCTAAAATAAATAAAATACTATTAAAACAATTACCATTTCGAACTGTAATAAGAAATAAAACAATTACACATGCTTAATTAATTTTAATTAAAAATATTATACAGCACTAGCAATCCACTCTCATTATGCTTCCTTAGTTCAATATTGATATTGTAACATGATATTGCTTAGTTCGTTTTCATTCATAATGAGCTCATCGACATGATAGGTTTACGATTGTACACCTCATTATCACTGTACACCTCATTGATCTATAGCATTTTCTCGAATCTCAAATTTCCCATTGTGAATCCGTGATCAAGGGTTATAATGGGTCGGTTGGATGTGTTTCTAATATGGTCATACAATCGTCAATGTACATTTCATTTTCTTAGGTTCTAATGGGTGCTTTGATTGCTTTTATATTTCATTACCATACGATTTAACGCTCTTGGATATACTTTTATGGAGATTAACATGTTCACTCTTTGGGAGTAATTTCTACAATAAAGATAATTGGTTGACCAGCGAAGGGTGAGTTTTCCAATAATCTAATTAGTATAGATGTTCACTACATTGAATTACAAAAAAAATAAAAATGTGTTATGGGTGAGTTTTCCAATGATAAACACGTGCATGGAAAACACACACAGGTAGGAAAACATGCGTGAGTGGATATTACCATTAATATGATGTATATTTATAATACAATGGTATGACTCTTGGATTCCACATTCCAAGGTCACTTGGACTACTTTTGTCCATTCGGCTTCCACATCTACCCATCGAGGATTGGGTGTCCAGAATTCCCCCCCTTAATCTGAAGGGGTATGTGTGAGTCCAAGAAGAGAGTTGTAATACAAATCTGCAAATTATGCATGGTAGCACTTAGGCTGAATCATCTCTCTAAAACGTTGGCATAAAGAGGTGGTTTAAGGATGACCACCAACACTCGAACGATTAGTGCAGTTCTCGAAACTCTTCCAAATATGGCAAGAAGCTGAGGGCTTCTACTAGAGGAAGTGTCCCTCATATTTTGAAGAGGGAGACCTTCAACCTAGAAGTAGGGAGGTCTACAACCTGTGATGGTTTAAGGATGACCACCAACACTAGAATTCTTAATAAATTTCCCGGAACTCTTCCAAATATGGCAAGAAGCTGAGGTCTTCTGCTCGGGGAAGTGTCCCTCATATTTGAAGAGGGAGAATATCAACCTCACATAGATGGTTTAAGGCTGTCCACCAACCAAATGCATGCTCATGCGAATCTGTGTCTCTGGTTACAACTCTGAATCTGGAATGATAGGTTGTGGCTCAGGCTCGCTCGAACTGTTGTGTCTCTAGCTACAACTCTGAATCTGGAATGACAGTTTGTGGCTCAGGCTCGCCTGATGTGGCTTTGAAGCTTGTAGATGACTACCATTTCCCCCCCCAATCAGGTACAAGGTGAGATGATGGAAAAAACTAAAATTCAAGATTATCCAATATTCGAGAACAAGTTCTGACATGCGACTTAAACATATTCTTGATTGTTGATTCCCATTGCCAAGAAGCAATCCATCCAAGATAAATATTTTTTCTTGTAGGAGGCTTGTTTTTTAATCATCCATGTGAAGAATGGGTGTGCCAACCACAATGCTTGCATGGGTGAAGACCAAAACAATGATCTTTCATATGGCGAAGTCGATCACAGTGTTGGTATTTTACAATTTGTTGTTGCTTCTTCGGAAGAGGTGCAGGATCAGGAATAGGTGAAGGTGAACTGTCATGAAGGAATCTGACGCTCTGAAATTTGATGGGCTTGGAGTAGTCAAAAATATTAAAAAAACAACTCCTTGTCATATCCAAGACCTATTATGTGCTTATTATGGACAAGCTCTTCCCAAGGTCTGATGACGGGCTTGGGAAGTGAAGGCTGGATGTTTTCTTCTGCATGAAAATCTTCCCTTGTACAAGGAACATGATGGGAGTCAACCTCAATGGTACTGACTTGAAAATTTGCTCACTGTTGATGGGTGTCATGATGCTTATGCTGTTGTAACTCATCTTGCTGAAGTTGAGACTCAAGCTGCAAAAATTCTATCTTTTCTAGTTCATTATGTAGATAGCTATGGATGTCAAAAAGAGTGTCTTTACTGATTTTGACTGTTTCGTCAGTAGTGGATACGATTAGAGTTCTCAATAACTCTAATATTCTTTCAAGTTTATCCTTTTTTTTTTAACTGGTGAGGGAAAATATACCCACTTGTACTTTCATCACATTAAAGGACAAGAGAAGATTTCAGGTTTACGACAAGCCCACCACACAATGAATGCAATCACTAGTGAAAAATTTGATTTCCAAAAAACAAATGTAAATGTGTTAACCTGACAATTTGATTCCCCTCCACAATATAATGTCGAATTTGCATGCTATATTTTGGCTACCATGCTGAGATATGGAATTTTATAAGTCAAATTCTAAGAATATATCATCATATGAAGCCTCTACTTTTGTGCATATATGGAAAATGTACATACCATTTATGTTACTTCAATAAATTTTAAAGGAGCCACGAATTGAATGATATATCAACACTTATGTATATAAACTCACTGATAGATATGAGGATACTTACAGAAGTTGAATACTCTAGTCATGGTGAAAGCACACATGTGAACAGTTACTGCGGCGCTCATTCAGGCTATCCGCGAGGCACAGGGGCCCAAAAGTTGCAAGAGAATTTTGAGTGCGTTTTAAAAGTGGAAGTCCTTGTCATGGATAAGAAGAAGAATAAGAATAAGAATACGGATGGGAGCAAACTGAAAATGGTCCATAATGGAATTTCGAAGCCTTGAAAGGCCTGCCTCGCAGAAAATGAGAGTTTAAACAACATTTTCAACCTCTACATTCAATGATTATTCTTCCAAAAAATCTGGAATCCTGGTTTTAAATGATCCTCATGCCAAGAGGAGGTGGACTGTGAAGGCTACAGTGGAGGCAATGCTTGGAGTGCTAGTGGGGAAGATGAAGAGGTCGGAGGGAGGGGGGTTGTGGGGAGCACAAGAAGGAGGAGGGTAGGGGAGGGAAAGTGGGAGGGAAGCCAGCAACCTAGCAGTGAGTGCGGGGAGGGGAGAGCGGAAGTAGGAGCAGAGGGAAGGGGAGTTGAGGGGGAGGTGTATCATAGGGAGTGCAGTGAGGGAGATGAGGGGGAGGGGTAGCATAGGGAGGACAACGAAGGATTTTAATGTGTAGGAGGAGGCAATGTACAAGGTCGAAGGGCTGAAACAAGCCACGTAAGAGGTAAGGCTGTCGAAGGTGGAGCCGGTGAAGGAGGGCCGGAGGGGAGAGTAGGGGTCACAAGTGTGATTTGGTAGGGAGAGGAGGTGAGCCGGCAAGGAGGGAGGTCGGTTGCATTTCCGAGGAGAGCTGGTAGGGAGGGATGAGAGAGGCAGTGAGAAATAATGTAGAAGGCTTTTGGAAACGGTTTAATGGGTATGTGGTATGCAAAGTCACGATTTTAATGGGTTTAATGGGTATGGTGTTATATGGCGATCAAATGAGACCCTCTGCAAAATAATCTTGATAACTTAAAATTATGATTTTCTTATTTTTCATTAAAATTATATAATCTTGATAACTTAAAATTATGATTTTCTTATTTTTCATTAAAATGAAAAAAAAAAAAACCAATTAAAATATTTTATAATCACATACATTTAGAATAAAAAATATATTATCCTCTTTTCTATCATTTATAAAATATTTTAATGCCAATAAGTGTGGTTATTTTAAAATAGGAAATCCAAACTATTAATGTAATTCTTAAATATTATTAGGTTGATGGTAGGGATTCAACCTATACCGAATATTCTTACAGAGTCACAAATTAAAGGATAAGATTTCTCAAAATTAGTTATTTTTTCTCTATTTTTAATTAAATTAATTAATTAAAATAAAAGATAAAAAATCATGTGTATGAATGAGTGTCATATAAAATGAGTTTTTAATTTTTGGATATGTGGTATTGATAAATCATAGTACCTACCTATAATATTATAACAAAAAATATTGATAGGTTAAAAATTTTCATTGTAAAAGAGGAATAAATTGTCTTTGATCAAGAAATTTGTTAAATGACTTTTAAATGTATATATGTTTAATTTACATTAATCTTTCTATAATTAATAATAATCATCATAATAATTTAAAATAAAATTATTTTTTATATTTTTTTTGGTTAAATGAGATATATCATAAAATTAATGTTTTGATGTTTATTATAAATTAATATCTATAAAAATTTATTAACCATCTAATTTATATAATTATTTTTATTTTTAGTAAATAAAAATAAAAAACCATAAAAAAAACTTCATTAATCATAAATTAAAAACAAAGAAGTTTCTAGATAAAATATTTATCAGTTAAAAAAAAATATGTTTATGAAATTATATGACAGATTGTATAGTTTAAAGGTGTATGAATATAAATTCATTTTTATCAAATATGTAGATGAACTAAATTTTTTTAAATGATTTTTTTTTCATTTAAAAATTGAATAAAGGTTTGGACTTCAATAGCTTGGGTTTTTTTTGTTATAAAAAAATCCAAAATTAAAGTAAATTTATAATGATTCTTAATAACATTTTTTTTTTTAAGAAAAAGAAAATAAAAATTATATTTTATCAACATGTATATGGGATCGTAATCCGAAAAAAAGAAATCGTAACAATATCTATACATAGAGCATAAGTTAACAATATCTATACACGGCATAGAGTCCCTAGAAAAACCATGAAAGAATACAATAGAGAATCCCGCAAAAAAAAATTGTCATGCAGGGCACGAAGAAACACATAAGACCAAAAAAAAGCAAAAAATAGCATAAAAAATAGCCAACATTGGATATCTTGTAAGAGACTGGCCAAAACAAAACCATCGACATGAAAGCAAGCAAAAACTGGGTAGTGATATGCAACAAATAGAAGAAAAGAAGACAAAATCCAGGCACAAGGAGCCTGTTTAGGTCAACAGAGCACTAGAAATAGGCCTCACAGAAAAAGGATGAGCCGCAAAAACCATAGAGAAAAATTGCCAAAACATTTCATGAATGAATAACGAAAAATGAATCTCCATTTCAAATAAGTAAAACCAATTTTTTGTTTTTCATAATGAACATCGTGTAAAATCAACATCAATAGGCTAGAGGGGTCGTTGTGATAGCCGTATAACATCGTTTTATACTTCATTTGTGTTCCTTGAAAGTTCTCGAGTCTGACTTTACGATCAGTTTGATGGGATAACACTTTTGATTGTAAAATCAACACCAATGGGCTAGAGGGGTCGTTGTGATGGAAGTATCACGTCGTTTTATACTTCATTTCTATTCCTTGAAAGTTCTCGAGTCTGACTTTATGATCGGTTTGATGGGATAACACTTTTGATTGAATTGTTTGTCCCGCATTAATTTTTCCAAATATTCTTAAATGTGCAACCAACATTTTTTGATATAGTTAGAGTGCAGGATTATATTCTTTTGTTTATGTAATACGCCTAGTGAATAGTAAATATTTATTTACTTCTACCACGATGATTTGGCAGACCATGGGCCAAGTGGAAGGCTTAAGTTATAAATTTATATGTAAAATTTTATTTAAATTTTATTAAAAGTTAGTTATGGCAGTCATTGAAAATTCAAGGGAAAAGTCACTAAGGGAAAAGTCACTAAGTGAAAGTTTCACTTACTAAATAGTTGGAATATAGAAATTCCCACCCATAGAGATAGATAATCTTAGTTGGGGAAATGGAATCCAAGAGGGTATGGAGAGAGAACTTGAGGCATTTCAGAAGGGAGATGGAAAAACATTTTATTCCTTTGACAAGACATTTTTAAGCAAAGGTGGAATGCTTCTAGCTAGGGTATTATTGTGTTGGACCGAGAGCCAGTGGAAACCCTAGGACAAACTTATGAGTCAGTAATGTTCTCGGGCTAGATATTTACAATCGTGACGCCTTTGGACTGACCTTTCTTGGTCATTGTCAAACCACTATTCTTGGAAGCAGAAACTCCCACATGGAGAGAAATGGTCGTGGACACCATTCTCAATGGTCGGGAGGATTGAAATTTATCCCCCACCAATTTCGTGGTAGTCTAAACTATTACAAATAAGTATGAGTATTAAATAATTTCTGTAATTGTGAAAGCTCTGAAAGTTCTATTATGCATGACTAGATTTAGAGAAATCATATAACTTATCTGATGGAAATTTGTATTGGATTTGAAGGAATATGGAAGCCTAGCTTGTGATATGTAAAAGTATTTTTGTATTGAATATTAAATATGCTTCTTGACCAAGTTAGTTAAAAAAAAAAGAACTACAGTTTAAAAGTCCAAACCTAAAAGAGTCTTTATTCTGTACATAGATGTGTATATAGATATTGATGTAAGAGTAATAGTATGACACAATATATTGAGGTCCCACTGTCCCTTGAATACTGGCATCTAGTGGTAATAGAGGAACTCAGTATCAGACCCTCTACTTTATAAGGTAAATTAACAAACTAAATTATCAATTTTCATTGTGATACAAGAAGGGAAGGAAAACGGTGTTAAACTAATTAGACCAATTAAATTTCTCACCTTGAATCAATTCAGACTCTACTGTCACAACTTAAAAGAAAAAACACTAAGATAGATTGGTAAGGGCCACTTTGAATCTTGGAATATATATAACAAGAAATAATTAGGAATTTTTTAATGAAATCTCACCATAGTAAGAGCTCTATAAATAATAAATATGTATGCTTATACTAAGTGTCAGGATATACCACCCCAAACTAACATATACATTAAAAATTATAACAAATAAGTTTAAGAATACATAAGAAAATAAATGAGATATAGTAAGCGATAATTATTATCACTGTGGTAATACCATTTAATCGTAAAGGAAGAACTCAATTGATCAATTATAGGGAATTGAATCAAATACTTTAGAAACTGAATGAAAGGTCCATCAGTGAAAGGAGCTTTAGCATTCTTTGGAAAAAATGAATAATATATAATTGATCAATTATAGGGAATTGAATCAAATACTTTACAAACTGAATGAGAGGTCCCTCAGTGAAAGAATATTTACCATTCTTTGGAAAAAAATTAATCTATAATTAATTGTAATTGAAGAATATACAATTAATAGAACTAGGTAAGCCATGCTAAAAGACTCATGGTCTCTAAAAAAAAACTACGTAAGCTCTTATGCCTTTACTTTTAAATGTCAATCGACCCAATGGTGACAATTAATGAGAACCTAGAAGAGTAATGGAATTTAAAATATGGCGTCAAGTTTAGAAAAACCCTAGAGAAAGAACCAATCAGCCTATTTTTTCCAATAGGAGCTTCGTATTTCCTTGATTAGAATTTGGATTGGGGGAAAAAATTTGCAAAAAATTAAAAGTTCTTAGAAACACACCAAACCAGAACGGCCAGATAGTGACCGTCGCCAAGAATCTGACACAATATATTGAGGTCCCACTGTCCCTTGAATACTGGCATATAGTGGTAATAGAGGAACTCAGTATCAAACCCTCTACTTTATAAGGTAAATTAACAAACTAAATTATCAATTTTCATTTTGATACAAGAAGGGAAGGAAAACGGTGTTAAACTAATTAGACCAATTAAATTTCTCACCTTGAATCAATTCAGACTCTACTGTCACAACTTAAAAGAAAAAACACTAAGATAGATTGGTAAGGGCCACTTTGAATATTGGAATATATACGACAAGAAATAATTAGGAATTTTTTAATGAAATCTTACCATAGTAAGAGCTCTATAAATAGTAAATATGTATGCTTATACTAAGCATCAGGATATACCACCCCAAACTAACATATACATTAAAAATTATAACAAATAAGTTTAAGAATACATAAGAAAATAAATGAGATATAGTAAGCAATAATTATTATCACTCGGGTAATACCATTTAATTGTAAAGGAAGAACTCAATTGATCAATTATAGGGAATTGAATCAAATACTTTAGAAACTGAATGAAAGGTCCATCAGTGAAAGGAGCTTTAGCATTCTTTGGAAAAAATGAAGAATATATAATTGATCAATTATAGGGAATTGAATCAAATACTTTACAAAATGAATGAGAGGTCCCTCAGTGAAAGAATATTTACCATTCTTTGGAAAAAACTTAATTTATAATTAATTGTAATTGAAGAATATACAATTAATAGAACTAGGTAAGCCATGCTAAAAGACTCATGGTCTCTAAAAAAAACTACGTAAGCTCTTATGCCTTTACTTTTAAATGTCAATCGACCCAATGGAGACAATTAATGAGAACCTAGAAGAGTAATGGAATTTAAAATATGGCGTCAAGTTTAGAAAAACCATAGAGAAAGAACCAATCAACCTATTTTTTCCAATAGGAGCTTCGTATTTCCTTGATCAGAATTTGGATTGGGGGAAAAAATTTGCAAAAAATTAAAAGTGCTTAGAAACACACCAAACCAGAACGGCCAGATAGTGACCGTCACCAAGAATCTGACGCACTTCGTTTCACTCAAAACAAAGTCCGTATGTGAAAGCTAGAGCCTGTTGTTCGTTATACCAAAAAAACAATTTTTTTTTTTAAAAGGGGTCAAATAGTGTCAAAGAAAAAAAAATTGGGTTTTCAAAGGCGAATGAGGTGATGACTTGTCAATTTCTGAGTAGCTCTAGTTTCTGGGCAGTTGGAAATTTTTTATTTGGTTTGTGGAGGACCAATTGGGAGTTGATATGTGGCTAGCCCGAAGGCTGCCATGTGCCTCCCAAAGGCCGAATTGGTTAAGTCCGAATTTCTAATTTTAATTTCCAAAGGTCGGATTTTTTTTTTTTGGGAGAAAAATTTTTGGGGGGAGGTCGGGGTCGAACCCATTACCTCACCCACACAACACGCCCGCCTTACCAACATACCATAGCATGAGACCTTGTTAACTATGGTCTGTGGGATGTATTTATGTTTTCAATAAGGTTTGGGTAGAGTTGTATGAGGGCTAGCACCAACACAAAAAAACCATATCCTACAACTAGGAGCATAACACTCCAATGCTAATGGCGTATTTAATATTTAAATGTGGATTTAGTTACCATAACATGTGGTTATCGATGATAATCCTTATTACTAATTTGGATTATGATAAGAGCACATGGTTAGCGCTAAGTGCACATTAATTAGCACTAAACCAAATTAAAACTTCACTCAACCTAAATCAAACCAGTCATTAACTTGGTGGAGAAAATGGCAGAGCCCTGAAATCCAGTGCTGCCTCCGAAATCAATGGGCTTAATTGGAGTTTCTCCATATTTGGAGGAGTTCTTCTAGGAAATATTGAGGAAGCCATAAATTTGGCATGTTTTGACAAATTTTGGCTCAAGAAGGCTCATTCCTAGATAATGTTGATGCTATGTGCATGATGGTGCAGGTTTCAGAGGTATTGGATCACTCATTGAGTGATTTTTTCACTTTGAATATTAAATAAGGCTAGGACCACTAGGAGAGGGTGTCATGCCTAGACCATTTGAAAACGATTTTAAAAGATTGAAGAGTCTATTTTGAGGTTTTTGGGTCTTCTGAATCCAATGGAGAAAGTTTCAAAGCTGTTGGGGCACTGCAGGTGCATGTAATTATATAATTTACCATTAATCCAAAGAGGGCCTAGCCAGTTGAAGCATGTTCATGGAGATGTAGCCCATGAGGGTTGAACTCCATTATCAACTATTGAGTAATGTGTTTGTTGTTTGTTAATTCTCTAAAATTTTACTTGTTATACATGTGTTTTAACAACTAATTTACTAAAGAAATTTATCATAAAAGACACAAACTTGACACATAAACCCTTTCACAACTTTCTAATTTGAGACGATCCTAAACACATATATTTTATCTTGATGAGGGAGCTAGCACAACAAAACTAGTTTTCCCATATTAACTCAAGTTGGTATCAGAGCTCAGGTTAGCTCATTTTAGAAAAGGTTATCTAGATAATTAGCTATTGGTTTCAAATTGTGGAAGGAGAATTTCATTGTGTGCAATTTTATGTGTTAAATATAAGGTCAAGGTTGAGAGCTCAGTTCTCAAATTACAACAATGAAGCTTTTTATGCATTACAATGGTGGTGGAAGCTTCAACAAGCACTGTTTCTAGTCAATATTCATTAGCAAGACTCTTTGATAAAGAGATGTTGCATAATCTCTACATAATGAATGATATGTTGCAAGAGATGTATGAAGATAAGAGAGAGAGAATTATACTTCAAGAGCAGTTGATTTCCATGAAGGAGGACAAACAAGAACTTCTTGAAAATATTCATGAGATGGAGACTCAGCTCCATATTGCAAATGAAAACCTAGCAATGATGTATGAGATGGAGACTCAACTCCATGATGCCAAGGAAACCTTACACAAGCATGTGCTTGAATATTCAATTTAGGTTTATCTTCAATTTACTCTCAAGAAGAATGTGTAGGTGATTTTCAAAGACATGCTAGAGTAATAGGTTCCAAATTATTGATGAAGTTGGGATATGAAAGTAAAGGATTGGGGAAACATGCACAATGCATAATTGAGCCAATTCTTGTTGAGGAAAGACCTAAGTATTTTGGTCTTGGTTATGGACAACATGATGGAGAATGCTCCAAATCCAATGAGGCACATGAAGGTGTTCCAAGAAGGACTTTCATTTCATGTTAATTACCTCAAGCTTGTGAAGTTTTTTTTCATGAGAAATGAAAAAGTTTCATACACACTTTGCAAGAAGATGCTCATAAGCATGCAGCTAATGTGAATGACAAACAATAGGATTTTTAACGCTATAAAGTCATTGAAGCCATTGTTGTTATTCTGAAGAGAGCCACTACCTCATCAAATTCATCTCCTCAAGAAGGCGATAAAGGTGAATGTCCAAGGTATAAATATTCCTTTAATAAAGTTTCTTTAGATTATCATAAACATGGTAAATCTTAACATAAGATTTGGAGAAAGTTTGCATGTTCCTTTTGTGGTTTGAATAACCATACTATTTCAAGATGTTGGAAGAAGATATCCATGCACAGGAAAATTTCTAAACAAAGGAGACAAAAAGCCAAAGGTCCATTGGACAAGGAAAACCATGTTGAAAATAAGATGCAATTGCTTTGCACCCATTGCCATAAGCAAGGTCATATTGTAGATAAGTGTTGGAATTTGTATCCAACAAGTCATCCATGAAATTTGAAGGTGAAGAGACATTTCAGCAAGAATGGAAAATAAGATTCCATAATAGATGTGGGTGGGGATGATTCACATGATGAAGTGTAGCTAAAAGAAGCGCCATTAAAATGGTTTGGTAAGAGATCGTTATATTTCTTATCCAATTAAGGTGTTGAAATTCTTTTGATGATTGATGCATTTATTTTCCAATTGAATGAATGTTGCATGTTTACGCCAGGAAGGTGTTTGAAAAGTAGAGTTATGTTGTCTCACTTAGATGTAGCAAAGATGGAAATTTTCATATGCTTTTGTTTCACTTGAGAGCCAGTTGTTTGAAGAGGCATGTTTTGTTGACTTGTATTTGCTCGATGCTTTGTACACCGAGATGTAAGAGTACATGGTGATGCTCACATGATGTGACATTTGTTGCTTTGAAGGAGAAAAATAATATGTCGTCAAGTTATCTTTCTTGCATGATGTGTTTTTCATATTGATGATTGTGTTCGTGACAAGATGTCGCAGGATTTTTGGAAGGTCCACTATTGAGCAAGAAGCTCATGATTAGACTTCATTCTCAAATCATGGCATGAGAAGCATGTCAATGCTAGATGATGATTTAATCAAGAAGCAAAAAGTGGACAAGATGCCAAAACTTTTGTAGCCATTGTAGACCATTTGATGTGTTGATACCAAGAAGCGAAAGAGATGGTGAATGCATCCTTCCAAATGTGAAATTTGGAACTGTGGACATAAAAGAATGGTCATTTCTCTTCTTGTTATTACTAATGCTGGACCTCATTACTATAGTTCACTCAAATTGGCTTAACTTGGAATAGTGGTTTCCAAGGAGAAGCTTGCATCAAATGCATGTTTGTGCAAAGGAGGAAAATAATTCTCAGTGGGAAGGCCATCAGTCAATTTTCTAAGCACTGAGGGATCTCTTTGTTACAAAAAATTGTTTAATTATCCATCAAGCATCCAAAAAGTGTTGGATTGGTTCAAAAACAAAAGGAGGACATTGGTTGAAGAGGCAAATCATTTTTATGGCAAGGCATGTCAGTGAACCCATGTGGTTGTCATGGAGATTTTTCCAAGTAAAATCAAGTTGATAGAACTTGGGAAAGATAAGAGTATTCAACTCTCATCAGATAACCAACTTTTGTGGGTCCAAAAGCCTGTTGGTGGGAAGGAGTGATCAGAGTCTGGATTGGGGGAAAAAAATCGCCAAAAATTCAAAGTGCTCAAGATCACACCAAACTAGAACAATCGGATTGGGCTCATCGTCAGGAATCTGATGCACTTTGTTTCACTCAAAACAGTGTGTGTGTATGTGAAAGTTAGAGCTTGTTTTTCATTGTGCTAAATAGGTGAATTTATAAAAAAGGGGGTGAAACATGGTCAAAGGCCAAAAATTTGGGTTTTCAAAGGACAATGAGGAAATGACACTTGTCAATTTCTGAGTGGCCCAAATTTCTGGGCACTTGGAAATTTTTTATTTGGTTTGTGGAGGACCAATTGGGAGCTGACACATGGCTAGCTCGGAGGCCACCATGCGTCTCCCAAAGGTCAAATTGGTTAAGTACGAATTTCAAATTTTAATTTCCAAAGGTTGGATTTATTGTTTTAGGTAGAAAAATTTTGGGGCGGAGTTCTCAAACACGTGACCTCACCCACATAACATGCCCGCCCTACCAACATACCATAGTATTAGACCTTGTTAAATATATTCCACGACATGTAGTTATGTTTTCAATAAGTTTGGACAGAGGCGTATGGGGGCCATCCCCGTCGGACCAGCCCTAATGCACGTAAACTGTGTCTTGCCACTACGAGCAGAGAGATCCAATGCTAATGGTGTATATAATATTTAAATGTGGATTTAATTACCATAATGTATGGTTATCAACACTAATCCTTATTATTAATTTGGATTATGATAAGATAACATTATTAGCGCTAAGCATACATTAAATAATGCTAAACCAGATTAAAACTCCACTTAACATTAATTAAACAAGAACTTCATTCAGTGGATAAAATGGCGGAGCCCACAAATCCGTCACTGCCTCCAAAATTAGTGGGCTTAACTAGAGCTTCTCTAGATTTGGAGGAGTTTTTCTAAGAAATATTGAGGAAGCCATAACTTTGGCATTTTCCGACCAATTGTGGCTAAAGAAGAGTCATTCCTAGATGATTTTTATGCTTTGATCATGATTTTGTAGGTTTTATAGGCATTGGAGAATTTCTATAAGTGATTTTTCCACTTTTAAGTTTAAAGAGGCCGAGGGCCACCAGGAGAGGGGGTCACGCCTAGACCATTTGAGGACCATTTTTAGAACTTGAAGAGTCTATTTTGAGGTTTCTGAGTCTTATCAATCCAATGGAGTAGGTTTCAAATCCATTGGAGCACCATAGGTGCATGTAATTAGATTATTAATCATTAATCAAAAGAGAGCCTAGCTAGTTGAAGTAGGTGCATGGAGATGTAGCCCAAGACGGGTGAACTTCATTATCAACTATTGAGTAATGTGTTTTTTTTGTGTTAGTTATGTGAAATTTTACTTTTTTTACATGTGTTTTAATCAGTAATTTACTTAATAAATTTCTCATAAAAGACACAAGCTTGACACAAAATCCCTTTCACAACATGCTAATTTGAGACGATCCTAAACACATTTATTTTATCCTGATGAGTGAGCTAGCACAGAAAAACTATTTTTCCCATATTAAAATCATTCCTCACCTGAGAATAAAGTAAAAGGTATTAGGACAATAGATAACTTTGAGTTACAAAAAAAAGAGTGACCGATAGTTTTGGATTAACCATAAAACCCAGAGCATGGTTATGGTTAATCCAATAAAACTGATGTAATGATGATTGAGGGCAATTTGTGGGCATAGGTACAGGTACACATATGCAGATAATGGTTGATTGAACCATGTACACGAAGGAAATCTTAGCATACTGGTGGTTGCAAGGGTTGGTACTCAGGCATTCTGGTATATGGTTTTTCATTTATATGGATTTTGAAATATTATTTTTTATATAGTTGAATGGTTGGATCACAATCCTCTCTTATGATATTTGACAGGGCTTTGTTTCGTTTAGGGGCTAGGGATCCTAAGAGATCTCAATTTATATCTTTAAATGTTGTTGTGATCCTCAGATATTTATCAGCTTTCAACTCTGGATCATCTTCTCAAGAAAGCTGGAATTGATCAAACAATGTTCTTTTTGCAGATGATCCCAGACCCAACTGCCGATCGTTGGCTAGTTTTCCTTTATTTTCAAAAGTCTGGTAGGGTTTGTTGCACCTAAAAAATGAGCATTCCTTCTTTTTTGGAGTCAAAATTTCTCTCTTCTAACGATGTCATAAATGATTTTGATGTCGAAAGTGTTTTGAGTTCCAATCCATTTCCATCAGCATCGCCCATTGAAAATATCCCTAAATATACTACCCATAATGCCACCATATGTAATTTCTTTGATAACGTCTACGTAGCGGGCTATCCTCCTCATTCGAATCCTGTTTTAATGGCCACATTCCCGCAATGCCAGTTGTTCAAATGATGGTCTGTCTACTGACAAAAAGAAACATAAATGGATTGAGAAGCAGAGGCGTAATGACATGAATGCCCTTTTGTCAGTTCTGAAGTCCTTGCTTCTTGATCAAAATCTTCGGGTATGTTTTGTCTTTGATCGATCACAAGGGTTTTACTACATCTGTACTTACTAGGGTTTTTATTTAATTGAAGCTTGATCTCCTGTACGGAAAACGATCAATGGTAGACCAAGTGCGGGAAGCTGTGAATTACATTCACCATCTACAACGAAAAGTCAAAGATCTTCAAAAGGAAAGAGAAAAAATGAAGGATGATTTTGGTAAAAATCCAAATCTTTTATTCCAGGCCCTGCGATTTTCGGGTAACGATAAATTTTTCACTAGAGCCCCAGTGATTGGGGAATCAGAAGAGTGGTTCCCTTCAGTAAATATAAAATCTATGGGTTCAACCGTTCAGATCTAGATGACCACGTTTGAACATCAGATTTTGTACTCTGATCTTCTCATGGAATTGGAAGATTGCAGACTTGAAGTTGTGTGCGCTGCTACTTCTACCATTAACAACAAAGTCTATCGTACAACACATGCCAAGGTAAGATCCTGTAATACTCAAGTGACGACACTTTTTTCCCTGTGTTCTCTGTCAAAGTATGAGCATTACTTTATATGACTTTTACCCAATATTGCAGGTGTCTGACCTTAATATTTTTAATGTCGACACCCTATACATCAAGCTTTTCCACTTGATAAGGGCTAACAATAAGCCAGATCAGGATTCACAGACAGTTGGCACTCAAGCCTCATGTAATGCGTTGCATTGATGAATTTTGTTGTAAATTTTGGTAAGCCAATATTAAGAAGGTAGCACAAAGTGACAAATGGGTTTCTTGGAAACGCTGGGACTATAAAGTAATAGCCAAATTTCTTAGAAGTGCATATTAGATACCGAATAACAGATTTATTATAAACGCATCCAGTGATACCGCAGGATTTTTTTTTTTCAACAAAAAAAAAATATTCTAACTTTTATTAAAAAGATAGTTACATTTTCTTTACTCTCATCCTCCCAAAATCTCTTTGATCATCGTGACATCTCTACATGAAAAATTTGTTCATATAGAACTCTCTGAGAACTACTTATTTACATTCTTCTCTTTATCTATTTAACTATTTATTTCTTTTTGAGTAAAAAAACTTTAGAACTCTCTAAGTGTTTAAAAAAAAAAAAAAAAAACAACTTCTTTTACATTCTTCTCTTTATCTATTTTGCTATTGATTTCTATTTGACTAAGAATTTTTTTATTAAATATATTACTTTTATTTTAAAAATTACATTGTCAAGTCCATAGAGTCTTGGATATATAGTGATTGGGTGCTCTATTAAGGCACTTCTTGATGTGAAGTCACTACTTATTTTACATTCTTCTCTTTATCTATTCTACTATTCGTTTCTATTTGAATAAGATTTTTTTTTATTAAAGATATTACTTTTATTTAAAATATTACATTAGATATCATTTTTGAGATTCAACTTCGTTAAGTATGTCATTCATCTATGACCATTTTCATGATAGGTAGTCGTAACTGACTAATTTCTCATGATTTTTGAATAGTCCACTTAGCACCACCTAACACTCATTGCATCGGGTGATGTTAAGTAAGTCATTCATCTATGACCATTTTCATGAGAGGTAGTCGTAACTGACTAATTTCTCATGATTTTTGAATAGCCCACTTAGCACCACTTAGCACTAATTGCATCGGGTGATGCTCACACGGGTGAAGAAGTGGGATTGAAACTAGTGAAATGAATCACATAGCATCAGTCATCACTTCTAGGGCTTGCAACCTACAACTAGGACTTCTCGGGAGGTCATCCATCCCAGAAATCCTCTGGCTCAATCACGCTTAACTGTGGAGTTTTTCTCCATAATCAAGACCACTTAGCTTGCTACCCCATTTACATTGTCAAGTCCACAGAGTCTTGGATACATGGTGATTGGGTGCTCTATTAAGAAACTCCTTGATGTTAAGTCACTAGTTCAATTTCCTACCTTGATTGGGGTAGATATTCTCTAGAATGTCAAGATCAAGGATCTAATGCACTCCCCTTAGTGCTAAGAACTTTTCTCTATTGTTAGAGCCATCCCCACCTAACCAACTATATTGGTAGAAATTTCCTACCTCTAGGACTATAGACGCCCCACATCCACATAACCCTTTCGTGAATGCCCCATCCAAGAAGCCCAGTTGCGAGGATGACCCAATCTCCCCATACTGACATAGTCTCCTTTGTGGTTTTTCCATGGTTGAATCTCTAAAAAAATACAGTGACCTTCAGAGTAGTACTAACATAGTCTCCTTTGTGGTTTTTCCTTCCATGGTTGAATCTCCAAAAAATACAGTGACCTTCAGACTAGTACCTCTAACACCAAGGATAGTGTGTTAAATTTTTTTGGTGTTCCTACTTCTCTATATTCCCTAGACTAGTACCTTTAACGCCAGGAATAGTGTGTTAAAACTTTTTGGTGTTCCTACTTCTCTATATTCCCCAAAACATATGGAAACGTAATGTATGAAAATCCTTATGTTCCTCAATCCACCTTGAGAGGTATCTTTCAATGAAATAATTATCCCAATCTGGATATATATTCGACATTTGTAAAACCTCACACCACACCACAACCACTAAGGGACATGAAACAAGGAGATGAACTACCTCTTCATTATCACCACATCTTAAAGAACATATTCCCACTAAAGGACATGAAAGAAGGAGATGAACCACCTCTTTTTTATCACCACATATTAAAGAACATATTTGTGGGCCCTGAAAACCCCTTATGATGAAAATTTCCCACGTTTTGGATCCAGTTGTGTACCACCAACCACCCAAAGCATTTTAATTTCAATTCAATTGCCCACTTCGAGGACTTTAGTAACCAAGAAGCGTTTTCTGATATGTTAAGCCTTTGTGTGACATGTAAATAAATTTCATTGATCGAGATGTGATGTTCATACTCACAACCTCCCCAAGACATTTTATCTTCTTTCTTTGACAAAGATATTCCAACATGGCTTAACTTGGATATGTATAGTTCCCACTCTGACACTAGGGCCTCTAGGAGGCCAAGTTCACTAGCGTTAAGCCATATTTGTATAACAAGAAAGAATTGTTGATCAACATAAAGTTTATTAAAAAAATTTAAACCCTTAAGATGCAAGAATCTAATGATAGGAACATAAATCTAATATAAATCATCCAAAACTTTAATGGTGTCCAATCCAATTTCTATCCTACCACTCTTTCAGAATTTCCACCTCAAATTATCTAATAACTAGTGTTTGAGTTTGTAACATACCCCGATAACCTCGCAGGAAAAATGCATGGAGTTAGGATTTTTTTTCAACATTTACGAATGTGTAACCTTATAAATTTCTTTATATATTTCTGCATTAACCATTTAAATACCCATTATCATCACTTAGAGAAATATTTAACAAAAATCATGGTGAGTTACACAACCATTAATTGTCCTTGTTGTAGCATATTAACTTAAATTTCCTGCTATAACTATGCATCGATCCCATGATCATTTTAATTCAATTAGTAGATCACCTAATTGATAATATCAACGTCATATCATGAAAGAAATTAACATCATCAAAATGACACAATGAACAATCACATAAATAGACACCGATATACCCTGGAAACCCCATAGGGTGAAAACAAGCAAACGTTTAATTTTATTATTAAACGCTCACAAGGGTTGTCACCCCTCACTCAATGGTTATAAGGGAGTCCATCCCTTGACCATTGTCATAAAATTTACATATAAAAATAATCTTAAACGAAACATAACTAGCTATAAGCTATTACAATCATCATGATACCATTTACCCACGAATCATCAATCTTTGTCTTTGTAGTTAGACTGCTTCCTTCAGGGGATGATTGTGCAATTGGAACTACCAAACCTACATGGACTAACAACTCTTTATCTTCCACAGTGTTAAACTTGAAATTTCCTTTTCTTAAGTCATCCTTCTTTCCTGCCATTGCTGTCGTCAGCACACTTGATACCATGATTAGATAAAATATTAATAAACCAATAATCAATCTCTATTTGTGACACTTCAACAATTATTTATATGCATGTATAAAACATAACCACATTGACATTAGTTTCCTTATTTAACATCATTTCACATGCATTAGTAACAAATAAATCGCTATCAAGCATCCTCTTTCCACCAAACACTAAGAAAATCTTGCATGCACTTTCATATTATTTCCAAAAGAAAGCTAACATACTATATAATAATACTGTGCATGCAAATGAATAACAAGAATTTCAAGATAACTATCCCAACAAGCAATTTCTCTTTTTTCCTACTCGTATGTTTTCTTTTCAATATGAATAAATGCAATAGATGTTATACTTATGCATGTGAATACATGTTCTTTTCCAAAAACATATTTTCCACCCAAGATCTATTCATAATGGTTACTATGTATAACAATGCCAACTCTATTTCAATGAAATTAGTTACAAGTTTGAGTTTGTTTAGTGGCATCTTGTGTTCATATTTCTTGACATATATTTCTTTCCAAAAGAAACCAAATAAATATTTCATGGAAAAATAAACACATTTATTTTCCAAGGTTCAAACGCATACCACTTATCATTTCATGCATGCAAAGTGACATTTCCCTCTCATCCAAAAGATATAACCAATAACTATGCATAATATTCTACCAAGATAAAGCTAATACCATAGCTAATCCCTTTAGGTTGGAAAAATACATATTATTTTTCCCAAAAGAGGGCTAACACAATAAATATTATGTGATTTCATCTTCATTTTCTCTAGAAATATAATACTCAAAACTATATTTTTCCCATGCATAAAATCATATATGTTTCTCTAAATAATCTTACATAATAAAGCATGTGACTACCCTTTTTCCTCTCCAAGAATAAAATCCAATAATGCATACAAGGATATATTTTTCTCTTCTATTCATTTTGAAGAGTTTTAACACAATAATTATTTCCTTGCATACAAGTATGTAATGTTCCAAATGGGAAAAAATAGGCTCAGTAGGGAATATCCTAAGATATTCCACTATGGAATCACAAAAATATGGAATTACACCAATAGATCTAAACCAGAGATAGACTGGTAGGGCATTTACTAGATGCATCACCTTCACAAGGGAGGGTGAAATCCAGAGGCATCATGGCCATTCCAGACTCTGTCTATAGAAGAATGGTGAAACACAGCAAGTGTGGGAATGACACAATCCTCTTAGATTTTTCTGCTCTTAGGAACCTTAGATCTAAACAATGGATACAAAAGAGAAGTAAAAACCAACCAAGGAAGAAGCGTTAAATTCCACTCTCAGGAAGAAAATGTAATGACAAACTAAGACTGGCACAGCTGCTAACAAACTTAATTGTAGCTGTATGACGAGGGCAATTTTATTTCAAGGCGTGCTCAGGACCTCAGAAAGCAAAGTTTCAGCAAAAATAAATGAGTTTAGAGGTTTTAACAGATCTCCCACAATCAACACTAGCTGAAAATCAGCTAAAGGAGAGAGTTGGTAAATAGAGAAACCGTCCTTTATAAATTGCGCAGTTTCTGCTAGAAGACACTAGAAATCAGCCATTAGACTCATGTTATAGTATGGCATCAAGAAATCAGATCTATAATCAAGTTCCTTTGTAGAAGTATTGGATTTACTTGAAGCAAGAGCAAGAATCCTTCAAAAATAATAGCAGAAACAATTGGAAAAGTTGCAGAAAGACTTGACAACATTTTATATGAGGAGCTTCAGATGATGTAGGTTAATATTCAGATCTAAAATTGATATATGGTTGAAACATCAGATCCATACCAGATCTGGAACTACTCAGCCTTCTAAACAAGATCCCCCTAGGGTTTTATCAAAATAATGCATAAATAAGTGTAGATCTAGCTTTTAATACACTGAAATTTTTATTGCAAATAAATTCAATCATTATATAATCAGGGTCCATATGCAAACAAAGAGATTTTTAAAGAATATGGTTACTCATCTCTTGATGCAAGCTTGAAATACTCTCTTCCTCTTCCTTGGCTCCATTCTCCGTGTATTCTCCCATTTTCCTCTTTTATTTCTCTCATGGGATTATAATAAAATAGAATTAATTAAAATGGAATATATTTTATAAATCCTAACCAAATTTTTTCTAAATCATAAAATAATTCCATCTTTTCTAAATCATAAAAGCATTCCAGCTTTTCTAAATCACAAAAGCAATCCATAAAGCCTCCATAAATCTGATTTTTACTAAATCAGAAAAGCATTCCATAAATGTCTTGTTGTTTTTAGGTTTGATTTCTTTTTGAAAAATGTCATGCATCCTTTTCCAAATCATGCTCATTAACTAAGAACTCATAAAATGTACTTTAAAATGTATTGTTTCCTTTGAAGAATTAATTGTTAAATGAATAGGTAGAAATAGTTAACAATATTCATTATAATTATTAAGATATTTGCATCATATCAATATCAATAATGTTAATAATATTTATTGTTGTTAACTTATCCTTTGTTTGAGAGTTTTGGTGTTATAAAGAATATACAAACTCTTATAAAGAGAACAGTCTGAATGTTCTTCTGTTGGTGAACATTATATTTATCAGACATTTAATTTCTGATTATTTGAAATGTAAAATAATACTAAATCATAATACTTTCACCAAAAATGAAACACTTGATTACCGTCAGCATCGACTGATAAGAAGAAAAACTCTATCAAGTGCACGTTGCATTTTATTTAGGAGTTACATTAGTCTTTCTCTCCCACTAGTGTTTTTGGAAATTACTGTCTTTCTCTCCCACAATAATTTCAATCTAATTCAAACTCATGGTATTTATCTCCAACAATTTCCTTTGCAAATTACTGTCTTTCTCTCCCACAATAATTTCATTCAAATTCAAACTCATGTCATTAATTTCCAGCCATGTTCCTTCAATATGTCAAGAATTTAAAGTTCAATAAATCATTATTTTATCTAACATGAGTTATTTTAGTCACCTATATATTTCAATTAATTTCCTCTATGCATGCATATAGATCAGCCATTTATGACATGTTCATTTGCACATAAAAACACAACCTATTTCATCTAAATTGTTGCTAAGATAATTTAATATATCATGCATGAAAAAATATAGCACATGCAACAACTTTGAGACATGAAATTAACAGTCTATCGTAACATCCAACATCTTTAGATAATTTGAAAACTTGTAACATAACATAGACAAAATTTCATCTAACCTTAGTTAATTTTTTGGAATTATTGAGAAACTTGGCATATTCCACCCCACCGTGAACTATCTCCAATAGTTACCCACCGAGCTAAGATTTACTTGCCACTAGAATCAATAACCTCATTGATTCCTTGGTGATTTCTTCCCAGCAGATTTTTAGCAGCGTCCTGCTTTAAGGTCTGCCAACCTTTTTGCCTAGGCCTTTTTGTTTTATATTTTTTGAAAAAGATACTCTTCTTTTTCTTTAAAGCATGCCTTTCTCTCCCGCTATGCTTTATTTTACCCCACTTAGTATTTATCTCCAACTAAGTCATTAACATAATCTTTCTCTCCCATTATGTTAATATATTTTCTCCTAGGGAATTTTAGGAGACTTTTAGGGAAGGTCCATGTTGAACTTAACCACCAATAGCTTTCCATAAGCTGGCAAGAAGTCTTCTAAAACTCTAGAGTTATTTCCTGAATACCCCAACTAAAGTATTCATTAACTCAACAATAAAATAAAATATTACCTTATTAAATCAATCCCATCATAGCTTCCATAGCCATTGAATCCAATAAAAATTCAATGTCTAAAAATAGTCAATGTCTACAAATCCACTGTAATTTACATAATTTTCCATTGCATATTATCATTAAGGCAAAGGAATATTTATGTACACCATGCATCTATACTTGACCCACAACATGGGGTCCACAATTTGTCAAAGCACATTGACAACAATTCATCGCATGTAATATAGTTGGTATACATTCAAAATTTCCACATAATAATAATAATCATGTAGCTTAGAAAAAAGACATTAACATATGTTGCATACCATAGCATGATACTTTATTTAAGGTCTCACCTTAGCAGCCATCAATATTGTAGAGAACTAATAGTCCCATTGAACACTAGGACACAAAATGTGATTCTTTTTTTTTTCTTTTTTTTCGCTTACCATTAGCTTGCAACCATATAAGCGACAACCATTGAGGAATTTTGTGAAAATAATTTGCAATCATGAAATCTACAATCACTTTAGACTTTTTTTTCAAATAGTGTGCAAGCATGCAATCTACAACCAATTCGACATTCCATCAAACAATTTTCAAGCATGCAATCTACATCCATTGAGGAATTTTAACAACAATTTTCAAGCATGCAATCTACATCCATTGAGGAATTTTAACAACAATTTTCAAGCATGCAATCTATGGTGGATAAGGCATTCTTCCAAATAGTTGGCAAGCATACAATCTACTACCATTGAGGGACTAGTTAGCAGAGATGAAATAAGTTTCCATAAATGTGTTTATACTATCATAGAGATAGTAAAACTAGAATTTCTAGAATATCATGAATCATATTAATATCATCAATGGTAAAATTTCTGCTAATAACAGAACCAACAGTCCCTACAACAGCGTCTAATCAGAAAATTTGACCAAATTATGGATCCATTTCTAAACATAAACTTTTCTTGGAATCACCATGGGGGTTACATGATCTCAAGGTATGAAAACCCCTTGATATTAAAGATTAATCACATCCAAAACATCCATGGATGAAATTATTTAAAATAACAAAACCGTGGATCTCAATTGCCACTTTTTGTCGAACACATGGAATGCAAACTTTCCTCTACAACTCTAAATGAAGAAAGAGAACCCACAATTATGCTACTATGATTTTTTTCATTGAATTTAAGTTCACTATGTGAGTTCTATTTCACTCGTTGCTTATTTTTAACAACTAAAGAGTTTCGTTCAAGTATATATATATTTTTTTTTCAACATTCCATTGTCCTCTTCAGGGTCAAACCCAACTTCTATATTATTTAGTTATCACACCAACCATACATGTATTCATTATTTATAGGTAGTGCATGATAAATTTAGCCATGTTTTTCCATTTTTTTTTCTTATGCACCATAATAATTTTTCTCATATTATGCATGCAAAGGTTGGTAATTAATCTGCAATATAAACAGTGAGTGCTCAAGATGGTTCATAGGTACAATAGAATTTTTATTGTATTTTATCCACATCCATATTCAAATTTCATGAGCACAACTTTTAAAGAAACATTATAACTGTCTACTCTTTCATGCAGTCATTAATCATGCAACATGCATCTCATGTTAATTGTAGTGTACTACAAGTTTAATTAAAATCATACCTGAGATGATGCCCACTAGCATCATACCTCTACTTCCTTTTTGCATAATGATTCCCAAAAGGTGCCAGTGTTGCAACCTTTTTGCTCTGATACCATTTGTAACATACCCCGATAACCTCGCAGGAAAAATGCATGGAGTTAGGACTTTTTTTCAACATTTACGAATGTGTAACCTTATAAATTTCTTTATATATTTTTGCATTAACCATTTAAATACCCATTATCATCACTTAGAGAAATATTTAGCAAAAATCATAGTGAGTTACACAACCATTAATTGTTCTTGTTGTAGCATATTAACTTAAATTTCCTGCTATAACTATGCATCGATCCCATGATCATTTTAATTCAATTAGTAGCTCACCTAATTGATAATATCAACGCCATATCATGAAAGAAATTAACATCATCAAAACGACACAATTTACAATCACATAAATAGACACCGATATACCCTGGAAACCCCGTAGGGTGAAAACCAGGAAACGTTTAATTTTATTATTAAACGCTCATGAGGGTTGTCACCCCTCACTCAATGGTTATAAGGGATTCCATCCCTTGACCATTGTCATAAAATTTACATATAAAAATAATCTTAAACGAAACATAACTAGCTATAAGTTATTACAATCATCATGATACCATTTACCCACGAATCATCAATCTTTGTCTTTGTATTCAGACTGTTTCCTTCAGGGGATCATTGTGCAATTGGAGATTCTGAAACCTACATGGTTCTTATTTTATGTTGATCAGTGACAGTTTCTGCTATCAAGTCATCCTTCTTTCTGCCATTCTTATCTTTGGTATGAATATGCAGTGTGATAAAGATGATATAACTAATAATCAATCTCTTGGCATGTCACATGATGTACATGTTCCATACTTTAAACTTGTGCAGCATGACATTGTTTTTTCTTCTTATCATTCACTGGCATTATTAACAAATAAACTAATCACCTCAAGCATCCTCTTTCCACCAAACACTAAGAAAATCTTGCATGCACTTTCATGTATTTCAAAAGCTAACATGCCCAACAATAATCATTGTAGGTACAAACCGTGACAATTTCAAGATAACTATCCCAACAAGAAATTTCTCTTTTTGCCTACTCGTATGTTTTCTTTTCAATATGAATAAATGCAATAGATGTTATACTTATCTTATTACTTGTGTGATGCATTCTTTTCCAAAAACATCAATGCATCTTGAAGATCTGACTCATTAAGTTTGTCTTGTGCTATGATTTTGCCAACTCTATTTCAAACAAAGTTAACATACAAGTTATAGTTTTGTGCATGCAATAACATATCTTGTTCTTCCTGCCTGTAAAACATATATTTCTTTCCAAAAGAAACCAAATAAATATTTCATGGAAAAATAAACACATTTATTTTCCAAGGTTCAAACACATACCACTTATCATTTCATGCATGCAAAGTGACATTTCCCTCTCATCCAAAAGATATAACCAATAAATATGCATAATATTCTCCCAAGATAGAGCTAATACCATAGCTAATCCCTTTAGGTTGGAAAAATACATATTATTTTGCCCAAAAGAGGGCTAACATAGTAAATATTATGTGATTTCATCTTCGTTTTCTCTAGAAATATAATACCCAAAACTATATTTTTCCCATGCATAAAAGCATATATGTTTCTCTAAATAATCTTACATAATAAAGCATGTGGTTACCCTTTTTCCTCTCCAAGAATATAATCCAATAATGCATACAAGGATATATTTTTCTCTTCTATTCATTTTGAAGAGTTTTAACACAATAATTATTTCCTTGCATACAAGTATGTAATGTTCCAAATGGGAAAAAATAGGCTCAATAGGGAATATCCTAAGATATTCCACTATGGAATCACAACAATATGGAATTACACCAATAGATCTAAACCAGAGATAGACTGGCAGGGCATTTACTAGATGCATCACCTTCACAAGGAAGGGTGAAATCTAGAGGCTTCCTGGTCCGTTCCAGACTCTGTCTATAGAAGAATGGTGAAACACAACAAGTGTGGGAATTACACAATCCTCTTAGATTTTTCTGCTCTTAGGAACATTAGATGTATAGATCTAAACAATGGATCCAAAAGTGAAGTAAAAACCAACCAAGGAAGAAGCGCTAAATTCCACTCTCAGGAAAATCTGCAATAGGCTCAAGGAGGACATTGTATAAGCAAGCCAGTGTGAAAATAACGTAGAAAACGTAGAACAGGGTTGGGTTCCCTTATTTTAGGCTGTTTCAGACCTCAAACAAAGTTTCAGCAAAAATAAATGAGTTTAGAGGTTTTAACAGATCTCCCACAATCAACATTCAGTAAAGAATCAGCAGGAAGAGTTGATAGCCAAATATAAGTTTAACAGTATATGAAGACATTTGATGTATTGGAATAATAGTTGTTATAGTATGGCATGCAGAAATCTAGATTTATAATCAAATTCCTTTTAATGACATTAGATTCCCATGATCAAACAAAGTGTTAAATAAACAGCATTGGATGAGAAGGATTATGAAAAGACTTGACAACATTTTATATGAGGAGCTTCAGATGATGTAGGTTAATATTCAGATCTAAAATTGATATATGGTTGAAACATCAGATCCATACCAGATCTGGAACTACTCAGCCTTCTAAACAAGATCCCCCTAGGGTTTTATCAAAATAATGCATAAATAAGTGTAGATCTAGCTTTTAATACACTGAAATTTTTATTGCAAATAAATTCAATCATTATATAATCAGGGTCCATATGCAAACAAAGAGATTTTTAAAGAATATGGTTACTCATCTCTTGATGCAAGCTTGAAATACTCTCTTCCTCTTCCTTGGCTCCATTCTCCGTGTATTCTCCCATTTTCCTCTTTTATTTCTCTCATGGGATTATAATAAAATAGAATTAATTAAAATGGAATATATTTTATAAATCCTAACCAAATTTTTTCTAAATCATAAAATAATTCCATCTTTTCTAAATCATAAAAGCATTCCAGCTTTTCTAAATCACAAAAGCAATCCATAAAGCCTCCATAAATCTGATTTTTACTAAATCAGAAAAGCATTCCATAAATCCCTCATGCTTTTATTTTTAAAGGTAGATTTTATTTTTCCTGATGAGAAAAATATCACTTATCCATACTTTTTCCAAATCTATTACTCATTATTTCTAAAACTCATAAAATATACCAACTTGGAAATATAATTTATTTCCATAGAAGAATTTAAATTATTCTAAATAAAAAAATTAAGAAATAATTCTTCCAATATTCTTATAATTAAGAATTACAAGAATATTTTTCATGTAATATCAATATAATAATTAATAATATTTAATTATTTGATAACCCTCATTTTATGAGAGTTTTTACGGTGTCTTACGCAAGGGATATTACAGAGTTTCATCATGTTTTTCCATATATAAAAAGCCTCCTTATTTTGTGGAGCCCTTTCTTTAACCCAAAACTAGAGTTGAAAAAGCCCCTTTATTTTCTAGAGCCTTTTCTTTAACCCAAAACTAAAATTGAAATATTTTTAAATAATTTTCTGGAAAATACTTTTTCCCTTTAAAGCTCTCCATAAATTTTTGACTAATAAAGTCATACAAAAGCATTAAGTGTCCCTAATAGGCCATCGCCATCTTCCTCTCTCCGACAGAAATCGCTTGAGAATGCACTAAATGAATTTTCTTTACTTTTCTTGTACCTGTTTAAAGAAACTTAGTTATTATCGAAATAAATACATCCAATACACTAAATCACTCTATATAAAACAGATTTAATCATAACCAACCTACCTCCAAGCGACAACCACTTATGCTCCCAAAGAATAATCTTGTTCTCAACTTTCCTTATGAGCCATTCCTAATCTTTGTTCTCATTATTGTTTGGTTTTGAAAGGAAACTCAGAGATCTTGAGCCTCTGTCCAAAGGGATCATCTTTACCTCAAAAATTATAGCTATCTCCATCAACACCTCCTCTATTTTCTTATTTGAGATAAATTCAAATTTTTCTTAGTTCATTTAAAAAGAATTTGGTCGAAAGCCAACGATTCTGAAATGTTGGCCTTGGCCTCCCCTAAAAAACCTGACAACATGTCTCCCCACTCACACAGAGTAGAGGCATGTCAGTCGGGGATGGAGCCGGGAACCTAATCTCAACACAAGCTATAGGAGAGCCTCGTTGTCGACTAGCCGATGAAATGGAGCAGGACACAATCTCAACACAAGCTATAGGTCATCCAGGTCGATGACTAGCGTATGAAATGGTATCAGATCTCGTATCCAATATAGCAAGAAAATGCAGGAGAGGATCCCTCCCGTAAATAAGGAAAAGTGGCCCAAATGCCAAATACGTGGCATCCATGCATGCCCCATCCAAAGGTAGACGTTGACAAGAAATCAATTTTGGAGAACTATCCTTGTAGCCTTACACGACACAATACAGACTGAATAAACTTATGAAGGCAATTAATAAAGGAAACCCCCTGGACGTTTTAGGCAGCCAGGTCGTTTAGATGTGAGCTCAGAATAGACAACAATTTATTCAATGTCCTAACAACCAAACTGAGAGGTTAAAGGATGGGAAATAACGAACCTCAACAATAAAAATAACTGCCATTAATGTTTGGGAAATCTCCAGAGTTTTCCTGACTGAGGAAAAAAAAACTGTTAACTGAACTATTTATATTTATTTGCTGTTGAAGTTTTCCATTACATCAAAAGTTGTAGGTATGAGTAAATATCTAAATTATTATCTTTATTTTTTGAGTGGTTTCAAGGTAGATTTCAGAATGGCATTTAGTCTATGTGATTGATTCTCTCAACAAGGTGAATATGAAAATTCAAGATTTTATTTCAAACTCAAATAAGAAATCTAACCTAGATCAAGACTCTGATACCACTGATACCATGTTGAAGTTTTCCATTACACCAATACTTACAAATATTAGTAAACTTGTAAATCATTATCATTATCTTTCTGAGTGATTCGAAAAAAGATCCACAAGTAACTTAAACTAAGTGAATCTGAGTTTACCTGATCAATTCCTAATAAAGTGAATGTGAAAATCCAACCCTTCCCATCTGCCACCTTGGTTCAAAGCCCCCGCATGTTTTGAACAGCACCAAGACTCTCAAAAACTTTCCTCCTGCTCAGCCCTACTACATACTCGACTCCAGAGCGCAAAAACTAAGCGAAGAGCTCCAATTCCATAGCATCTTTCAAAACTAAAGCCGACCGGAAAGATCGAGAGCCAGGATTACTTCACTGAAAGACCCTAAAAGTCATCAACAACCAGATCAAAGAAACAAACCAGATGAACTCTGGGCGACCTTGTAATACTCCACTAAAACGTAGAAGACGTCATCTACGTTGTAAAGTAGATTACAAGTTTCTTAGAAACGCATATTAGTTACTGAATAACAGATTTCTTATAAACGCATCGACTAATACGGGTGATAGAACCTTGTAAATACTAATTAGCTACGCTAACTGATTCTTGCACTGAGTTTCGCATGCATAGTTCTTTCAGTTATAGGTTTACGTAAAAAGTGAATATTTTATCTACAGGTGTAGAAGCACCAACAAATCGATTAAATAGTCTACAGCCCAAGCTTTGAATATGTAGAACCTGGGCATATATAATAAGCTTCAGGACCTTCTGAGAAAACAAGGTAGGGCATATAAGAAGATTGGCATGGGAGAGATTTGTCGCATTTTTAAAGAATCTAGGCAAACATAATAGGTTATAAGACATTTTGAGGAAAGTAGTGGGAATCAAAGATATTTGATTTTAAAAACAAAATCCATTTAAAGCACCTACATATTACGCTAATAATCACTCATATAACTCAATACCAATATTGTTAAAATATATAATTACTTCCTCATGCAGAAGTTAGACATATAGTTAACTGAATGAGTTGAGTTGAGTTACAGTTAGATTTGGTGAGTGAGTTAAAGAGTGAGTTAAGCGAGTTGATTAAGTTCAGTTATGAGTGACAATGTGTGCATGTCAATTAGATTAAATACCCTTCACGGGTTCATTGTTTTAAGAGATAAAGAGAGAAAGAGAGTAAGAGAGTTTTATGATTAATAGAAGAGCAGCAGCTCATTGTTCATGTGTGAAATGTTTGCGTTATTATGTGACTGAATCCTCTACCTTTCCAACAAATTGGTATAGGAGCGAGGTCACAGAGAATGGAAGAAAAACGGATTAGCAATCATCTGTAGGTGAGCAGGATTTTTTTTTTCCGTGTTTTTACGTTATAATGTCGTTGTTAATTAAATACAGAGCGTTCTAACACGGGTTCCTACAGTAGAGAACCTCGTTAAAAACGAAAAAGTTACACCCATTTTGAAGCACGCGGGCATACTGTATTATTCAGTGCGTTAAGGCACTAACGCATCACAGGGTGTCGGGAAGTGCGTTAGCACGCTGGCATATTGAAGCTTGGACGCGTTAGTCTTATGAAAGCACGAAATTCCAAAACAAGACTTTCAAAAGTCAACCACGTAAAGTGTTAAGCATACGTTCGATTTTTAAAAGGTTTTTTTTTAAGTTTTTAATTTTATAAAAGCCTTACATAAAAGAACTTGACAAGGCTCTCATACATGCACGTGAGAGAAGGTATATTTTAAAGAGGTTTTTAAAAGGGGCTTTTTAAAAAAAAGCATGTTATAAAAAAAGCTTTAAAGAGTGGAGGTTTATATAATAATGTTTTGTTTTTAAGAAAGGATTTTTTATATAAAGATTTTTTTTATAAATAAATTTTTATATAAATAATAAAACCTAAGGTTTTGTTATAAGGATTTTTTTTTAGAGCTTTGCAAAGCATATCAAAATATTTTTTTTTAGGGTTTCAGCAGTGAATTTTTGTTTGAAGAAAGATGGCTACAAGAAACTTTCAGCCACAAATTCCTTCTTTCACAGGGAAGGATTATGATGTGTGGGCCATTAAGATGGAGACTATGCTCAAAGTGCATGATGTATGGGATCATGTCAAGTATGGGTTTGCAGAACCTAAAGATGATGCAGAAGAACGAGCCCTCGGTAATGTAGAGAGGGAACAGTGGAAGAAAGATAAGCAGAAGAATGCGCAAGCGTTGCTTCTGATCTAGCAGGGAGTAGATCGAGCCGTGTTCCAGAAGATCATGATAACCTCGTCAGCAAAAGAGGCATGGGACACCTTGGCGACAAGCTATCAAGGTATGGCAAAAGTTAACATTGTTAAATTGCATAATACTAGGAGAGATTTCGAAGTTCTGCAGATGAAGGAGACAGAGGACATTGATTCCTTCATGAATAGGGTTATGTCTATCGTCAGTCAGTTAAAAATCTATGGTGAAGATATTAAAGATCGAACAGTGATCGAGAAGGTTCTTCGATCCCTGTCTACCAAATTTGATGTTGTGGTAGCAGCCATAGAAGAAGCAAAAGACTTGGAAAAACTCACAATTGATGAGTTGATGGGATCCCTTCTATCGCATGAGGCAAGGATAGACAGAAATAAGGATTCCACTTTGGAAACAGCTTTCCAAAGTCAAGTCTATATTTCTAGAGGTCGAGGCAAAGGTCGATCGAGAGGCAGAGGACGAGGCAACAACTATGGCGGTCATAGAGATGGTCGAGACGATCATGAGCATCAACATGGAAGCAGCAGCAGTAGAAGCTTTCATAACAATCAAAGGTCTGACAAATCTAAGGTAAAGTGCTTTTACTACAATAGGTTTGGTCATTATGCTCGTGATTGTAGGAAGAAGATTGCAGATCAAGGAAATCAGAGAGCTAATGTCAGTACAGAAAATACTGACTCTATGTTTCTAGCATGCAACACCATGCATGCACCGTCTGATAAGGTCTGGCTATTAGACAATGGTTGCAGTAACCACATGACTGGAAATAAGGATTTGGTTGCTAATTTGGATGTCACCGTGAAGACAGAGGTCAAGCTGGGTACTGACAAGACTTTGGCTGTAGATGGAAAAGGAGTGGTCAACATTGTGACCAAGCAGGGGGAGCCAAAGACCATATCAGAGGTATACTATGTCCCTAGACTTAAACACAATCTAATTAGTGTTGGTCAATTGATGTAGAAAGGATACAAAGTTATCTTTCAGGGGCAACAGTGTGTTATTTACGACAAATCCCCATGCAAGCAGCTGATTGCAAAGGTGCAGATGACGAGGAACATACTCTTTCCTCTCATTATGAACTACAATGATCAGGTTAGTTCTTTTACAACTACATGTTCTGATGCATACTGGTTATGGCACTTTCGGTTTAGACACTTGCATTTTTCCGGTTTAATATTGTTGCAGCAAAAACATATGGTTAGAGGTTTACCTCCCATCAAAGAACCTGCTAGCACTTGTGAGTGTTGCATCTTGGGAAAGAAACACCGTGAAAGTTTTCCGAAAGGAGTTTCTTATAGAGCAAAGAAACCACTTGAATTGGTGCATACCGACTTGTGTGGACCTATGAGGACACAGTCGATTGGTGGAAGTTGTTACTTCCTCACCTTTATTGATGATTATAGTAGGAAGACTTGGGTTTACTTTTTGAAGCAGAAGTCTGAAAATTTTGCAAAGTTCAAAGATCTCAAAGCTTTGGTGGAGAACCAAAGTGATTGACAGATCAAGGTATTGAGATCGGATCGTGGTGGAGAATATGATTCGAAGGCATTCCATGAGTATTGCAAACAACATGGAATCAGAAGACAGTTTACGACCAGATACACACCACAGCAGAATGGTGTAGCAAAGAGGAAGAATCGAACAATCATGAACATGACAAGGAGCATGTTGAAAGTGAGACACTTGTATAATGAGTATTGGGTAAAAGCAGTTGCATGTGCTATTTATGTGATAAACAGATCTCCTACAAAGAGCGTGATGAACAGAGTTCCAGAAGAAGCATGGTCAGGTATGTCTTGCAGTGTATCTCATTTCAGAGTTTTTGGATGTGTAGCCTATGCACATGTGCCTAAGCAGATAAGAGGCAAATTAGATTATCAAAGTGAAAAATGTATATTTACTGGTTATAGTGAGCAGTCAAAAGCTTACAAATTGTATAACCCTGTCACAAAGAAGCCTATCATTAGTAGAGATGTTGTGTTCAAATAACAAGAGTCATGGAATGGGACTGTAGACACACTAACCGATGCTCAAACACCATTGATGGAGGATGATCTTGTAGAAGAAGAGGAGCAACAAGAACCAAAAGAGCAGACACCAAACAGAGTCACACCAGCAAGGACTCCCAGATTTTCAGAGCAGCATGGATCTTCAAGCAGATCCACAGATCAGAATTCTCCAAGCAGCGAATCAGGTAAGAAAAAGATGAGAAGTTTGAAGGATATTTATGATGATTTGGATGTTAGTTCAAATTTTGCATTGTTGGCATTCCAACCTTCTTCATTTGAAGAAGCAATCAGAGATGACAATTGGGTGCAAGCCATGGATGAAGAGATGAATTCAATTGAAAAGAATGATACATGGGATTTGGTTGATTTACCAAACGATAAAAATCTCATTGGTGTGAAGTGGGTATACAAGACCAAAGTGAATGAGAAAGGTGAGATTGACAGATTTAAAGAAAGACTTGTAGCAAAAGGATTCTCGCAGCAACCGGGAATAGACTTTGGAGAAACTTTTTCTCCGGTACCAGATTAGATACCGTAAGAGCAGTTCTAGCGACAGCAGCTCAGAACAAGTGGAAAGTATATCAGATGGATGTCAAATCTGCGTTCTTGAATGGAATTTTAGAAGAAGAAATTTATGTGCAGTAGCCTCTAGGTTATGAAGTTGAAGGACAAGAAGACAAAGTTTACAGATTGAAGAAAGCGCTCTATGGACTGAAACAAGCACCTAGAGAATGGTATAGAAAAATCGACAGTTATATGATCAAGAATGGATTTTGCAGAAGCAGCATTGAGCCTACCTTATACACAAAGGTAAGTGAGCATGGACAGATTTTGATAGTTTGCTTATATGTTGATGATATGATCTTTACAGGTGATCTTGAAATAGATGAATTTAAAGCAGCCATGATGAAAGAATTTGAGATGACAGATCTAGGTCTCATGAAATATTTTCTTGGCATTGAAGTTGAGAAATCTGAAAAAGGCATCTTTATTTCACAAAATAAGTATGCAACAGATTTGCTGAAAAGATTCAGGATGGATAATTCCAAACCTGTACCTACACCAATTGCAACAGGTACAGAGTTAAGTAACGACGATGAAGGAGCAGATGTCAATCCAACTCTATTCAAAATATTGGTTGGCAGCCTCATGTATCTCACAGCGACAAGACCAGATATTATGCAGGGAGTGAGTCTGGTTTTTAGATTCATGGAGACTCCAAAGGACACACATTGGAGTGTTGGAAAAATAATTCTGAGATACATAACAGGAACCAGAGATTATGGCATAATGTATGCAAGTACAGAAAAGAAAGAATTGATTGGTTATACAGATAGTGATTTTGCACGAAGTTTGGATGATCGGAAGAGCACATCCGGTTATGTGTTCCATCTCGGTTCAGGAGTGATAGCATGGGCATCTAAGAAGCAGCCTATTGTTACACTATCATCAGCAGAAGCAGAATATGTAGCAGCAACTTCAGGAGCATGTCAAGCAGTATGGTTAAGAAGAGTATTGGATGGACTCAAGCAGAAACAACAAGGATCAACAGCAATATACTGTGACAACACATCAACAATCGCACTATCCAAGAATAGTGTGTTTCATAAAAAGAGCAAGCATATTGTTACTAGATATCATTTTATTCGAGAACTAGTGAACAATGGAGAAGTTCACTTGAAGCCTTGTAGAACGAGTGATCAATTGGCTGATATCTTTACGAAACCATTAGCAGTAGATTTGTTTGAGTTTCACAAAAGAAACTTGGGAGTTGTAAGCCTAGCTAAGACATAGACCAGCAGGCATGTTTGAGTTGTCATGAGTTATGTTTTAGTTTAGAGGTCGTAATTAAGGGGGAGTGTTAAAATATATAATTACTTCCTCATGCAGAAGTTAAACAGATAGTTAACTGAATGAGTTCAGTTGAGTTACAGTTACATTTGGTGAGTGAGTTAAAGAGTGAGTTAAGCGATTTCATTAATTTCAGTTATGAGTGACAGTGTGTGCATGTCAATTAGATTAAATACCCTTCACGGGTTCATTGTTTTAAGAGAGAAAGAGAGAAAGAGAGTAAGAGAGTTTTATGATTAATAGAAGAGCAGCAGCTCATTGTTCATGTGTGAAATCTTTGCGTTATTATGTGACTGAATCCTCTGCCTTTCCAACAAATATAAGTTCTAAACTTATCGTGGTTGTATATTTGGGGAATATTTCAGAATATACTATAATGCACGGTAGCCCGCTATAGAAATATGTAACTTTTAAATGCTTCAATATTGGCCTCACTTTCCAAATTTAGCGACTGTAGCTTCTTATCATGTCACCTGTACAATTCAATTTCAATATTAGAATGGTTTATCAAATTTAGTAAATGCAACCTTTAATTATGTGACTTACATATTTCAATTTTAATATGACAATGGTTTATCAAATTTAGTGACCCTAGTCTTTTATTATGTCGCTTCATAACTCGATTTCAAAATGGGATGGTTTATTAAATTTAGTGAGTGTTTTAATTAGTGATTGTTAAACAGAATTATAATAATTGATTGGTTGAATGATTATTATTAATTTAATATTTATTAATATAAATTATAATATTTAATTTTGAAAAATAAATATTTATTATTTAATATTATATTTTTTTGAAATATTTAATTGAATTATATTATTTTTAATATTATTAAAAACTAATTTTTTAAAATACTTCATTAAATTTTAATTTAAAAATATTATTTCAATTTATAATTACATAAATTTTTTACTATAATTTTTGAATAATTTTAAATAAATCTAAACACAAAAAAATTATATTATATTATTATTTGTTGAAATATACTATACTACCTTGTAACACTAACAAGCATATACTATACTACCTTGTAACACTAACACACATTGGTTTAATTTGTATTAATATTTAACAAAGAATACATTGATGTTTTATTTTATTTTTATAGGGTAAATAGCCCAATATTAAAGTTACATAGAGTTGGTTGTTTGATATGATTACAAATACTGTAGAGAGTTTATTATGAGTTTCAACCCATTTAGGATGAGATAATATGATAATTTTTAGGTTTATCATTATCCCTATATTGTTATAATAAAATGATAAAAATTTTACTATTCATCTTATATTAAAATGGTAAGGTCCATTTTATATTGAGAATTTTATTTTTTAATTAGAAATGTTTTTAAAATTTAAAATTTAATAATTTTAAAGAAAATTATATAAAATAATTATTATTAGATTTAAATACATTAAAGTTAATAAAATTAGTCGTAAGAAATTATTTATAATATAAAATTCAATGTTCACGAAAAACATATTGTGCCAACCCAATATAGTTGGAGCTCTTCTTTATTCTAATCATAAGAACAGGATGAAGAGTCTTTACAATCTTACAATACATTCATATATACTAGTCACAAGTACATTCCTATATCACATCAACAATAACTTGGGGGAAACATTTTATATCAATATTTCATATTTTTTTTATAATACATAATTGTTCATGGAGAGAGGGATATAGAAGATCCGCAAGATTTTTGTAACCTATATTTTATAAAAAATAAAGAAAATATTCCTCATCATATTATTTTTTAAGAAGTGATCAGTTTTCCAATTAAGAAGTTGAATATATTAAAGAATATGGAAGAAGAGAAGGTTCACAAAATTATTTTTTTATTAATGTGGAAAAGTGTTTATGTGGAAAAGTCAAAATGGCTGAATGACTAAGTTTTTGGAGAATAGAGAAGGGAAATGGAGAATAATAATAAATATATAATTAAAGGTAAATTTAAGGAAATATTAAGATTATCTAAAAAGTTGGGAAAAAGAAAAATGAAATAAGTTGATAAAAAAATAAATTAAGATGTTATAAAAAATTGATAAATTTTATATGTTTATGGAAGAGATGTTTTAATGTAATGTAATGTAAAAATATTGGTTTGGTCAGATAAAAATAAAATATAAAAAACAAAATAATAATTTATAATTATAGTTTTTGGGCTCTAGTTATTGACAACTCATGGCTTTTCCATGATATTTGTAATAATGAAGGTTATTTAAAAGGCTATTTAAAAAGATGAGGAAATCCATTATGAAATGCAATAATACCAACATAACTCTTAGCTTATTTATTCTTTAATTTTAATAAATCCAAATTCAAAATGAATATAAACTAGTTTTAAATAATCTTTTATTAATTCTTATTAAAATGATATTATCATTTTTTAAAATAAAGCTATTAACCATTTAAAAAATTACATACAGGAAAAGACAATACTAAACAACAAAATCTTATATGAAAATAATAAATAACTAAAATGAAAACGTTATTTAAAAATTATTTCTTATAGATTAATTTTAATTTTAAATAAATTTAATTTGACATTGAATGATTATATTTTTATAAATGCCAGTACAAAATCATTTCATGAAGTAATCTTGTGGAATTAATAGGAAAAATTATGTATTACGAACATCACTATGTTACATGAAATTGTTCCCAGAGAAAACCGCGTCAGCTTTCATTGTTCCTAGTTATAAAATAATGAGATATGTCACATTACGATGTTGTATGTAAGTGAGATTGTAAATCTGCCCCCACGAGATACACCTGTCCGATTCTCAGTTGAAAGGTGACTTTACTACATGAAATGAAAAGGCTCAGTTAGTAGTATTTTCATCTTACAGGATCTATTTGTTTCTTAACCCTATTTTAAAATTCAATAGCTTGAGGATTGTTTATTCAGTAGGATTGTTATTCATCAATAGTTGCTTCTGCGTGCGAATAGGGAAAACGAAATAAGAGAGATTAAACTACTGATATGATTGTATAATATAAAGTGTATTATTTTATTTATATAAATTATTTTATTTTATTAATTTGATTAAATATGAAAATTTTAATTTTAATAGATAAATTATTATATATATAACTTTAATATCATATTTAATATTTTATTTATATGATATGTTTGATAAGGATGCTAGCTCTTGCCACATTTCATATCATATGTTAGACAACCAACAATAAGGACCAAATGAGCTTTTTGGTGGAAATTAATGAAAAGGACAAAACTTAGTGAGAAAGCGATTTTTTTAAAGCGGAACATTGTTAGAATGATGCGCTCTTCTTCATAGAGAATGGTGTGATGAGCAGGACACAAAGTGGATTCAACTCCTTGTGTGTTATGATAAGTAAACAATTGGATTGATCTCACAATTGGAAAGCATGTTTTGTTGCAACAACTTTTTATGCACATTTGTTCATTATAGATGATTCTAGTATTAATGTGCTAGTAATTATTTTTACATGCATGACACCTTGCACTTCTCATCAAGGGAAAGGAGTAGAGTGATCTTTTGTTGTCGTTGTTTCTTTTCATAATTTAACTCTATCCACCATTCAAAAATATATTAAGGACACTAAGAGCATGCCAACATAAATAGAAATTACAAGGATACCGAAGATTTTAATCAACTAGTAGACAAGTCCATCCCCAACCTAGGAGCTAGCCATACAAAAGACACCAAATTCTTCGAAACACTGGAATTGTGTTGTCACAATAGTCACACATGAGACCCGAAATTCTCCAAATAGCAGAATTATTTTAGCACACTAAGACCTCCATTGCAAATGCCATACTAGTGAAGGAGAATGGTCATCAAGAAATTTGTTAAAGGTTGAGTTTTTTCGAGAAGCCAAATCAACTTCTAATTACCCTTTACTCCAAGATAATGTGGAAAAATAAGGGGGTCCTCCCTAATAGAGAAACTGCCTTATCATGGTACACCTTACCATGCTACAAATTGGTGAACTCAGTCCTAATTCTAAGCTTTCATCACAATAGTTTTTACTTTTGATATCACCTACTCTATTATATTTCATGATATCATAAACTCTATTATACCGTTTTATGTCATCTTTAGTCCATTTTCCTCTATGGAAGGTTTTTCTAATTTTATATTTGGATATATATTGTTACTTTACAACTTTGAGTTTATTTTGGATTAGTTTCCCTGTCGACATGTTAGATCAATTTCATGATTTTATGTAAATTCTTGCCATAGAGAGGTATTGTGGGAATATCTCTTAACATTACCAGAATAGTCTCATTTCCATGAAGCACATTACTTTTATATCCTCTATGATATCTATAATTGTGTGTTCGCTATTTTTAAACAAACTAGAATAAAAATGAAAATAGCATACCAAAAAAAACAAATATTGTACATTTGAAAGTTTCATTTTATCTGTACCTTAATTAAATTTTTAACTTATAATAATAAACTTTTTAAAATTTTATTTAAAAATTACTTTCATATATGTTATCAATTTAATTTAGTTTATTTTTTATCTTTTAATATTTTATTATTACTAATATTTTATATTAAAAATTGTATAAATTAGACATTTAACTAGATTACATTACTTTTAATTACTTATTCCTATTGAGCATTGAAATATTTTAGTAATTTCAACATTAAACTATATACACCAGCATATTTTATTCTCTCTATGTGTATCTATAAAACCATAGTTATTACCAAACATTTGAGGATACCAAATACAACCTCATACCTACGTTCATGGGTCAAGTCTTTTCGTAGGAAGTATTAAGAGAGTCTTAAGACCATTATAAGGGAAAGTCTTTGAAGTAATATAAAGTGTTTGAAACATTTCCTTTCTCTAACTCAGAAGTAAGAAAACTCTAAAGTTAGAAGTGGAATTTTTTTTATCTTTGATTAGGATCCTTAAACTAAATTACACTAGAGATGTTTACAAATGAGATTCCTAAACCTCAATTATATACCACTAGTTAATTCCTCAAAGAAATCAGTTGTTAAAAAGGTTAAAAATATTCATATTACTTTTATCATCTTCTTCCAAGAAATGATAATCGATCGAGAGAACCTAGTTCAAGATTTATCTGAGCTTTTAAGGGGGTGGGATTTCATCTTCATTGAATAGTTAGGAAGATAAAGGGGAAAGGTAATGGGATGTAAGGAGAGATTATTCTCCTTTTAGAATGCTTCGATTTTTTCGTCTTGGACATGGCCCTCTCTCCTTTCATTAGATAATGGGAAATAAAATGTTTTCATGTATATTTATGATCCCTTTTCTAAGTGGAATGCATACTCTAATATTTTTTTAACAACCCTTGGTTTCATTAATTAATAGATTTGGATAGAGGAGATCTAAAATTCTCCTTTGATGCATAGAAAATTTGGGGGTCAATGGCCCATGTTGACAATATATCTATTTTATTCATAAATAATTTGATGGGAATTAATGATGGATATAGAACCTACAAAATTCACCCCAAATGAGACCAATAAGAGGCTACGGACGTAACAATAGCAAAGAGGTTGATCATATTTTATCTTTGAAATATTTCCTTTAACAGGCACAAAATTATGATAGTAAGTTTCCATTGGTGTTAGGGGGAGATATTTTATCACAATATTGTGTTTATCCAGATTCCCCCTACTTCCGGGAAGACCCCCAACCCCTTCAATATAAGCCTTGAATGCTTGGTGGAAGAGAACATTGTCTAAAAAATAGAATATTCTTGGAAAAGCTTTGATGACTCTCCCAATGAGTCGCCACCTATCGAATTTCACCAAAAATTGAAGAAATATAAGTAGGTGGTCATTTTATGGCCTAGGTATAAAAAATGGATGATATATATTGAAATAATTTTGAAGATATTTTATTCTATAGGTAAATTATGATGGATTTAGGTTTTTATTGAAAATTCATCAAAACTAAGAAAATCTAGCTTCAGCATAAAAAATAATAAATTTTTTGTTACCAAAAAAAAATGGGGTTGAAAAAGTAGCAAAATATGGCTTCAGGAAAGTGATGATAATACAAAATGTTTCCATAAATTTTCCATATATAGGGGAAACATGGACTCTATTTGGAAGGTTGTGAAAGAAAATGGATCCTAAGACATGAGTTTATTTCAAATCACCTTTAAAAGGGTAAAGTATTTTCAATCCCTACTCAATGATGATTATTCAGAAATTTTCATATCAATTATCCATTTATTTAGTTTCTTCGATATATTCACTAAACTAGAGGATAATTGAGTTCTTATAGAAAAGAAAAGGAATCAAAAGCCTCTTAAAACCATTCAAATATTATAGATGGAAAATTTTAATAGGAAAGATGGTGTCCCTATATAATTCTTTCTCTATCATTATGATTTTATGTCATAATATCTTATAATAGTAATGGAGGCCTTAACATTCATAAGGAAATGTTCAAAAAATTTAATACTACCTTTATAGAGATTATTTAGAAGTTGGTAGCAAATATTCTTATGAAAACCTTCACATGACCCCTATGCAATTGCACAAGATAATTTAAAGAAATATCTCAAGTCAGATAAAAGAGATCCTTTATTGTCACCTCCCTTCTAGGTTTAGGTTCCTTTAATGTAAAAATTCCACGAGGTAATGGAGGTTTCTATGGATGTTCTACACATTATAAAGACTAAGAATTTAAGGGTCATGGATAAAAATGTATACATTTCCAAATATTTTAACAAATCTAGTTGTCTTTCCTGAATACTAATCCTCGTCAACATAAGATTAAAGAATAACTTTGCAGTATGGGTAATAATATTTATCACTTTGGTATTTTTCAAAATTCTTATTAATGGAAACACCCCCACCTTCACCTCTTCAACCTTTCTTCAAATGAAAAATTAGAATTATTTATGGATTTGAACTATTCGCAGTTCTATTTCTTCTATTAATAGAAAGGCTTAATAGATCCATCAAATCATGCTCAATAACTAGAAACTTCAAAATTATTCTCATCAAAAATCTTTCTAAATCTCTTATTTACATTTTCAACATGATATCCTTATTTTTACAACGACACCAAAATAATTCTTGACAATAGCAAAGTGATTGTAGATTTATTTTATGAAGCCACTAGAATGAATGTTAATATAATGAAATAAATGATTTATTTATGGGCTCTTATAGAGACAAAAATTATAGATCTCCTTTCCTTTTCCATGTCTTAGAATCAATTTTGATCCTAGTTTCAAATACAAGTTTTAATTTAAAGACCAATATTTATCTAAAATAGTTATTGTTAAGTCTCAATATTGTCTTCCATCTTTATCCATATTTCCATCTTTTCCTAACAATTTAGCCCTCATTTCATAAATATCTAGCCTTAAACCCTACATTAAGTAATCATTTTTATGATCATATGGGTTAGAATAATTATTTTCCAAAGTGAATTATTTTATGTATTTTTAAGTGGATTTATGATTAAAAACTAGGAAATTAACATGAGTTCATATACATATATATGTGTTATGAGTTTTGTAACATATGTAGGCTTATTTGGAGGTTCTATAATGGTCTTACTTGGCTTCCCAAGCACAAATTCGAATTTCAACTCAAGAGGCGAACCATATCCCAAGGAGAAAGTTCATGGAGATCTTGATGTGTCATGGGATTTGTATCTAGTATTTAGGGATAAGTTGAGACAAGTATGGATCTAGTAGATATGTAAGGGATTTAAATTTATTGATAAGATATCCCTAATTCATTTAGAAATAAGAGGAGCATACTTCAAAGGAAGCTAACAAGTTATCAATCATTCATTAGCATCAAATGTATGATTGTTCATTCAGCATGAGTAATATCATTTTCTCCAAATCATGAGTTATGAGTGTTATTTGATTCTTAGGATGTGACACTTGTTCATGTGTGCTCATTGAAGAATGGATGGATCCCCATCAACCACAATTCATATACATCTGTAACATAGTTTTATTTCTATTATTTCCTTTCATGCAAGTGTGCTTTACTTTTCTCAAGTGTGATTTCTTTCCGCAAGTGTGATTTCATTTCCTAGATTCAATTTGATTGTCAATAAATTTCTTTCTTACTAGCTACCTTAGTTTTCTTTCTTGACAACTAAATCACTTATTTCTATTTACTGCTTTCTAGATTATCATATTTTTCTTCTAATATATTTGTACTTTAGTTATCATTATATTTCTTGTTTACTAGTTCTCATACTTTTATTGCCTGATAACTAAATCAATAGTTTTTCTAGGTTTACCTGCTTTCTAGATTATCATAGTTTGCTTCTAATAGGTTTGCACTTTAGTTATCATTCAATTGTTTGTTTACTAGGTCTCATAGTTTTCTTTCTTGATAACTAAATCAATAGTTGTTCTAGGTTTACCCGGTTTCTAGATTATCATAGTTTTCTTCTTATAGTTGTTCAAAGATTAGTTTATAATTTTTTAGAAAGGCCATGGAATTCATCCATTCCACCATTAGAATCTAACTTCCACCATTAGAATCTAATTCAGTTTTATTGCATGTGATTTCTTTTGCAGTTTCTTTAATTATATTTGTAATATGAATTTCCCTTCTTTCTTTACATCCTAAAAAACCTTTCTACAACAGTTTCATCTAAGGTCCCATATATTTTGGTTTTCTTCTAAGTTTATGAAACCTTTAAATGACAAGAGATTTAACATACCACTAAATCACCCTAAATTTTGGCATTGTTGCCGGGGAAGAAAACTTAGATGTAACTAGGTTAGGAGGATTGTTTAGGAAGAGTTTTTAATTTAGGGTCATTTTCATTTAGGGTTAAGTGAATTTAGGAATTTTCATTAAGTTTATTTTGCATTTTCATATAGAAAACATAGAAATAAAACAGAACATCCACAAATCAAAAACCCCCATTCACTAAAAAAAACAAATAGACAAAAACAAAATAAAAATCCAATTATAACAACAAGATGTGAAGACCTTTATGCTATGACAGTTGAAAAAGATAAAAAAACTAAAGATCATATTCAAATTTGGTCTCAAATAGTTAATAGGCTACAATTTTTAACATAAAATCTTCACGATCATGTCTAAGAATTCACTAGGGTTTATTTTTTAAACTTAGATATGATGTTGTTATGCGGATGGATGCATTGGAAATTCACTTATACTTAAGACAATGTTTCATTTCTTTTTCAATAGAATAGGACTTAGAAATAAAAAATAGTTTTTTTTTTTTTTTTTTTTAAGATAAATTTGCAATTTTCTGGTGCTGTAAGAGCCGCCCATTTTATAATCCTTGGCAGGAAAAGTTTCAATAAAACAAACCATTATGAACAAGGAGCATAAGTGAAAAGAAGGAAATTTTGAATACTTTGAAAGGAAGAATTTTTTTTCTCAGCTAGGGTTTTACCCGAGCAGCCATTGCATTTTGTGCCGACAGTCCACATCTCCGAATCTCTCATGTGCTAATCTCATAGGGGTCTATTCCTCTCCAAGACCGAGTGGATGGGCCAATGTTAGTCCCCTCGCTACGACGGGATGGGCCAAAATCCTACCATGACGGAACAAACCAGACCTCTTTCATTCAAGCCCATCCTGCCAAAGGTACGAACGACACTACCTCAACCATAGAAACCCAAGTAATGGGGGAACAATGGAAAGTGAAGGAAGGGCGAATCTGCTACCTTCTTAAGGCAACAATCAACCCAAAATTTTTCATTCCAAAAAATCGTCTTGAAAAAGCTTGACAGTATATGAAATATCATGCAATGATCTACAAATTCTTTGGGATCTGGCCCTGAGAACAAGATATTTTGGTCTAGATCTAGAATAAGTGGCCTCCAAGTTGAAATTTTGAGCTTTCAATCAGGGCCAAAGGCTTCTTCACTATGAAAATGGGGTTAAAAAATTTCTTCTCTTCCAAAGCTTGTAGAATTAACCTTTGATAACATCGTTACATTGTTATTGTCAAGAGTTTTCTGATGGTATAAATTCTACCCCAATATAACTCCTAAATTGGAAGTTTTAAATATTAACAAGATTACCCTTGCCACATCAACAAGACGCTACCACACATGACCCATGTGGCCTCACTGTGCCATCTGTGACACTTATCCGGCATCCACATGATTGCGGTCACACATTTGTGGCACTTTCCACATCGAAGACAATCACTACTCCCACATAGCACTACTTATTCATGTAATGTGAAAACTCCTTTGTATCTAGTTTTAGGGTATAGTTAGGTTTCCATGAAATTTCCACTACGGTAAAATTCCCAGACCCGTAGGCTACCAAATTACGAGGCCTTCACAATTATATCAAACCTGTCCCACCATCCAGGTTTCTCCATGTTAGTACCTTTACCTCCGAATCGCTAGATAATTTCATCACTTAATAAACATAGGCCCACAACGTTATTTGACCAAACTGTTCCCCACTCTAGATACTTTAGATCATTTAGAAAATATGTCTTCATTTGAATATTATTCACAAAGACTCTTCAACATGTTTGATCTCCTTAAACCCCTTGATCCTAGATTCAATTACTACATAATAACATATTCCTCCACCTAAGGAGGGCTAACACCATATTTTATGTTGAATATTGCAACAAGAAACAGTGAGGGAGGCATCCTGAAACATCATCCTTGATCCTAGGATGTTATTTGGGATGGTTGGTCAAGTTGGAAAAATAGATGGACTTCTATTTTTAGACATATTGGGCGGAATCTATTTTTAGACTGCCAGTCTAAAAATAGATATGTCAAATATTATTAGTTCTTAATAGTTATTTAATCTCCAAACATTATTTATTTCTGGAGCATTTGGGCTTATGCATAGATGAATAAAACATGTATAACTACGTCATTACCTATGGTTTACCTGAGTTGTCAGGTTTATAGACTTCAAATCAGAACTATGGCATATACCTGGTGGAGTTGGAGAAGTGTCATTGAGTCAGGATTTAGTTTGAATTGAAGCAGACCCTGCTTGAGCTAGTTGTATCTAGTCTAACCGATTGATACACTAGTGAGAGTGGTGTGAATTAATTATTAATTAATTCACTAAATAATAACTCATTAATCAACTGAAGAATACATCAGTTAACTACAGTGCATGGACAGTTTCAGTGGAGACCAGTGGAGAGGTAGGTGAAAGAGTAAGTGTGACTATCAGTTGTGACTATAGTGATGCATTGATTTCATCCAACTCATAGATTATGAGGATTATGAGCAATGAGAAATCCTGACTGATTCAAACATTCTTCATCATGATTTTAGGAGAGGGAGAATAACATAAAAGATTGCAAAGTGATTTAAAGATCTGCCCATTAGTGGTGCTGTATTGTATTTGTACCTAGAGTTTGATACGACCATAGCTTTGTATGAGATTTTTGCATGATCTCTTGCATATATTATTATATTAGATAGTTGTGTTTTTATCTTCGTGTTTTTCCCAAGTAAAATGTCCACAGTTAATGTAATTTTCATTGTTTATGTGTATTTGTAATCTTGATTTTGTTTCAAATATTTATTGTGAATATATTTTGTATTTCTGCATGAAGTTAAAATAGTGTGAGATCAGGAGAATATTGGACATATAAAACATAAGTTATATAATTTCTACATGGTATCAGAGTAGTTGATCATTGGAGATTTCAATTATTGAAGCAGTTGAGTTTTGTGCTGGTGGAATTTGAATTTGCTGCAGTGTTGTTTTGGTGTCGAAGTTGAGCATTCATTGAAATTTCTTTCAACGGATTGCGATTGGATTATGCCCTTGATGGGAGCTCAAATTATATTGCATGGAAGGATAGGATGGAGGTGGTCCTGGATGATAATGTGCTGAAGGAGTTCATTGATAGCGATGTTCCTAAGCCAGGTTCTAGCGATGCAAACGCACTTAACGCATGGCAAAAGAAGGTAGCAAAGTGTCGAAGGATTTTGTTGGAAGGTGTGAAGGACCAAATTGTGTCCAGCCTTTAGGGTAAAGCCACTCCATTCTTAATGTGGAAGGATTTGACAGAATTTTTCCAAATCGAAAGTGACTAGAGGAAGTTGGCACTTCAAAACAAGCTCAGAAAAATAAAAATGGTGAAGAATGACACTATTCCGGTATACTTGACAAATTTTTTCCACTGCAAGGATGAGCTTGGGAGTGTAGGAGTCAATGTGGATGAAGAATACTTGGTGAGCTTGGCTCTCCTTGGGATTCCAAAGAGTTGGCATAGCTACGAAGACTCTGTCCATGGACGGGAGAAACTGCCAGGATGGGAGCAACTTTACTCGAATCTTGTGCAGGAGGAGATAAGGAAGAGTACCAGGGATGGCTCTTCATCAAGGAATGATGATGAAGAGGATTGCGCTTTCATTTTCAAGGCAAAGAAGAAGAAGGGAAAGAAATTCCATTCTATATCTAAGGCCGGTGAAGATGGCAAAGAGTGTGACATGTCGAAAGTGAAGTGTTTTCACTGTCATGAACATGGGAATTTTGCCACAAAGTGTCCACAGAAGATGAAGAACAAGCAGGTTGCTGGAGCTGTAGCTGGTGAGGCTCTTGCCTCGCAATTTGAGCTAGACTTCACATTTATCGCATTAATGGTGTCTAGTGAATTGGGATCGGGGTGGTACTTTGATAGTGGTGCTTCCTTTCACATGACGGGAGATGTGAATATTTTCAGTGAGTTGGTGGAGAAATATCTCCAGTTGCATGTTGAGTTGGGAAATAATGGACGATACAATGTGACCGACATTGGTACCATTACCTTTCAGAGGGAGTCTTGTAAACTCATTCTTTTATAAGATGTTGTGCATGTTCCAGGTTTAAAGAAGAATTTAATATTAGTCACAATGTTAGAGGATAAAGGCTATGAAGTTGTCTTTAGTGAAGGAAAAGTTTTCCTTCAGTACAAAGAAATAGGACAAGTCAAGAAGGTTGGGATTCGAGCTAAGAATATTTACATACTTGAAGTAGATGGGATTTATACGGAGCTTCCTACTATCGGGAAGTGCAATAAAGACATGCAATTGAAACTTGAGAGGGAGCTGGATTTGCATGCAGGTAAGAGTGAACCTCTGGATGTGGAGCAGCCATAAGATGAGGATCATGGTGTGGGAGAAACCACTCATGAAGAGAAATTTCATGCTATATGGGCAGAGGGAGTGCATGCATCTATACCACCAGGTGAGAGGTGGGGCGACATGCATGGAGAATCCCAAGAAGAAATTTCTGGGCAGGATTCATTGAGATGGTGTGGATCTCATGAATTGAACCTAGCTACGAGGCACCTATAGATAAGCAGTAGCATGATCAGTTGGATTGATGCAGTGAGATCAAAGTGACATTGTCGGATACTGGAGCACAGTTCAGAGTTGACAACAAGTGCAGATTGCATGGGTGCAAAGTTCAACAGCACAGTGGTTCCTGAAGGCATGTGCAGTTGGTACCAGCAAAAGTCAAAGAATTTGATGATAGATGCATTATATTGATTTAGTTGTTTGGAGGCTATTCAGTTTTAGAATTTTTGTAGCAAGAGTTGCAAAGTGAATGCATGGAGTTGCAGGGCACTTGCAAAGGTTGCAGGGCGAATGCATGGAGTTGCATGTCGCATGCAAAGATAATCCTTTCTTGTTGAGAGGGAGTGTTGAATATTGCAACAATAAAAAGTGAACGAGGCATCCCGAAACATCATCCTTGATCCTAGTTTGAAAATAATCGTCTAAACTAGGTGGGGCTCACACAGGTGATTTTTGGCGCAAAGTCTATTTTTAGACTATGTATAATTTTAGAAATGTCGATCATATTCTATGAGTTGCAAGATGTTATTTGTGGATGGTTGGTCAAGTTGGAAAAATATATGGACTTCTATTTTTAGACATATTGGGCGAAGTCTATTTTTAGACTGCCAGTGTAAAAGTAAATATGTTGAATATTATTAGCTCTTAATAATATTTGGAGTCTAAACATTATCTTATTCTCTTGGAGCACTTCAATTAAGTGCACAGATGTGGCACAATAGCTGACAAAAGGAATTACACTATTCCTAAGGGTTTACTGTAGCTATTTCATGAAGGACTTCAGTTAGAACTCATGTGACAGAGTTTCGTGGAGTTGGAGAAGTAGTTGGTGGAGTTGTATTTATTTTAACTCAATTAGACTTAGTTGAGCTAGTTGTATCTAATCTAACTGATTGACACACTAGTGAGAGTGGTGTGAATTAATTAGTTAATTAATTCACTAAATAATAACTCATTAATCAACTGAAGAATACATCAGTTAACTATAGTGCATGGCAGTTTCAGTGGAGACAAGTGGAGAGATAGGTGAAAGAGCAAGTGTGACTATCAGTTGTGACTATAGTGATGCATTGATTGCATCCAAAACTTAGTGGAGATGCCTATGAGGATTGCGTGAGCAAGGCTGGAGCAATTCGAGTTCATTCAGAGCCATTCTTCAGCGAGGATTGCGTAGTAGAGGCAGGCTAGCAGGTGGCAAAGATTGGTGCATGGATTTGCAAGATCGGGCCTGATTAGTGTGTAGCGATTATATTGTACTGAGAGCTTGATATGATCATCTTTGTATGAGGATTTTTACATGATCTCTATGAAATATATTATATACATATAGTCGGGGTTTTCAGCTTCAGGCTTTCCGGTTAAACAACTGTGTTAATGTGTGTGAATTTTTATTGTTTCATGTGTGCATTGCAATCTTGATTTAATTTCCGCAAATGATCAATGGTTGAATAGATTTTGTATTTTTCATGAAGTTAAAATAGTGTGAGATCAGGAGAATCTTGGAAATATAACACATAAGTTATATAATTTCTGCACTTTACCTCTCTCTTTCTTCTCCATAAGTTCTCCATATTATTCCTAATTTAGTTATTTTACAATGCACATAACTAAAATCCATCGAAATTCTCATATTCTTGGATACATATATCATGCATGAATTACATTTAGCTAGGATATAATATCCATCAATGATTCGTCTAGCCCCATATACAAGTCTGGTTCTATGAAATACTCAGACTTAGCAACTCTAATGATTTCAAGGAAATTTCCTATGGTTTCCCTAGAACCTATCATTTCTCAAGACATTAACTTTATAAGAATGAAATCCTCATTCTAACACTAAAAATCTAGATATGTATTCATATCCATAATACCACCAATGATCTTATACACATGCCTACTAGTGGGACCTAAAACTAGATAAGACATAGATAACACTACTCTATAATCGCAAACATAGAAGAAAAATATTTCACCACATAATGGATCTCACAAACTACTATCAGATCCCTAGATATATCATACATTGTATTGTTCTCACTCCTTTACTAAGAAATATAATCCAACAATTGTAGAAAGTTAGAGATCCATGACCATGCTAGACAATGGAATTTACACACCATCATAGTTAATTAAGCGATCAAACATTCATACATTACCATGTAATTAGCTATACAACTCTGGGAAGTATTAGTAGCCACTAAGACCTACAAGTCTTCTTAACTACAAGAAAATTCACATAGGAATCTCATTTTAAATAAATAAGAATAACACATTTCTCCAGTAATATAGTTGATACATAACTTGTTATAAAACATAAAGGAATTATGCATTATTTATAGTGTGACGTATATATAAGTAAACACACTTATCTGATCACCTTCAATGACTAGAAACTAAGAGAAGGACTTCAACTCTCCAACCAACCATAGGTTAATTATAGTACAATAGTTTGTGATTTTGACCACCCCTGATCCAAATTCAGAGTCCGAGGGAAGTGCTAAACTGAATTCACACCAATACAAGTCAACTAGATCAAACATGAATCCAAAGCACATCATGTCTCCATTTGTTAGGCACCATGGGAATCCAAAGCACATAATGTCTCCGTTTTTTAGGCACCATGGGAATCCAAATCACTTATGATCTCCACCTATTAAAAAATTCTACAAATCCAAGGCACTCACTCAATCACTCCATCTGCTCCTCTTTGTATTCACTTTATGTAATGTTTTTTAGTGTGCTTCCACTCTAGTGCATATGTTATCCCCTTGTGTTCTCTTTCGTGATCTCTTTTTATTTCAACCCACACTCTCTACACATCCAAGAATTTTTCTATGTGTATATACATACAACTTACTACCTTACCCCTCATCTCACACACTTTTTGAATTATTCTTCTCATCTACTCCTTGTCTGTTCACTTACACAACATATCCTGTGAGATAGGGTGATCGTATCGGATTTTTATCCTTTCTTGAAGGCTTCCCATACACGCTTTAAGTATTGAAACATTAGGGTAATAAAATCATTAGGGATATATGTGTTCAAATAAACTAAGTGGCTTGGATTTATACTCAACATAAGTAACTACTCCTCCTGGGTCTCTGAATTAAAATTCATAATGAAATTTACAAGAGGGCTAGCAAAAGGGGTTCTAACAAAGTAAATTTTGGCTATTTTTATAATTCGCTTCTTAACTCATATCTAACACCATTTCTTAAGACCAAGTGTTATGACCATGGGATTCATTCCATATATATCATCTACAAACTAGGTCTACTCCCATATTTCCAACTAAAGTCCCATTGTATCAAGATCAAAGTTTTAATACCAAAGCCTTTAGGTGTTATTGATTAGCACTTTGTGGCTATTGTTTGTGACCACCGGCTTTAAAACATCGACATTGGTAAATCATGTTTGTTCTTCTTGGCTCCTTGAACATAATATTGAGACCAAGGTCCCAATATCGAAGCCCCATCACTTGACAGATTTCCTTGAAACCTGTTTACATCACTGCTACTTATATCAGATCTCAGGTATTGAGGTCCCTCCTTGCTTGCCACATGCCAATTTAACTGAGACAAAAATCTCAATGTATTGAGATCAGACCCAATTGGTATTCTCCTTGGATTGTCATATTGCTCATTTCCATTTCAGTGCTATGATGCTACGATGATTTGAAAACCCTTGCATTGCTCCAATATGGTAACGTGCAACCCGATATAACTTTTGGTCAATACGATAATGCCTTTCTAAACTTCCAATAAACATATAATTTTGTTGTTTAGTGATAATTTGTGAAAATATCAAAAAAATATTAACATTGTAAAATGTGATCCAAAAATATCGGACTCTACCACATCACTTGGTACATAAGTTTCCATGTCATAAAAATAAGTGAAAACAATTATCAAACACGTCTGTATAAGTTATATAAATATGATAAAGAGGAAAAAACTAAAAAAAAAAATCAAACTAATAGAAAAAATCGACGGATAACACAAAGGAGTTGTCTAACGATGCAACAGAATAGCCTGGATGACATTTTTTTACCAAAATTTGATAAAACAAATTTCAAAAAATCTAGTTAGAGTGTTTGAATTGCATTTTTTTGGTGGAAATAGATTGAGCACCATCAAAAACTCTTAAGACACCCAAAATAATGAAGTTTAACGACTATAACTTAGATTTTCAAAAACCTTTTCTTAAATATTTCACAATCTTACAGAAATTTTTAAGTTATTCTGTGAGTTTTTTTAAGACTACAATGAACACAAAATTCAATTCAATAGTATAAAAAATAAATCTGATAAATAAGAAAACTCTAGAAAACTCAAAATACTATTATAATAATGGAAAGACTAAGAAAATCACACAAAATTCAATTAAATAGTATAAGAATAAAAAAGTGAAGGTAAAGGCCCACACCTCATATACGATCTAAGTGTAAAAAAGCATGCCTATGGTCATGGTTAGGCTCAAGAGTAACTAGATCAAGTGCAACAATATGACCAAGATGGTTTACCTATTTGACGAAAATGTTCTAACAAGTACAATGTCTTCGTATTTGCTTACTTGTTAGAATCCAAAATGAAAAACTCACAAAAGGCTCATTAGATCAAAAGAGAGGTTGCCCACAAGTTTATTTTTTATCATTGGAACATGTAGCTGTTTCTCAAGGTCATACATAGATAACATTTTAAAGATGTTTGATGTATCAATTTTTTTTAAAGATGATGTTCAATGTATTTTTTTTTTAAGATAGTTAATATTGGCCTATGCAAGTTTTTAGTTTAAAATAAAGATAATATTTAATGTATTATTTTTTTTAAAGATTATTAATGTCTGGAGAAAGATTTTTAGAAACAATATTGATTAGTGTTAATTATGATGTTTAATTATAAAATATAAATATTTATTTTTCAATGTTAATAAATATATTTTTCTAAAATTTAATTTGTAACATACCAATTAAAAAAAAAATACTTACATACAAAATTTACCAACATTAGATTTTCTAATTGATAAAGTCATTGTTTAAGCTCTTAAATGTGATATCCAGATTGTTATGTGTGCATATCTGGCTTATAAAACATACTCATTAGCAAAAAATATCACATATAACGTTCTGCTATGTATCAAGTGATACACCCTACTGTCATATGTTTCGAGATTAGCATTGGATACTTTGCATTGAATTACCTCGGCTACAGTATCTGACAGTGATAAAGGTTGGTACTATGTCATTAATATTCTACAACTGTGGAGGATTTCTCAGAATCAGTATCGGGATTATTATACCACTTGTCATGTGGATATCCGTTCAATTCCTTCCCTAATCGATGGTGGTCTAATTTCCGGTGGGAAAGCCCTGATGGGTAAAAACCCCGTCCTCCTCCCACAACCTCATTTGTCGGTGTTGATATTCTCTGATGTTTTCTCTTTCGCTATTCTGATATTTTCGTGCGATCTACTTGGAGGCTCTATTACTCTGGCTAGAATCTCCTGTCATTTCCTCGGTGTAGCTCCACGTGTTGATGGAGGGTTCCTCTCAGCATTCTTCATGCCTCAATGCACCAGAACTATGAGTTGGTAAGCTTCTCCACTCATAAACATAACTTACGTTATAAATTTCCCTTTTTTGTTTAACAACAGTTCATGAACCTTAAATTAACTCATTATCCCATCACATTCGAGTTATACAAGTTGTAAATCTACAAGTTTCATTTCGAATTTTCTTTGGCAGGTATAACAACATATGGTAAATATTTAAACTGTATTTCAATGAAATTTTGGTTCGAGTATTTGTCTTTTTTAATGTTTCTCTTTAGATTAACGTTTGAGTATCCCCTCCTTTTAACGCAGGTACACTCTCCTGGATTTTACTTTGCCGCTTCTTGAGTGTGAAGGGTTTTTCTGCCATTGTTGTGGTTTAATAAAGAAATCTCTTGCTTCTTTCACCAGGTACACTGGTTACTCGAAGGGCTTGTTCCCTCCCAGAACTTCTCAAGAAATTTGACTTAAATGTGTTAAGCTTAGCTGATATTCTTTCATTACTAGGAATCACTTCTTCAAATGTAATAGGACTTCATTTTTAATCACTGTGGCTTAGTGCGAAACAATTTTCCATTTATTTAGTTAAGTGTTTTTACATATATGGTCATTACCCGTTTTATTGAAATCTCAATGAAGTAATAGAACAATTACTATCAGATTCTTTGGAGTTTTGGTTCTAAAAAATTATAACTTACTGATTTTACAATTGTAATCTCTGTTCTCTTTTGACTTGAAAAATACAAGCTATTTATTTATAGTTTCAACAATTGTTCTGTTGTGGGTTCTGATTTACATATTCCATGAACCATTTCGCTTATGTACGTCTTGGGTTTGGGTTTGGTTGAAATATTTCTTTTTAACACAATAATTTCTATTTCTTTTCTGCTCACTTTATAGAATTTGGTTAAATGATTTTCATGCCCTTTTGTGTTAAGCTCAAATGTCTAGTTATTTATGTTTATGTAATAGAATATCATATCCAGATTTGTTTCCTTCTTCCTCTAGAATACAATACAATACTCTTAATTTGTAAAATAGTTGTAAACATAACGCATAATCTCATTTTCCTTAGGCTTTAGGTTTCCATGCATATTTCTTCCTTTTCCTATTTAAGGTTCTCATAAATTCTCATTCTCATTACTGTATTTCTTAGTACAATGTATATATATAGTTTCTGAGTTTATTTCCAATTTTCAAGTGTATTTATTTGATTCTACTTTACTCGTGTTTTCATTAGTTACAGTTCTCGATATTCTTTATTTATGTCAGACCTCCTGTTCTAAATTCCATGTATAGTGGGGACTTCAACAAATTTTTGTTTAAATGGAGTTTGTTTAAATGGAGTTCACTTCTTGTTTAATGACAATGCGTTTTTTTCAATTTTATACCAAGTGTGCTCCTACCATGTAAAACACAATTTGGTGAACTTATCATTTTTATAATTTTTTTGCTTAAATTGAGTTTCACACATCAATTAGTGCTTTGAAAGTTGTGTTTTACATAATTTTTTTACACTAAATTACATTAATTTTCTGAAATTTATTTTGAAGTTATTTTAAATTAGCTATTTAAAAAAATAATTGTAAATGTCCACCGTCGATATATATATCATGGAGGATGAACGACGAAGACCAACATAATCCCATATCTCTATGAGAGGAGGGGATCGGGGATAGAGGGTTGTTCATGGTATTTAAATATAATCTTAAATCTCCATACATGTGTGTACATATGGAATTGATTTTTTATCAACTTTGTGAGTTAAATTAGTTGAAATAATAAGTTTCATTTTTTTATTTTTTAGGAGCTAGTAAGAAGAGAAGGGTCTCTACTCCATCCACGGAGCATGCCCATGGCTCACCCAGTCATGGTATGGTTTGAACACAATTTAATCATTGAATATGTATGTGTATTTATATGTATGCATGTATTCTCAATTGATTATAGATTCATATTTGTTTATGAAGCTTATTTCTCTTCTCGAGAGGTTGGTGGTGGTTCAAATCCCCTTAGAGGACCATCAATAAGTGGTAGCAGGTTGCGTGAAGGTGGTGATATTTATTCCCTAGGAGGCCAATCAATGGCTGGTGGTGCTGGTTCTCAGCAGGGTCATTTTGGTTCTCAACAGTTTCAGGGTGGAGAAGATGCTAGCCAACCATGTCGAGGTTGCCATCAATTTCAATATTTTTTTCATTCAATTTGTAAAAATTTGTTTACATGTGTTTTTTCTAATATACAAAATTATATATATATATATATATATATATATATATATATATATATATATATTGATGCAGAGGCTAAAAATGCTCCAAATGTTGGTCGTATTTTATAGAATGCTTACACCGTGTACAAAGGTTTTGTACCCACTACAACTTCTATGCAGCTAAATATCATATATAATTAAAAGACCATATGGCAATCACAATTTTAAAGGCATCAAGACCCATGAAAAATTGCTAGAGACTCTGCGTTTGATCACCAAAGGAGAGTTGATAAAGCTCTTCAAACAGTTACACATTCACGAAGGACCAGAAAATGCAGGAAATATTGGACCAATGACCGGATACTAGGCTTATATAAAACAGGTGGCAACAAGAATGGGTCCCATTAAATGGGAGATGTAAAACAAAGAGTTACAAAAGAAATGGTGAAGTCAATGTTTAATTTTGCCATACTAAAAGGAAAGACAAGCATAAAAATATTCATATGCACCTCAATACAGCTCATACTTTTTATATAGATAGTAGCACCTTGAAAAATATGGAAGACTCCTCATAACCTAATAAGGTTCTGCTATTTTGCAAAATTGTTTTACGCATAATTTTTTTTGAAATGAAACCCAGCTTTTGCCTTCCAGACTGTAATGTTTTAGTCTTGAGAAAGGTTATCTTGCACCATAAAGGCACAGGTGAGATACAGAGTTTCCTCACCAGCCACCATTGTGAATGTCAATTTTTATGTCAAAATTTGTAGTTTGAGATATTTTAACTTCTCAAATAAGTCGAGAATCAAGGGATGTCATCATCGACAATGTTCACAACGGATTTGGTAGAGTCGATGTTTATTCTGTATCTATGAGCAGTGAGAATGCATGCTAATTTTGTATTGTGCCAGATGAAGAGATTGACAAATATAGAGGTTATGATCAAACATATGTAAAGATTTATCGCAATGGTTGAAAGACCTATTCTTAATGAGGGGAAAAGGTTACCTGAATGGTATGTTAATACTTTAATGACCTTCGAAGGAATTATTTATAATGAAGACAGCAATAAATAATTTGTACTAAATATATGCATGTGATATCTATACATTTATTTACGTACATTAATCTAAAAATTCTAAAAAATGGACACAGAGGCAGAGAGAAAGGAAACACCATTTGAAGAAAACACACTTGATGAATGAGGAAATGTTAATATCACGTTCGGAGCCTCACATTCAAACAATCAAGATGGGTCTCATGATCAAGATATGTTGGAAAATGTTAGTGTTTTTTAAACTTATATTTCTAAAATAAATAATTGTGCACACATGTAAATTTTCATGTATATATAATAAAATGTTTTAACAGATTCCGATTCTGTGTGATGTTTTTGGGATGGCGGTACCTTCTTCTTCCTTAGGAGATGTGCCAGGTTAACAACAAGTATGGACAATTTTTCACTTTTAAAATTTATATGTTTTTAAGTTATATATATTCCACCACAAGTTTCCATTAAAAAATGAGATATATCTATATCTTGAGTTGATTTTAATTTTTTTAATTTTATGTTTTTTAAGATTTTCTTTGCATTTCAAGAGATGATCCTAAAATCAATCTTCCTCCTTAGGAATATTCAATTTCTCACATTTAAATATATATATGTTTTTTTAAAGTTATAAGTTATAAATTGAAGTTTATTTAAGTTTTATTATAAATTGAGATCTTGATCTTGAGTTATTTTATACTTTTAAAATTTTGAATTTTAGGTTTCTATATAAGATTTCTTTAATCCACGGACTCTAGCGATGGAGATAGGAACATCCACACCATTTCAACCATTTGAACAAGTTGTCTAACTTTTTTTTAATATTATTGAAAATAACTTTATATATACACATGTGAATTTTCATCTGAAATTTTTTAATATATATATATATATATATATAATTGTACATGTATATTGTACAGTTTGCTGTTGGAGATGTTCCCATGGAGGAAGTTGTAGAAGGTGCACAAATGGAGAGGGAACCTCATGAGGTATTGCATGATTTATTTATCTTTTTATATATTTTATTTTTTACATGAAGTTCTATATATTCTCACTCATTTCTTAAAAAATAAAATTTTTATGTTTGTATGTGCATTGTGTACAGGTTCCCCATGCTTCGCAAGATAGCGCTTAGATTGAGACTCTGCTAGGAAATACACTACATCCATCTGTATTTGATGGACATGATTTGTAGATTTGATTGATATTTCTAGTCTTAAATTTACATTTTTATATATTATCTATATGTAATAAATATATATATATATATATATATATATATATATATATATATATATATATATATATATATATATATATATATATATATATATATATATATATATATATAACTTGATTATACTTGATACTTGTGAGATCTACAATTTTTGGACATATTTTATTGTGTTAATATAACTTGTTTTGTTTTTGAAAGTTTGAACTACTAGTAATGTTGTCATCTATAAATTAAAGTTTTTCTTTTGAACTAAATTTTCCATGTTATGTAATGATGTGTTATAATTTTTTTTTTGTTTTTAAAACTTAAGCTTTGGATGGTTGAAGTAGATTTGGCATGTGAAGTAATGTTGTGATCTATAATTTTTTTGTTAAATTAAAGGTTAAGTTTTGGATGGTTTCAATCTACATTTGGCATGTGATATAATGTTAAATATTTTTATTGGATAGTTGAACTATAATTGGCATGGCATGTGAAGTAATGTTGTGATATAATCAAAAAAATTTTAAAACTCAAGTTTTGGATGGTTTCAATCTACAATTGGCAAGTGATATAATGTTAAACGTTAAATGTTTTTATTGGATAGTTGAACTACAATTGGCATGGTATGTGAAGTAATGTTGTGATATAATCAAAAAGTTTTTAAAACTCAAGTTTCAGATGGTTGAATTACATTTGGCATATGAAGTAATGTTGTGATCTATATTTTTTTGTTAAATTAAAGGTTAAGTTTTGGATGGTTTCAATCTAAATTTGGCATGTGATATAATGTTAAATGTTTAATGTTTTTATTGGATAGTTGAAGTACAATTGGCATGGCATGTGAAGTAATGTTGTGATATAATCAAAAAGCTTTTAAAAGTCAAGTTTTGGATGGTTGAAGTACATTTGGCATGTGATATAATGTTAAATGTTTTTATTGGATAGTTGAACTATAATTGGCATGTCATGTGAAGTAATGTTGTGATATATATAATCAAAAAGTTTTTAAAACTTAAGTTTTGGATGGTTTCAATCTACATTTGGCATGTGATATAATGTTAAATGTTTTTATTGGATAGTTGAACTACAATTGGCATGGCATGTGAAGTAATGTTGTGATATAATAAAAAAGTTTTTAAAACTCAATTTTTGGATGGTTGAAGTACATTTGACAACTGAAGTAATGTTGTGATCTATAATTTTTTGTTAAATTAAAGGTTCAGTTTTGGATGGTTTCAATCTACATTTGGCATGTGATATAATGTTAAATGTTTAATGTTTTTATTGGATAGTTGAACTACAATTGGCATGACATGTGAAGTAATTTGTTTTGATATAATCAAAAAGTTTTTAAAATTCAAGTTTTGGATGGTTGAAGTACATTTGGCATCTTAAGATTGCTTTTGATCTCTACACACTCTTCTGTTATTTGAGTGAAAATTTTCCAATGGGAAGAACATAGCTTTTCAATGCAACTAACCATATCAATTGAGCTCTAATTGAAAAAAGAGTAAAGAAAATTTAACATGCCACAAAACATGTCAGCAAAATAACATTCGTGGTTGTCATTTTTGTTGGAATAGCTAAATCATATTTTAAGGATTCTCCATCAAAAAAAAATTTCAATGAAGAGAATCCTTAATATGATTTAGTTATTCCAATAAAAATAAAAACCAAGGATGTTATTTCTTTTCTTTTTGGTTTTTTTACTTTTTTTTGAAATAGAGCTCAATTGATATGGCTAGTTGGATTGAAAAGCTATGTTGTTTTCATTGGAAATTTTTTTCACTCAAAAAATAGTATGTAGCATGTAGAGATCAAAAACAATCTTAAGATTACTTTTAAGTATGATCAAGTTTTCTTGAAACTTTTTCCCACATGATGATACCTTCGCTGACCTCTAAAAAGTAGTTCATGGGCTATATGTTCTACCTCTTTTCCATATAAATCCCTTTAATTTTGATTGGAAATATAAGAAGTAGATATATGTTTTTTGAATTGGGGTCAATGTCATGAATGCACTTAACTAGGTAGCCTTTTTTATTTATAAATTGGTAAATTGATGACATTCATTTAATTGCATTCTAGAACATATATATTTAGTACGTGAAATATTTTTCATCAATTCACATGGGAAAACTACTTGAAAAATTAATTGCATTCTAGAACATATATATATATATATATATATATATATACATATATATATCCAATACGTGCACAACATTTTTCATCAATGCACATAGAACATATCCGACCATTGGACAGACAAATTTTGTACTAGATTTTCAATCAGGAACAGAGATGTGGGTCAAATCCCACCAAAAGTCAGAGAAGTGCTCCGAGTCTCTTGTCTGAAAGGAATATTCATACAAAATTATATTGTGGATGATTTATTTACACTATGGATACTTTTTACCAAGAAATACAACAAGAAAAACTAGGCGTGCATTCAGTTCGTGTATATATCTAGTACGTGCAACATTTTTCATCAATGCACATAGAAAAAATACTTTCAATTAATTGCATTCTAGAACATATATATTGAGTATGTGAAACATTTTTCATCAATGCACATAGTAAAACTTCTAGAAAAGTTAATTGCATTTTAGAATATATATATATATATATCCAATAATGTGCAACATTTTTCATCAATGCATGTATAGAAAAGCTACTTTCAGTTGATACTAGAGTGTGCATGTACCAAAACAATTTGTACATGTGCAAACACTTGCACAGATAACATAACAAGGCAGCTCAATTTTTAATTGAGTACTGGAAGTTCTATAACATATAATCCAAAGAGAATAAACTATTGGGCAGTTCAATCAAAAAATTTCCAATGGAATGCCATCTTCAATAATCCGTTCATGATTGGATTTTGACATTTTCCATTTCTTAATTTTCATTTTTTTCTTTGATTGAACCTCTATTAACTTTATGTGTGCTGAACACACCAAGTGACTATATTGACAACTTATGAAATCAGGTTCATAGTCTTCAAAGTAAACAAAATGCTTTCATTTTGATTAGTTTGTCTGAAAAAATAACCTTTCAGTATAATAGATCCTCTTTCATATGGAAACCCGTGATCATTATAGTCTTCTAATAATTTCATTTTTCATTCAGTTGAACGCATAAAATAATACTTCACATTTTCATCGTTGTCAGTAGGTTCAGTTACAACAAAAACATCTCCTACATAATAAAACAAACTTAACAAAATTATACATATTCAAATTTATTTCTAGATATTTATCATTAGAAAGTAATTCAAATGTTGCCTTCTCTAACAAGATCAAAAACTCAATCACCATCGGATGATATTTTAGTCTCCTCTGATTGCATTTCTTTAAACATTGCAACGAACATTTTTCCCTTTGTATTTAGCTCTGTATGTTTCCAATCTTTTACATACATTTTGTTTTCACAAACGTCATTTGATTTTGTGTTGTCTCCGAAAACATGACAAAAACAAGAATATTTTCTTTTATCCAATACAAACACATTTTTGGATGACTTTTTTTTAATTGAATTAAATTTTCGAGTCCCTTTTATTGTTTCAACGTCATTTCCAATTGATCTATCTACGTCTTCGATCCCAATATGCCAAAAAAACCTTTATATGGAAAATTTAAATAAGAATGCGAATATGATATCAAAATACAATCAAAGATAATCATTGTGATAAATGTACACTGTTTAAAATTAGATATCCAATAAAAATTAAACTGAATGTACCTTCGCACTTCCCTTGATCGGTTAATCTCATGGCTTAGAGAAGTGATGTACCATTGAACAACTTCTTTCACATCCACAAGTCAACTTGCAGAGAGGTTCATTTGATATCTTCGAAGTGCTCATTTTATGCATGCGCCTAGACCATCATGTTCTCCTTTTCCATGGCCAGTCTCAAAGAAATTCCAACAATTTTTAATGCAAGCTTTCTTATGAAGACAACACAACCGAAAGAATGATCGTGCAGATTTGAATTGACCTGCGCATCCATATGACCATATTAAATGTTCATTGAATGTTATTCCACGTTTTTTCAAGGAATCATAAATTTTTCCAAAACAATGTTGGACAAAATTTGTATCATGTGTACGATCGTCACTGATATAAAAGCTATATTCTTCAATAATATGTCGATTTTCACTACTGCTTTATATATGATCAATGTTTTTTTTAGCATGTTTATATAGAATATGGACAAGCATGGAGACTTGGTCAGAATGATAGTATTCACTCTGAATTTCTGTTTGTGGAACAAATGTGTAGTTTTGTGCAAAATCAATTACTGACAAAATGGTCCCTGGTGGAAAAAATTCATATGATTTTATGAATTTCAAGTCTTTTCATTGATATTTATGGGAATTCTTGGTGTATTTGTAAATTTCTGCCTCAAACTTTCTCAAAAATTCTATCACAAAAATTTCTTCTTCTCGTAATTCAATTCTTTTAACACTATTTGCACCTTCAATCAATTTATGGATA